>CAJHNH020008268.1:10000-377532 GCA_905116865.2 Candidula unifasciata | reverse complement strand
GACACCAGATTATACCGCTATTTATAGTTGTAGACGTAATATTCAAAAAATAGAATTAGACAAACTTAATATAGATAATATAAATAAATACTTTACTTTAGATGTTACGGATACGTTAAAAGAAAAACAAAACAGACAAGTCATTGATAAATTTTGTACGTTATTTATTTCCAATGATTTTAAAGGATATACATTCATTTCACATTATGGAAAAGGAAATGATATGAATCCTATTTTAGGATGGTTAGTAAACAATAAAAATGATATTAAACACATTTCTTCAGGTTTAAAAATATTTTATATAGAAATAAAAGGTACAGGAATAAGATTTATAGATTCATTTGGTTTTACTTTAATGGGTTTAAAAGGATTTCCAACAGCTTTTGATTTTATAGGAAATAAAGGTTTTTTTCCTCATTATTTTAATACACCAAAAAATCAAAAATATATTGGTAAATATCCAGCTTTAAAATATTATGGTTATAATGAAATGAATAAGGATAATAAAAAAGATATAGAAGAATGGTATAAAACAGTAAAAGATTATGAATTTAATTTCGAAAAAGAAATCTTTTATTATTGTTTATTAGATGTTTTAATATTAGCAAAAGGATGTAATATTTATAGAAATACCTTTTTAACTATTACAAAGAATTGTCTAGATCTCTTTCAATCTTTTACTTTACCACAGTTTTGTACAAAATTATTTAAAACATTTATGATGCCTGAAACGACTATAGGCATTCATAAATCAAATACTTTTGAAGATAATCAATCTTATAAAGCAATTCAGTGGTTAGAATCTTTTAATAATAAAGGTATACAACATGCTAAAAGAGGTGGTGAAAAAATAATTTATGATAATAGTAAATCTAAAAAATATAAATTTGATGGTTATTATTTTGATAGAGAAACTAAAACATATTTTGTGTATGAATTCTTTGGCTGCTATTTTCATGGATGTCCAAAATGTTATCATCCTGAACAAATATGCACACGAAAAGGAAATAAAACTATGAAACAATTATATGATGAAACAATGATTAGATTAGAAAATATTAAAGAATCTTATAAGAGCAAAAATTTAAAATTAATTACAATTTGGGAATGTGAATTTGATGAAGAAAATGCAAAAAATAAATATCCTCCTATTGATGAAGCACTAAAACCTATCAATACAAGAGATGCTTTTTATGGAGGTAGAACTTAAGCTTTTCACTTATATAATAATACAGAAAACTTAAAAGGTAAATATGTAGATTTTGTATCCTTATATCCAACTGTAAATAAATATAATGAATTTCCTGTGGGACATCCAAAAACTCTTATAAATGTTTCTCCTAGTGAATACATAAAAAATAAATACTTTGGAATTATGAAATGTAAAATATTACCTCCTAGAAAGTTATTAATTCCTGTTTTACCTTATAAACAAAAAACAAAAGATGCACATAAATATTTATTTAGTTTGTGTAAAACTTGCATGGAAAGAATAAATGTTGATTGCAATCATGTATGGGGAAAGTTTGCTAATAAATATGACAAAGTTCATGCAATGAAAAGATGTCAACAATGTAAAAATTTTAGAAATAAAAAGTGTAATCATTCTAATGAAGAAAGAAATATAATAGGAACTTGGTCTACTATTGAAATTAATAAAGCTTTAGAAAAAGGATATAAATTAATAGAAATATATGAATTAGAAAATTTTGAAGAAACAACAAAAGGATTATTTAAAGAATATGTTGATCTCTTCATGAAATATAAATTAGAAGCATCTGGATGTAAATGTAATGAACACTGTCGACCAGGTTGTAAAAATGATAATGAATGTGAAGCTAAAATACAATATATAGTGGATAATCTTGCTTATAATTTAAAAATAGATAAAGTAAAATATAATGCCGGATTAGGACTGATAGCAAAAATATGTTTAAATAATTTATGGGGACATTTTGGAATGAAAGATGATTATACTACAAGTGAATATGTTTATACTACTGAGCAGTTAACTAATATTGTATATAATGATAAATATAAAGATGTATCTTTTATGGAATTAGACAATGATACAGATTTAGTAGAATATAAAACAAAAGAACATTATAAAAAACCAAATCCTAATGTCGATATTTATATAGCGTTATATACAACAGCACATGCTAGATTAAGATTATATGATTTATTAGATACTTTACAAGAAAGAGTTATGTTTTGTGATACTGATTCTGTGATATTTAATGACGATGATAGTGAAGTATGTAAAAAAGTAAAATCAATGATTGGAACAGGATTAGGACAATTAACAGAAGAAATATCTGACAAACATAAAGCTAAATATATCAAAAGATTTGTTTCTACAGGACCAAAAGATTATTGTATGGAATTAGATACAGGAAAAATTGTAAATACTTGTAAAGGTTTAAGATTGTATAGTGAAGCAGAAGAAAAAATTACAATAGGTAAAAAAATAAAATTAGTTACTGATGAAAATGAAAAATATGATTTAATTAAATACAGCCAGATTAAAATAAATAAAAAAAAAAAAGCTCTTAAAAATATTGAACAAGTTAAAATGTATGATTATGAATTTGATAAAAGAATGATAAATTATGAAAATGAAAATTTAATTACTAGTTTACCATATAGTTTTTAAATTTTATAAATATTATTTAATTTAATAAAAATGACTAATAATAAAGATATTAAAATTGAAGATCTCTTATTTTGTAATAGAATTTATAATCCTTATAAAGATGAAAAGGCTAAAGTTGTTCTAGGTTTAGTTTTACTATCACAAAGTCAGATTGAAGATTTAAAATATAAAGGTGAATGTTATGCTACTGATGAACAACACGAAATAATGAATAAATATGTAGGTGATGAAAAATGGAATCATATTCATAATGGATGGAAAATAAGAGATTTAATTAACCAACCACAACAGCCATTTTATTTCCATCTGATTTGAATTTTATTATTTTATCAGAAATTACAACAGCATAAGCTTCTGTTTTAGCAGGAATATTAGTATTAACAGTTGCTTTCACTTGAATATCAGTTGTACTATATTTTAATCTTTCACTTTGTTTACTAACATCAAAAACGAAAAATGGAAATAAATTTTTATAATGTTTAGTACTAACATTCTAGCTACTTTCTACCCCATAAAATTTTGATAAAAACTCTTCAGCGGCTCCATAAACTCTAGAGAATTGTTGTTTAGGAAAATTTAAATTATAATCTACTTCTGGATATCTTCTAGAATTTAATGTTACATAGATACTTTTAAGATCTAAATGATCAAACACTGATGCATTTTTATCTTGATCTGATTGTTTATTTGTTTGAAAACCTATAATAATCCATCTATGACTTTCTGAAGAACTTTTAACAGATAATCTCCATGAAAAATCTGTTGCTTCTGGAACATAAATAGAATCGCATTGTCTAAATCTATATCCTACATTGAATGCAATCTTACTTTGAATCAGCTTATATAACCTTTCTTTTTGTTCAAAAGATGGTTCAACATGTGGAACAAACCACGATAATTTATCTAGAATGATTTTCCCATCGGCTACTGCAGTATCTTTAAATATAGCATCATCATCACCTGATTTTCTGTTCAAAGTTAATTGATGTTTAAAACCGTAAATTATTTTATTATAATCATCTGCAAAACTAAAAATATGTTTTAATGGAATTCTAAAACTAAAAGATCCTTTTGGAATTTGGTTCTTCAATAAGAATATTGTGTCTTATATTAAAACCAGTATTTGTTGTCAGATCTGCTGCATTTTTATTATCTTTACACCACATAAAATTTAAAGCAGAAGTTTCCTAAATATATGAGTATTTTAAAAGACCTATCATTGTTGTGGCTTGTCCTGGGTGATTAATATTTTCTATTTCTTGTCCAGATAGTTGATATCTTATATTTTGAAACATATGCATTAAACCATTATGACTCAATGTAATGAAATCTGTATCCACAAATGATGATCCATCTGTCTTTACAAGTCTTCCTTCAATAATTAAATAACTTTCACTAGGATGAGTATATATATCTTGTGTTTCAATGACTATTCTGATTTCTCCTCCGCTGTTGAGATTTGTTGTTCCAGACACTGGAGTATATTCATGAACTTCATATTTTTCTATACTTTCATCAATTATTAAATTGGCATCTATTTGTAAAATTTCTTCGGCCATTTTTAATAAGATAAAAGTGTGTATTTTTATAAAGTAAAAAAGTGTGTATTTCTATAAGTATAAAATACTCTCCATTGTAACAGGTAAATCTGTTAATCTTATACGTTTAAAATAAAAGTTTTTCCAGATTGAAATTTCATCAAAAACTAATGTTTTCCCTTCTGCACGTTGTGTTTCTATTGTAGAAGGTATAACTATTATTTTATCATTTACCCCTTCTCTTTTTATTATAATTTTAAAATCTGTATTAGGAGTTTCACATTTTATCTCTAAACCAGGTATAATTTCATAAAATTTATTATTTCCTATAATAAACCTTCCTTCAATTATGATAGTTGAACCATCAGGAGGATTTTTAACAAATTCTATTTCTTCTTTGAATTCAGCTTTAAAATATAGTATTCCTAGAATTAGACTCGCTTTAATAAAATATTCTAAATTATCTCTTTTTAATACTGATCGATTCTCATTATTAGGTGAAGCCACTAAACTTCCCAGTATTTTTCCTGAAATAAATATTTTTAATATAATATGATTATCACCTTTGGTTAATATTTTATCTGCAGATAATTTAATATCAACCTCCCAATAAAATTTCAGAGGCAAAGTAATCCATTTTTCCTTTGAATACACAGATGTTAAAGGTTGATTTTCTATACCACCATTATCCATTACATTGCCACCACTTTTTGATAAATTAATTTCATGTCTAATATATATTCCTTTTTCTGCAAGTTTAAAACCATATAAACCATCTTTTTTTCCTTGTTCATTAAATCCTTCTACATTTTCTAAATCATCTAAATTCAAAGCATAATGATGTATTGGTTGAATTATAGATGTAGAAGGTTCATCACCCATTGAACCGAGAATATCTACAGACATTTTATAAAAAGAATTTTATAAGTATTTAATTTCATTATCACTAACAGGTTGTGTTGTTAATCTTATACGACAGATAAAATAAGAAACATGAATTTTAATAGTATTTAAACTAATTGTCTGGTTTTCTACTTGAGTTATTTTTAGTCCTACTGTTTTAAATCTCATTTGATATTTTATTGTATCTTCTTTAAATATTATGATTTTAAAGTCATAATTAGACCTATTAGGACTTGCTATTAATAAGCCTGGTAGTATTTCTTTTTCCTCACTTTTTTTTACGAATTTAACCTTCAATTATTATTGTACTACCAACAGGTGGGTTATTTATAATATCTTTATCTAGTGTATGATCAATTTCAAATTTAAGATGAACTTCTTTTTTTTTCAGGTGAAGAAATACAATAACCTTTTTCATCGCTTCTTCTCATTAAAACTGCATTACCTATTAAGTCTTTTGGAGGCTGAGAAACTAACTTTCTAAATATTGTTCCAGAATTAATTATAGCCATTATACCTCTACTTATAATAACTGTCATAGGCTTTAATATAATATCAATATCCCACTCATATTTTAAAGGTATTGGAATCCATTTATTCTCATCATATACAAATATTAAAGGTTTTCTTTCTATACCACCGTTATTAATACCTGATAAATTAATTTCTTGTCTATTATATATTCCCTTTTCTGTAAGTTTTAAACCATACAAACTATCTTTTTTTCCTTGATTATCAAATCCTTCAACATTTTCTAAATCATCTAGATTTAAAGCATACTTATGTAGAGGTTGAATTGTAGAAGATCCTTCCTCATCCATTGAACCAAAAATATCTACAGACATTTTAATAGAGAAAAAATTATCTGTTGAAAACTTCTACAATCAGTAAGTTCTTTTAAAACATATAAGCATAAATGACCACAAATTACTGTGTTGAGATCTTGTATTTGATCTGTTGAATATTGTATATCTCCTGACTTCTTTCTAAGATAATCAATTAATTCTAATGGAGGTTGAATTCCATAACTATCAAAATAGATCTTATTATTATCATTTTTATACCACGCAACCCAGTGAGTTCCTTTTGTTTCATCAGTAAGATCTCCATCTAAATTCATTATTCCACATTCATTTTTTCTGGGTTTTTTAGGTAATTCTATTCTTAAAAATACACCTCTAAAATTAGGAATTTTTAACTTTTTAACAGCATCTAGTAATTGAAAATTAGAAAGAGGTTCGTTAGGTAAATTTAGATTTCCTACTTGTATAACTGACATTTTTATGTTTATAAAATAGACAATGTCTACAGAACTTTATTGTGTAAAATGTAAAAAGAAAACAGATACTTTAGATTTAATACAAACTAAAAGTAAAAATAATAGAAATATGTTAAGAGGAAAATGTGCAGTATGTGGTACGGTAAAATCTTCAGATATTTTCCCATCTTCAAGTGCTTTGGAAATATGATTATAAATTGTATTAATTTTTGATTCTGATAATATTAAAATCTGTCTATGTTTATCAACTTTGTGTTGTAATTTTTTATTTATAAATTTTATTATAATACTTCCTGCTCCCATTCCTAATGCTGCAATTTCCATTCCTAAAACTATTGGAGCAGCGATAATTGTAGTTAATAATCCAACTCCTGTAACACCAAGACCTATTGAAGCAGTGGTTAAAATTGTGTCAGTGGTATTAAATGCTGATAATACTTTTGTATATTTTTTTAATGTCTTTCTTCTATCTTCTTTTTTTTTTTCAAAACACTTTTGTATATCTAATATTTTCTGAATTCTATAATTGTTAGCTTCTATTGGTTCAATTGGTGGTGCAGTGGGTAATCGAGGATATATTCTTTCTGTTGTTTCCATTTTTATAGAGTCTAAAATAACATATTTAGAACTGGAATATTTTTAACTAAATCACCAAGAAATCCACTACCATCATAAATATTTCCTTCTCTTGATAAATATAATCCATCTCCTTGTAATTCTAATCCACCACCATTTATCGTATTTAAATAAAGACCTTTTCCATCTGATTCAATTTTACAAACACATCCTCCTCTTGATAAATATAATCCGTTTCCTTCGGAATGTCGCTGAAAATTACCTATCAATTTTTGAACACCTGTAGAAGCTAAACCAGTAAGTGCACCAATACCTAATGATTTTGCAATAGCAGGAACAGCTGTTTTTAATAAAGGTAATACCATAGCAGCCAGTGCAGGAAGAAAACCTCCTTGTATTTTCATATTATATTTTATTTGTTTTTTACTTAAAGTAATATCAGCTCCTTTTTTTTGAGAGAGTGCTTTTTCTAATTTATTTATCTGTCTTTTTGTTAAGGCTAAAACATCATTACCTATTTCTGTAATTCTAATAGTAACAGGAATATTATTCTTTAAAGCATGTTGTATTTTCTCTTTTTGGTTATCAGAGATATTTAATTTTACTTGTTCATATGTAGCCATTTTTTAAAGAATTTATTTTTATGTTTTATATTTCTCTTGTATGAAACCTTATAGTAATGTTTTCACCTCTTAAATTTAAAACTTGGTTATCTTGATCAGTAATTTTTATTTTCAAGTCTGTTATAGTTTTCATATTAATGGGTAAAAAAAACTAGGTTATTTAGTTTCTCAACAATTTTTCTACCTGGAGATACATTAGGAACAAAAACAATAAATAACTGGATTTCTTGATCCAATAATGAAACTTCCATTTATAATATTTAGATGAATTAAAATGCTATTTATATGCATAATATTTACAATATTTTCTGATTCGTGAGTACCAGATTCATATATTTTTTTGTTGAAATCCTAATAAATTAGCAAATGTATTCTTCTCTATAAAACTTACTTTATATCCTGCTTTTATATTCATGACAGATTTTAGAGTTTCTTTTTTTGCTTCAAATGTTATACTTGATTTTGTAATTTTACTAACTGAATCAACTGTTATTTCATCACCTATAAGTTTTTAAATTCTTGTATTTAAAGTTTTAAGTTCATATGCACCTTCTGGTATAAATATTTGTATCCATGTTTGTCCATTATCTTTAGAATATTCAAACAGATTGTTATCTTTACTAATATTAGGAAACGAGTAATACGTTTCTAAATTAACTAAAGCAATCTCATAATGTTTATCTTTATCAAGATCTAATGGTGGATTAAATGCAGTATTAAATACTGTCTTATTACTGGAGACAACAAATTGATGTGAGAATTTAGGTCTGGTGTTTTTTACTATTTCTTTTAATATTTTTTCCATTTTTAATGAATAAAAAATAAAACTAATAGACTATAATATTAATATCCTCTGGAAAATAAAAAGTATCTAATTTATCTCTATATTTTCCATTGTATTTATCACTAGAATTATCTATAACAATAAAACCATATGGTTTTTCCCAACACTTTTTACCAAATTTTTTAAACTTATCTATTGACATATCAGTACTCACATGATCATTGTATATATGATTAAGATTTTTTGCATCTTGTTTGAATGAACAAATGAAATTAGCATTTTCTCTAATTGTTTGTCTTGGTAATTTGAAATATTTTTGAGCCAAATAAAAACAATCAACATTACTATGTCTTCCTCTAACATAATAATCTTCACATTTATTTTGTTTTTCTAATAAAATATCATCAAAAATCATGAGGTTTTTATCTGAGGATTTGAGATCTTTCGGATCTGGTACTTCATAGGCATTTTCATAAAATTTACATTTAATTGGTGTTTGGGAGGAATATTGTTTACCCGCTTCTTGCAATACTTGCTGCATAGTTAAACCCTTACCGATTATATAATCTTTATTTTTAAATAATTGATTAAAAATTTCTTTTGGTAATCTTTGTTCAAATCTTGTTTTAATTATTTTATATTCTGGTTGAAAAAGAGATTTTCCAAACACTTTAAGGTTATCATAATCTAAGAAATCCTTTTGAAGTAGATTTAAAAGTAAATTAGTTTTTCCACAACCTGATTTACCAACAATTAATCCCCTTATACTTCTAGGTAGTAGATCATTATTATTTCTGTTAGATGTGTTTTCATTTAATGAATATTCTTCAATACTCATTTTTAAAAGGAATAATTTGAGAACCGTTGAAAAAATGAAAGTTTGAGAATCACTAATTTTTTTAAAATAATTTGAGAATCATTGATTTTTTAATAATTCGAGAACCACTGATTTTTGTACTCATTTGAGAACCACTGATTTATTAAATTATTTGAGATACTTTTGAATCATTTCTGACGATAAATAAGGTTTTTATAACAAATTATAAAATTAGGGTCTTTTTTAAATACAAAGTTTTAGAACCGCTGAAATAACAGGACTTTTCTTTCTCATTTGTCGCGTGATAAAAAACGTCATTCTTCATAAACCAGGTTTCTGTAAAGACGTTTTATGGGATTGACACTGACTCCGGTTTTCTCTCAACACAAGAGAAATTATTTTAGTGGGTGTGTTGAAGCGTGACGGAGTTTGAATACACCGGTTGTTGCAGAAGTAGACCGCTGTTAATAACACATGTGCTTAGACGCAGTAGTGAGGTTGAGCACATGTGTTATCCAACACCATAGAGCGTTGTGACAGCAAGTCTATACACATGTGCTTAGACGCAATAGTGCGGTTGGACACACCGCAGGTATAGTGTGTTGTCTCACTGACTGAGGTCGTCTAACGTGTCACGCCTCAATACTGCGATATTGTCACTTCGACTGTCAGTATTATTGTCATTTCTCCTGTCAGTGTTATTGTCACTTGTGTTTGGTGGAGTTCATTATTATTATTATTTCATGTTATTATATTACAAGATATCTGAATTTTTTAAAAGGGTGATGGATGCCGCAAATATATACTTTCTAATATACCTTTTTTTTTGTCATTTTAAGATTCTTAGATATCTGAATTTTTGGCTCTCCTGTCAAATCCGGACGAAGAATAAACAGCCGTAGACGAGTTAGTCAGAGTTCTCTCCCTTGGCCGCACTCCGAACAGTAATTGGAAAACAAACGAAATAAACGACACACTTACCTATCATCCTGCGGTTGCGTGTAGGGCTGCGTACGGTTTCGTGAGGCATTGTGAATGGTTGTGTAGTCATCATCATGCGGTTGTTGGGTTAGAGTTAGGGGTAGGGTTAGGGGTAGGGTTAGGGTTAGGGGTAGGGTTAGGGGTAGGGTTAGGGGTAGGGTTAGGTTTAGAGGCAGGGGTAGGGGTAGGGTTAGGGTTAGATGTGAAAATTTTGACATAGGATTTGGAAATACTGGCTGACAATATGATGTTTGTGGGAGTGGCGCCACTGAAACTCTGCCAAATATGACGCCAATAGCGTGCGACTGGTGCCCCCAATCGTTGGCGAATTGTGCGTTTGACCAGCATCCAGAGGCCCTCGATTGTTTGTGTGTGTGTATATAGGACTGTGCGCGATTATAGGGAACTCCGGCGTAAAAATTGTCAAATCTAACGCTAAACCTAACCCTACCGCTAACCCTAATCCTACTCCCTAACCCTAACCCCTACCCCCTAACCACGCAAATTTATCGATCATTAAAGCACATAATTCGGCAAACGCCAACAAACAAAACACACCCAAAAAAACACCCAGAATTGCCCTGCAGCGTCGAAAAAAAAACCCCGGATCTGGGGGAAACAACCAAGCAATGGCAGCCCTGATGTCGACGTGACTGTCTTCTTTGTTTCGTTGTGGCTTTTCCGATCACTGTTTGGAGTGCGGCCAAGGGAGAGAACTCTGACTAAGTCGTCCAAGGCTGTTTATTCTTCGTCCGGATTTGACAGGAGTACCGAATTTTTTTAAATTTTAAAAAGATAGGTGGCTCGCGCCACAGTCACAAATATATACTATCTAAAAAACACAAAATTTATTTTTCAACAAATATATATAAGAGGAACCCTATGATATATTTTTTTTGGAAAAATAATATGAGTGTCTTATAGGGGGGACATATTGTGTGGTCCGTCCGTCCGGTCCGTCCGTCCGTCCGTCCGGTCTGTCTGTCTGTCTGTCTTTACAATATTTACAATTGAATGACACATATACAGACACTGGCTTATACTTATAACGAGGAAACTGGTTTATTAGATTTTATTATTTAGACACCCCACGTTTTTATTATTTGGGATATAAACATTGAAGATACATTTTGTAAACATAAGTAGCTAATCCCCTAATCTCTAGTTTCGGTCCTTATCACTAATCCTGGCCCTGCCCCACCCATTTACATACGCAACTTTTCATTCATACTTGCTCAGCCGAGTCGACTTCTGCAAATATTAGAGGGGTGTCGCCTTGACTGTGTCCGATGGGCGACACTTTATGACACACATTTACGACCTCAGGACTTCGATAACTCACTCTCCCGTGAAGCGATCTCTATACTACAGTAGGTTACCGACATTAACGACCCCATAAAATCTTCAACTAGGCTTAACCAAAAATTATGTTCGCAAACAGCTGAACCTAGGTCCCAGGAGACAGTGCATTATACGTGTCACTTTAGACACGGAACAAGAAACTCATTCCAAAGCAAAATCCTAGACACTAATACTGTATACTAAGTCGCTCAGAAAAACCAATGTGTATCTGTCCGCGCTTCAACATGTACACGAGACAGCTAACTGACACCCCTTCCACTTACACAAGACCGTCTGACGGCTTAGGGCGGAGACTCACCGTCCAGTCGCAGTGTCCTGTCCCGCCTTCGCCATTTATAAGTGTGTATATAGGCGGGGCCAGGGCCGAAAAAGTAAGTTATTCTCTTGTTTTTACATTATATAAGATTGTTTTCCCGGTGAACATCCCGATAATCTCCCCATACAGAGTTAGCCCCGCCCAATTACACACTAGGTCACTTTCATTCACAAGTTTGTTAGACCGTTCCACTTTTTTTAAGGATACGGGTGTGTCGCCATATTTTTTCTTTTTGTTTTGTCTTCCATTTACATTCCGAGAGAGAGAGAGAATCCTGTGATATAGGTTGCAGCAGTCACGTATAGGGGTTGTGTTAGGGCCAAAAAAAACAACACGCGGTATCAACGGCATCGCGAAACACCCCCGTAACATTGTGCCAAGGTGACAGCTTTAGAAACTACCAATCAGAAGTGACTTAGTGTGTATATGGGCAGAGCGTGCGGAGATTAACGTTACGTTTACCTGTTTCCATATCTTAGTGAATCAATTATGTGATGCAATTTAAATAAAAGCGTGTCCTAAAAGTGTCTTGTTTTTGCATTTTAAATTATATTATTATTATTATTATTAATTATTATTATCATTATTATTAAAATAACGTTTAAAAATTAAATTATAACAGTACCAAAAAAAAAAAGCATTTTCTTATCTTTAGACTGGAAATTCCCAGCTAGTGTTTTGCGTTTAGCCGTGACGGAGAACTTTCAATATGACCACAATAATCAAAGCATTTAACTCTGGTCACTCTGATCTAAAGAAACGTGTGTATTTCAAAGGGCAGACCAGAGAATGTAATAATGTACGTTCAGGCTAGCTCCAGTCTGTTGCCTCCACACTGGAAATGCGTGGGGAGAAATACCACAGTCTTCACGTGAATCTACATACAATTTCATCTGTAGGGTGGGCAGTGGCATGGGCGGCAGTTAACCTAATACAAACGGACTATGATTTGGCAGCGGCAATAACACATGACGGCAATTTTCATTCTTTCATGACACTAACAACATGAGCCAATCATATTGTTTCGTGGGAAGTAGCGGGCGCCCGGGAAAATCGTAATCAGGGGAAATCAGAAGCACAGGGGGCAAACGGGGGAAAGGGGGGGGGGAATGGCAGAGAAATACTTGTGTCTACTTTAAAGTAAAATGACGTGAGAAAAGTTGAGTAATATGATGGGAAATTATTCTAAATTGACAATGTCCTTGCATTGCAAAGTGGCTGTGTTGCGTTGTAAACTAGTTAGTCGTTACAGTTCTGAGACCACAGCAAACGATCTTGGCCCATAATTGCTTAACCGCCTATGCCAGTGATTCCTGTCACAAACTCAGCCAGATACGCTCTATACTTCAAGTGAATGCCGTAGCCATACATAGTGTCCTCCTCAGTCGGTAAAACACATGATTTGATCTGGCAAAATCAACTTCATTCGACGAATAGCTGGGCAATGAGTTCATTAAAACTTTTCCTGACCATCTTCCACGTGTCCTTGGCCAAGTTGCAGCCACGGCCTGCAAATAAATAGCAGCAATAGCACACGCCTTGTCACAGGAACACAATGAAGATAAATACATCACCCGTTATTGCCATTATGTACGAATCGTTCGTTGTTAACTATATCCTCCTAACTGTTTGTGCGGGGAATGCCAATATTCAAAGGCGCCGGAACCTGGTGCTCAGATTGTTTGACAATCTTTCAGGAGACTGAGCACCCTCCCCCCACCCCCCAACTAGTAATTTTCTAAGGGGACTTTTAGTCATTTATAGAAATGATTTTTACAAATAATGTGTTTATTTATGTGTTTCGTATTATTTCAAGTATACTATTATATTTGTTTGACCTTCAGAAAATTTCCAATAATTAATATGACAATGTACTTGGGCCAAATATAGAACATATATAGAAGTTCAGAAACGCATTTATGCCTGTTTTAACTAATAAAAGAAGGCTTTTGACAGGGTACAACATGAACAGCTTATTGCATGTCTCCAAAATGTTGGATCAGATGGATAGGATATCACAACGATAAATAACCTATACTGGCAACAAGCAGTAACAGACACAAAAACATCGTGTCACCACAGATAGAGGTTAAAAGAAAAAAAGAGTAAAACAACAACGTCTAAACACGGATACAAATTTAAAAAAAATGATAACGCTAAAGATGTGTGTTATCTCCAAGCCTGTTTAACTTGTGTACAGAACACTATTTTAAACAAGCTGGAGAACTGCCTGAACTGAATATTATTGGAAGAATAACAAACAGTCTGAGATATGCTGATGGGACAGTTATTAGCAGAAAGTGAGCAGGAGTTTCAGGACTTAGTGGATCAAGTCAACAGGCGTAGTGCAGAGTATGGTTTCGATATTAACATTCGAAAAAAAAAAAAACTATGGCAATTACCAATGAGAAAAGAGCGACCAACAGTGAACATCACAGTAAACGGAGAGCTATTAGAACAAGTAACAAGTTTCTCCTGTCTTTGACACGGAATAACAGATGATGGCACAAGTGAAACAGAAATCAAAAAGAGAATTGGAATAGCAAAAAAAAAAAAAAAAAAAAAAAAAAAACATTTTCAATAAGATACGAAAATTGTTGAGAGAGATAAACGCATCAAAATGAGAATCGTGAAATTGTATGTATTCTCAAACCAACTGTATGGTGCAGAAACCTGGATAATGAACAGATAACTAGAAAATCGAACAGAGTCTCTGGAAATGTGGATAGACAGAAGAAAAAGTAATATTTCATGGAAATAAAATTAATCAAATACAGAGGTTCTGGAAAGACTAATAATGAAAAGAGAGTTTATGAAGAGAAAGAAAAAGAGACGAAATATTTTGGACATATTAAAAGCCATAACACTGCTTTAAAACCCATCTTCTTCTTCTTTAGCATTTCGAGCCCTTAAGGTTCATTTCTGCAGATATCACCCGCCTCCATTCATCTCTATGGTTGGCCATCTCTTTCTAGCTGGTGACACCAAAAGCTTGCAGGTCTGTCTGGACATTATCTCTCCATCTTGGTCTGCCTCGTGGTCTACGACCATTCATCTCTCTTGTGTATACAGTTTTTACCTCTCTGTCACCTAATATTTTTCAAAATGCCCCAAACATTTGTCTATTAGCTCTCATGATGCCAGTAATCAACGGCAATCTAAACAGATTATGAATTTCGTTGTGGCTTCTCACTCTCCATTCCCCGCTGTATGCATCTCTGATGGGTCTAAAGATTCGTCCTAAAACGCTGTTTTCGAAAACCTGTAATTAGGCTTCATCTCTATTAGTTGTGCTCCAAGTTTCAGAGTCATATAAAACGACTGGTCTTCTATATAAAACGACTGATCATTATCAATGTTTTATATAATTTGATCATTTGATTTTTGCGAGACAGACACTTTGACTTTGGCAGATGTTGAAGGGCCTAGTTTAATTTATTTTCAGATTGTATCCTAGATTGTATTTCTTCTCTCAGCATGTTAGAGCTGCTGAAGTTTGCACCCAAGTAGTTATATGCTTCCTTTCGTTTGATTTTCATATTATCGACTTGAATGTGGCCGGAGTTTATTTCCTTTCCATGTCTAGGTACTATCATGTATTCTTTCTTATCTTGATTGATAACTAGTCCCATTTTCTGAGCTGATTTTTTTTAAGAGAGTCAGTGTTTTAACAGTCTCTATAGTTCATTTTTTCCAAAGATATCACCGTCATCTGCATAACCAAGTATTCTTGTAGATTCTCCTATAGTTCACTCCAGTTTCAATTTTCTTACAATTTTCTCCAGGGCAAAATTGTAAAGAAGTGGGGACAAAGCATCACCTTGCTTTAAACCAGATGTTATTTGAAAAGGGTCTGACTTTCTGTCTTTATATATCACTATATTACAAGTGTCTTCAATTCATAGTTTGGTCATGGTAATTTACTTTTTTGGTATTCCAAGGTCCTTCATAGCATTCCATAAACTGTTTCTATGTACACTACCTTTTTAAAAATCCACAAACACATTCTGTGCATCTCTTTTATATTACCAGTTTTACTCTGCAGCACTTTTGCAGCTTTCATTAAGTACGTCATAATTTAGTATTATTTACAATAAGACCAGTTTGCGGGAAAACCACTGAACATGACAATGAAGTGAATATTGTGTTTGTAGGTTTTAAAAAGCATTTAATAGAGTTGACAGAAACAAACTATGGGATATTCTTGAGGATTATAGGGTACAAGGACATTTGCTAGATAACATCATGGCCATGTACCACACTCCCCACAGCGCAGTGAGAACACAAAAAGGCGCGTCTGATATGTAGGCAATCAATTCAGGGGTGAGACAGGGATGTGTGCTCTCTTCTCTCTTATTTACTGTATACATAGTATGAGGAGCAAAGTCAGCAGCATTAAACAATTACAGAAATTGCGTAAGACACTTTACACGTTACAGGAGGATGTTAAGAAGCTAGAAAGAGTTAGAAAAAAAAAAGAGTTCAAGGATAAATGGGAACATTTTATGAGCGAAATTGGAGGGAATAAATTCCTGGGTAGGTTTTGGAAACTTCACAGACAGATGTAAAGGAAGCATCGGCCTATTACATCAGCCAATATATACACGGTGGTGGTATGCCAGTGACAACAGACACAGAGAACGAGGAAGCATTTTTGAAGACATTTATAGCAAAAACTGATTATAAAGGTAGGAAGCTTAGAAATTCAATAAGATACAATCTGTCTAATACTGGTGTGCTGAAGGGGGCTGTTTTGTGAACGAGTTACTGGTCCAAAAAGCAGCCAAACAATCGCAGCAAGGCAAGTGGATCAGCCTCAAGAGCGCCTTGCCACGAATACTGGCACGGGATGAAATCTGGCATATGGCCCCGTGCGGTTAAGCCTTGTCATAAGATCTGCCTATGTGTTACCCTCTGGCGCCTACATGGCGTGCGAACAAGAACTCGACATGTCCCAAATGCAGAGCTAAACAGACGCTTCAGCACGCATTGTCCGCGTGCAGTAGAGCCGTAGGTAAAAGACTATATACATGGTGCCACAATAAAGTCATGAAAGAGCTAGCGTACACTGTGGACAAAGCCAGGACGAGGATCAACGCAAGTCCTAACGCCCCCCCCCCCCCATGTGCTTCCTCAAGGTTGGGCAAACATCTAAAGGTAAATTCAACAAAGTCGCAAACGCTCCATCAATAGTTGACTGTACGAGGGACTGGTTACTGGCGGTCAGCGTGCCTGGTTTCCATAAATACACAGAATCAATCCAAAAGACTTTGGTCAGGTCAAAGAAAGTAGCTAACAGTTTGTATTTTTTTATGGAAAGCATTTGGAAGAAAGGACTCTTGCTAAAACTAGCAAACAGTGGGATAAAAAGGCATATGTTTGCCTGGATTGGAAACTCTCTTTACAGACGCTGTGCGAGAGTCAGACTGGAAGAACACAAGAACAAGCTGGTCAGGTTACAAAAAAGTGTCCTCCAGGGAGGTAGTAAATCTCCTACATGTTTATCCTTTTCATCAATGACCTCCCAAAACAGTTCACGACTCACATTCACAAGGCCCTACATGCAGATGACCTGGCCATATGGACTCAAGCTGAACATATAGGAACAATTAAAACAAGAATGCAGGAAGCTATAAATACAGTTTTAAAATGGACAGACTCTTGGGAGTCACAATAAACCAGACAAAAACCGTCTTAACTCTCTTCTCTCATTCCACAAAGCCAGAACAAGTTGATCGGTATCTAGAGGGCTACATCCTTCCAAAAGAGGATAACCCCATATATCTGGGAGTAAAATTCAAAAGAAAGCCACCCTAAGGCTCAAACTTATGAAGAAACTTACTGGAACAAATTGGGGCGCAGATGCCAACACTGTACGACAACGCTCAAAAAGTATGGTGAGACGGTAGCCTGTGTGAAGAGAGATGAGGGGTACACAGTAAAACTCTTCGCCGTCGAGGTAGACGTAAGAGGGCTCATTTCCACCTCCACACACGATGTACTTTAGCAGCTGGGCTCCCGAGGAAACGAACGTAAGCAGACACTAAAACAACTGGGTGAAGCAGCTAAAAGGGCTTCAAGTTGGCTGTGGACACAACTGAACGTCGTGGGGGATAGATCTCAATAGACTGGTGTGAGTCCTTATTGGAAAAGAATTGTTCATTCCATAAAGCCAAAATGTCAGATCAAAGTCTGCAAAATGTTTCTATGCGAACTGCTAAAGTCCAACATCTGTCTGATGAACCAACCGCTGAATTGCCACTTTGGTCGTGATGGTAGGCGCTTAATTTGTTACCGCAGCGACAATACAACACCAAACCTCACAATACCTGTTGCAAAGCCACAATTTCGTCGCATTTGATTGTCCGCTCAATCAGGAGATGTTTGAGGCCTGAAGTAATGAACCAGGTCGGTTCACCCTCTGAAATCGTCTAGAAGGATCTTCTTCTTCTTTATTTTCTCTACTCCTGGAATGCCTCGCGGCATCAGGAGAGGAAGAGATATTTAGAACAGGCCCTTCTGTTCGCTTCTAGAAGGATAATAAGCCGAAACGGTTGTCGGCCAGAAACGCTTTTACAGATGATCGGTAAACTCCTGCTATGCATGCTCCCGGTGTGAAGTTCTTATTATTTATAAACCATCAGTCTGTGTAAATGGCTTACAGACTATTCAAAATACTGACCAAGCAGTCTCACAAAATATTGAAAAGACCGACCGAGTAACAGATTTTACTGTTCGTTTCGTGATTCTTCTTCTTCTTTCGTTCGCATGAAATAAATTGTCTATATCTGCAAAGCCGCCTCTAGTATGAATTTCACTGTCTTTTTAATTCACTAAGCGGCCCGTAAAGTTTGACTTCCACAAGTGTCTCTTTTGGCCAAAGGTTTTGCCTGAAAGCGTTGAATCTGGGACAATCTTGAAGGATGTGATCTGTTGTTTCAGGTGCCAGTCCACAAGTACACATGGTTGATTGGCCAATGTTAAATTTGTTGTACATGTGGGAGCGAAGTCGATTGTGCCCTGTTCTAAGGCGAAGGATAATGACTTGCTCTGGTCTGTCCATAATATGGTAATCATCTTGTGCCAGTTTCGGTGGCATTCTGATTGATTTGATCATTCTCTTCTTCTGTTGATAAGAGACTGGTATGTTAGGTTGTTCTTCAGTTGCACCTTCCTTAGCTAGTTTATCAGCTTTTTCGTTTCCGGGAACTCCACAGTGGGAAGGTATCCACTGCATTACTAATTTACAGCGGTTGCCTAGTTCGGATAATAGTGTCCGTATGCTTGGTAATTTTCCAGACTGGAGTGACTGAAGTACTGCTTTTGCATCTGTCAGGAATACCACTGGTTGTGAAAAATACCCTGTATTTAGTAGTTTCTCTGCCGCTATCTTGATGGCTTGAACTTCTGCATCATTGTTGTGACAGTGCTTTCCCGTTGGTAATTTGGCTGTATCCCTGGTATTATTAGGATACTCAATGTACACTCCCGCACCTCCGTTTCTGACTGCGCTTTCTGCTGACCCATCTGTATAAACACGGACCCAAAGGTTCTGCGGGTATTCATCATCAAGTAGACTGAGGGTGGCTGTTTTGCGCTGCACACTGTTTTGTTCTTCCTTGTCAAATACCCCTTTCACTTCAGTCTTGATGTGTATTGGAAACTTATACTCCTCTCTCCAGGGGGTCCGTTCTGTGACAGCATTTAAGGATCTATCAGTTGCAGGTAAATCAGTGGTTTGTCTGCCGAGCCGTTTGGCCTGGTGGATAAAACTACTTCTCTTTAGTCGTCCTAAAGCTAAATTTTGGAATCTTTCATTCATAGGGTGACTGGGCATACTAAGAAACTTTTCTGCTTGTAAAAGCATCTTGGTGTCTCTGCGTTCACTCAGTGCTTGGGTCATCCCCATTTTCTCCATCACAGCTATAGGTGTTGATTTCATACTGCCTGTGGTAATTCTGAGTGCTTGATTTTGCACTTTGTCTAATTCTTGCAATGTGGTTTTTGATGCCGAACTCCATGCTGTTGATCCGTATTTAAGATGTGGTCGAACACTTTGTTGGTAAACTTTTCTAAGTATTTTCCCGCTAGCACCCCATGTGGTTCCACTTAGTTTTCTCAGAATGGCTACCCTCCTTCTGGCTTTGGTTGCTGCCTTGTTGATGTGTTTTCTCCATGTTAATCTATCATCAAACGTTACGCCGAGGTATGTGGGCTCCTTATCCTCTCTCAGGGGTACTCCATTTATGTGCATGACACCTGATTTTTGTTTAGGAGAAAGGGTAAAGAGGGTGGTGCTGCATTTGCCTATGTTAATGCTGACACACCATTTGTTGGCCCAATCAGCCATTGCATCTATGGCTCTTTGTAGCAGCCTGGTGGCCACTGTCGCATTTTCATTTGTACACCAGAGTACCAAGTCATCAGCATACATTGCAGCTTAAATTCCATGGGGTAGTTCAGAAAGCAGGTCGTTGATATAGACTAGGAAGAGTGTGGGGGACAGAACACCTCCTTGTGGGACGCCATGGCGCAGCAAAACTTTCTTACTCGTAAGTCCATCTATCTGTACTCTGGATCTTCTGTTATACAAGTATGCTTTCACCCATTTGTACATTCTCCCATTCACCCTGCAGTCTCTCAGTTTCTTCAGTAGACCTTCTTTCCAGACCTTGTCAAAGGCTTTCTTCAGATCTATCCATGCCGTTAGCACTAGCTTCTTTTCCTGGAAGGCATCCTCAATTTCTTGTGAAAGGTAAGTTGTCTGGTCTTCTGTGGAGTAGCACTGTCTAAATCCTGCCTGCTGCGTGAAAATGTTTTCACTTTCCAAGTACCATTGGAGTCTAAGGTTGACAATACGTTCCATTGTTTTACAGAGGCAGCTAGTAAGACTGATCGGTCTATAGCTGGAGGCATCAGAACTGTCCTTTCCTGGTTTAAGCAGAGGTATTGTGATTGCTTCTCTCCATATTTGAGGAACTTTGCCACTGGTCCAACAGTGATTAAAGATCTGTAGCAGCTTTTTTTTGGCAGTTGTTCCAAGGTTCTTGATCATTTCGTTGGTGATACCATCAATTCCAGGTGATTTTCCCATTCTCAGCTTTGATATTGCTAACTCTAACTCGCTGGATGTAAGTGCTGCCACCAGTGCCTCAGGAATTATATCTTTTTGTCTTATATGTTGTTTGTTTTCTTGAACCTCTCGCTGTTTCTCTGGGCTGACATTAATGTTGCTGTCTTCTGCAAAGGAATCTGCAAAGTGGTCAGCTGCCTGTTTTCTTGTTAGGATGGCTCCCTCTTTGCATAGTGCAATATTACCATTTCTTCCTGTATTCTCATCATTAATTTGTGTAATTAACCTCCACAACTTCATTGTGTCTCTTTCAAAGTTTAGAGACTTTGTCTTTTCTTGCCAGCTTGCCCGTCTAGCCTGCAGTTTGGCTCTTTGAAATTTGGCCTTTGAATGTTGGTAGTTGTTAAACTGCTCTTGACAAGGTCTGGTCTCAGCTTGTTTTCTTTCTGTTTCCATATTGTTGTGCAGTTGCTCCAGATCGCAATTCCAGTAAGGTTTGTATTGTTTGCGCGCACCTCTTGGAACTGCTTCTAGGGCTGCCTGCAGCATGCGTTTGCTCAACTCTTGGACTACTTTTTCTACGTCGTTATCTGTGTTTAGATTTTCCAGCAGAACATTTGTGCGAAGCTGATACAACTTCCAGTCTGCCTTCTTAAAATTCCACCTTGGCAGTGTGCTGCTCTCTCTTACAGACTGGTTTTCTATAGTTAGAAAGACTGGCCGGTGGTCACTGCCTCCTAGTTGCTTCCCAACAGTTCTGGTAACATTCAGTTCCATGTCTGGTGAGTGAAAGGCTAGGTCTGGTGTCGAGGTGGTATGCCATGCTCTAGAGTAGAAGGTTGGTGGGTCGGTTGGCTTATTAACGAGGATGAACCTATTCTCATCCTGCCAGTCCTCTAGTTTCTCACCTCTCTGGTCCATATGATCGTATCCCCAACTTTGGGAATGGCTATTAAAATCCCCACAAATGATCATTTTTTCATTTATTAGTACTGTATCCAGTGCCTGAGGGCGGTCGCTCGGACAGTAATAGTTGGTCAGATGTAAATCTGTATTTTCTAACTTGAGCTCAAGTGTTTGATACTCAGCACCTTCCATATATGTTTCGATCCGGCCCGCAAGGATGTTATTTTTGACCAGGGTAAGAATTCCCGTTTCGTGATAATTCAAAACATAACCATTTTCGTTTCAAACCACTTTAAAACCGTTTTGTTTTACAGTTAATTAACTGACAACAACTTCTTTGGCATTTTGAGCCTTTGAGGTTCATTGTTGCAGATATCATGTCTCTATTCATCTTTCTCGTTGGCCGTCTTTTGGTGACCAGTTTCCCGAAAAAAAAACTTTTTTAAAAAAATTAAAATAATTTTACTCATGACATTTTGTGGTTAGGGGCGGGGCGATAGGGGGTGGGGTGTTAAAACGAGTTTAATAACTTCGTCAAACAAGTAATTAACCTCAACAAGTCAACATAACATGTATTGAGACTTTTTATTTCGGTCAACAAAGGCAAAGAAACGCTGCTAAACTCAGTGTTGTATTGTAGAAAGTGAAAGGACAAAAAAAAAAAAAGGGTGAGAGTGTTTCTTTTCTGTCTTGTCTCTGCAGTTTGTACTTGAGACAGACTTAGACAATCGGTATCTCATCATCCCTCAGTCTGCATCTAGCCATATCCGCCGCCATGCTGGTCGTTGCCCCATTATTTGTTACATTTTTTAGTTAATTGATTCACTGGGTTCAGTGTGATCTTCCTCTTCTCTATGATATTGAGCTTGATAAATGATTTGAACATTATGATGCTGGCTACTCGTTGTATTTTAACGTTGAGCCAAAGCTGCCTAATATCGAAATGAAGCAACTAAAAACTCGTCTCTCCTCCGAACTTCTACCCCCGAATTATGGCGGCTTGAAATATCCGTTTGGGGCTCAGTCCAATGAAAAATGCGGACTTTCTGCCCATAAACAAATAGCGGCAAAACTAGGATTACTTGACACTTTCAAGAGTCGCAACATTGCAGACGATAATAGCAGACGATAAAAGCGACCGGTGACAATGTTGAGCGTTTCTGCAGACGATAAAAGCGACCGTTGACAATTTCGAGACATTACAAACGATGAAAGCGATATGGCGGTTAGACCACGCGCTCCCACGCTGATTAGCAATACTGTTCTTCCAATTCAGGATTTTGCAGCGGTAGATGTCAGACTTGACGGCATGCACAAAACGCGATTAAACTCACCGCCGAGTATATCCCACGCGCCGCTATGAGGAGGGGGGGGGGGGGAGGTCGGCGATGAGGTATAGTCACAGAAACAGGTTCGCAAGTAACATATCGCCGAGACCCTGTTAGAGCATTTGTTTCGTTTTTCCGAGCCGATCCTAGATTTGCTGCGATTTTTTCGTTGGCAGAATGTCCGACAAGTCCCCATTTTACATATTTGTTCCTCTGCAGAAAGTCCGACAAAGGAAAGTGTCAACGGTCGCTATTATCGTCTGCTACTATCGTCTGCAGTATTGCGTCTCTCAGAATTGTCAGGTAATCAGAAACAACGAGAAACGGGTCCGCAAGTAACATATCGCTGAGACCCTGTTAGAGCATTTGTTTCGTTATACAGAGCCGGCATATTTTTAATAGAACTGAGCCCCGAACGGATATTTCTGGCTGGCATAATGCGGGGGTAGAAGTTCGGAGGAGAGCCCAAAACTGCATTCATAAGAAATTCTCCTCGCGAAGATCTTTGGACTTGATGTATTTCTAGAGTAATGTCTTTAAAGTAGTACACGTATTGTTATTCCCTAGTGAAAAGAAGAACCACCAGAAAGAATAAAAGATGCCCTGATTCATTGGAATTTGTTAGGATCCTAAACAACAAACCTAAATCGAATCATAATTACGTATTGCTCTTAATCGATAAATCTGTCGTTGTAGGGGAAAACGTGAATCGTGCATTTTTTATGGTTATGGAAAAAAAAAAAGGTTAGTAAACTGCTTAAAATGCAGGCACTAAGCTTTACAATAAAGTTGCTCCCATCTTAGATTCTAGATTTAAAAAGCAAACAATGAAAATCAAATAAGTCATCTTTATACTCACTGTAGTATGGAAAGCCTCAAACAAAAGTGCCAAGAAAAACTGAAGCTGTGACAAATAAAGCTCAAGCACGGCTCTGGAACTGTGTAATTGGTTTGACTATCACTAAGTCTATGATTTGGAAACTGGAGTTTAAAATAAAAAAAAAATCATGCATGTTCTTCTCTGTGTTACTTTGTCTAATTTGAGACGCATGAGATTCACAAAGTAAACGTGGAATACTTGCTATTCAACTTACATATCAGAGGCAGACGGCATAAAGGTCACCAGCTTGCCAAATTCCACGAGGCACACAACTCAGCTTATCTCAGTGTAAATTAGATCGTCGTTGACACGACCGTGCGTGTTAGCTGAAAGTTAAAGTTGGGTCCCCACAGAAACAACGCAGCGTGACAGTGTTCGTTCGGCTGGCTGTTACATACTCTACACCACTTGATCAGTGTGTCTTCTCGACAGATGCAAGGTAGGCAAGATACGTATCTACGTTTACTGCTATAAACAGACAATTCGCTGTAGTTTATTTTTCAACCTTGCAGATTAATATAGTTTGGAAACAGGTAATCTATTTTATGTAGTCACATTGTTCATCGTTGTAGGCCAGCAAGTAGTCTGAAATGAAGAAGTCATCATTAGTAAAGCGAAGACCAATTTTGTGTGTGTGTGTGTGTGTGTGTAAAGCAGTGGCACATCAGCAGACAGTGCCAGACCACAACTGTGTGTGCAATCTGCACTCGATGGGTGATGTTGTCGCTTTTGTTTTCTATTACATCACGTGGCACCCATTCACAATAAAGTATCTTGAAAAAAATGCTGACAGCGTCAATTATATTGGGATATGTGTGGGGGGGGGGGGGGGGGGGGGGGGGGGGTGGGCCTTAAAAAGGATGCGATACTGCGTACGATCAGGAGGAGAGAAAACCCTGCATTGTAACCATTTTATCTGTGTCGGCCTGGGAGCAAAAGTTAATTCTGAAAAAATACAGTCCTCCAATACGCATCTTCTGAAGGGATCATTTGAAGATCTATAATATGTTTATGTAGAAAACACATATTCTTGTTGACGCGGCAGTCTAGTCTGAGGAATACAGAAGATATTATACACATCACGAGGGTTCAATCAACACTTGCTTAGTAACCAGTGTTTTATTTTTCTGGTAGTACTCAATAAGGTCACCACTTTTAGACATCACGTTCTCAGCGCTATAGTAACAGGCACTTAATGGTGAGTACTAACAGATTTGAAACACTATGGTAAATACCGTATTATCTAGACAAAATATTACAGTACTTATGATAACTAACCAGCATGTAAAGGTAACATGTCTGTCTTTTTTGTTCAAATTCACAGCCAGGAAACATTGCTTCGATGTTTCTGGTCCGTGTTTAAAATTTGTTTCATATTGAGGTATGATTTGAGTATAGTTGTGAAGACATGTAATGAATAATACTAGAAATCCAACCGTATGTACTTCACATAGATAACTTGTTGTTCTTTATGCAGATGATTGCTGACATCGGAGACATATATGGAAAAAATGTGTACTCTTCTAATTATGCTTTACACACAGTTAGTAATCACTTTAATGCTACATGTATTTGACAAAATATCTCAGGTTAACTCTTTGAATCCCAGGGGGTTTGGCAACACAGGCCCAGTGGGTAGTAAAGAAAGTAATAAAATCGACGCATCATGCGTTCATTGGGCTTCTAGGTAGGAACCTATGAACGCATGATACGTTCCTTGGTACACAAAGAGATTTATAAGAACAGACAGGCCGAAAATACCAATAACCACTGCAGTAAATGTTGTTGTGGACTTTTGTTTCTGTTGCTGTTGCTGTTGCTGCTGCTCTTAGAAAATATGACTAACATAGCCAGGCCTAATTATGCTGAAGACATCTGCTAAGCCGCGAGACCCATTCAAGTAATTATCAAACAGAAGCAGCTAACCAGTCAATATTAGTCTGGATAAGCTCACTGAACATTACCATCATTTTTGATCTGCCATTTATCCCCTAGTGGAGCCTAGGCCCACAACCAACTCACGTAACCCGTCATATCCTTTGCCATAGTGTATAAATTATGTCCTCGCTATCTTCATTCACCATTCTCTAATTGTTGATGTGGTTGTTGTTGATGATGTTCTATTCCCTTACACTTTTGGTCTTGTGGGCTCATTTCCAAGGACATACAAGTTATATTATCATGGTTACTCACAGCTTTATTTACTGGAACTTGTTCGTTTTTCTCTCAAAGCTCCCAAAGAGATATTCGGTCTTGCTGTTTATTTTCATAAATAGTGCTCATTATTATCATCATCATCAGTTCTCGTTATGCCTAGTGGCACATGAGGCTTCAGAGAGGACTTTCCATGCTTTCCTGTCCTGTGCAATCTTCAGTGCAGTTTTCCATGTCAAAGATGCCGCACTCAGGTCACTTTCCATCGTTCGTCTCCATGTTGTTTTTGGGCGCCCCTGTTTTCTCTTTCACTTGGGCGGTTTTGGCCGTTTCAAACATGGTTCTTACATTCCAGAAGCCAATTCTTAATTTTTGACATCCAGCAGACTTGTTTTCCCATCATGGGCTTCCTTTCGGCTTTCACCCATGCTGTTCATGCTGACAGAGGGACTCTGTCCCAAGACCACCGGACGTTTAGAGCACTTATTTCCTCTTGAAGTTTCAGTAACGTTGTAGATTTTTTACAGGGCAGAGCTGTCAACACTGCGCCCAACCCCCGAGCCTGGAGGACAGGGAGGCCATCTTTAGTAAATGAAAATATGTTGTTTATTAGTAATCGTCCAAGTGTTTCTGCTTCAAACAACGATAATGATCTTCCGCCAGAGTGAAACATTTTAACTAAGTATAGCACTAGTTTTAATTTCTTTTGACATCCACACATTTCTTGTTTCCCTCAAAGCCCGCTTGGCTTTCTTTAATAAGTACTTTTATTACACTTCCTGTGGAACTTTGTACTGTTGCCTAAGAATGTTCCTGGCTCTGCACTTTGAAGCGGATCTTCGCCAAGGGATATTACGTTACTGTTTGCCTGATTTTGTATTTTTTTTTTTTTTATTAACGTGTTATTTTCGAAATAACCGTTGTGACGTCTCAAGTAGAATCGTTCTTGGTTGAGCAGGAAGAACAATGGCGCTCATGATGTCAATATTATCTGTTCAGTAGGTGTTCCGCTGATTTTCATTTCTGGCTGTAGTTGTTGATGTCTCCATAAACCAGTCTGTCGTAGATAAGAACAGAAGGGAGATACAAAAGCATGTCTATCGCGTCTACGTTCTTAACTTATTACTAGTATCCGCCCCGATATGGAACGCAACTTTTCATTCTTTTAAATCGCAGCCCTGGCTGTCATCGAGGGCTCGAATATGACATAACAGTTGAAACGTCGTGTCTAAAACCTGTACTCGGGAAATTCTCATCCGAATGTTCGCACTTTGTGTCCCTGGCTGTTTATACCCTGTTGTGTGGTCCTGGTGAGGCTGAACACCACTCACTAATTAATAATAAGTCATCCTCTTGTAGGAGGCAAATTTTCGTTATTTTGAAGCCCCGCCCTGGCTGTTGCCGGGTGCCCTAATATAACCTGACGGTTGAACGGGGTTTCCGGGACTTGTCCACAGGTGATCATCATCCCCATGATGGCACTTTGAGTCACCGTGTGTTTTTTGCTCTGTATGATGTCCTGGTGTGGTAATATTTACTTACTTACTAACTCGACATTCTTAAATAAAATTGACAACAACAATTACCTCTTGAAAAAAAAAAAAAAAAACGTAAGCAGCCTTTGGAGTTGATTGCATGCTGCACAGGGAAGATTATTATCTCGACAACTGACGTGTTTACTTTCTGGTCCAAGTTGATTATCCCAACAATCCACGTTATCACTTTATAGTTCATAAGCTCTCAGTCTCTCCCAGAAGAAGGAGAAAGGTGCGGATACTTGTCTCTTCTGTAATCTGTCGTAAACTAGGCATTTACATAATGGCCCGGTCATGACCTTCAGCATCAAACGCCGAGTACAAATAATAATAACAACAACAGTGGCATTGGCTAAATTTTTATAATGCGGTCGTCTTGCCCCTTTCCCTGAGCGTTAACTATCACAACCTCTGCCATCACTCTTATGCACAGTCATTTGTTTAAGCGTGGTCATCCTATGTCTCTTCCGTGTTGTGTTACGTGCTAGTAGTCTGAAATGAGGTGGAACCTTGACATTCAGGAGCACTCCTGTGACTAATAAAATATAGGGTAAAGAGGGAAAAATGAAGTGATGTTTTCAGCGGCTATATAGGACCAAAGGTAAAAAAAAAAAAAAAAACTCAGAGCTACTGCGAGATTTTGCGGTGGCTCTAGGGAAGTTTCAGGAGACTCTGGCTTTAAGATCAAGGTAAGTTTGGGTAGTTTTGAGATGGAATCGTTTTCGGTTTTTTAGGCTATTTCTAGACCTAAGCAGAAAGGATTCCTTTGGCTTGTTGTTATATGACCTCCCTTGACTTCGTTTACAGCTGGCCATGTCTGATTAGGACACGGGTAGAAAGTTCAATAGAACTGTTCTTTTATCTTAAATTGGTTAGCCAGTCTCTAGGGTGGGATTATACTTGACTTCACGTTTTCTGTGACACAACAAAGATTTTATTCTTGTATTTTATTGTGAAAAGAAAATGCTAATTTATTTGTAGGCTGCCGGTCATGTTGATTCGTTGCTTGCCGGGCACTTTTACTTCCCAGCTGGTGCTCACGCTTGTTTCCTGGCTTTCCGTGTGCCTTTACTCCCCAGACACTCCCCTAACTTGCTCCTTGTCAAGTTGGCTACCTTTAATTCACAGGGCATTACCTTTACCAATTTATTCTCTTGTCGGCTGTCTTTACTTTCCAGGATATTTCGTGACATACTTCCTGTCTTTACGGCAGCCTTTACTTCCCATAAAATCCTAGAAAAAAGCACAAATCTGCAACCTGAATGTCATGCGTCTAAAATGCTATTTATTGCCAATAAATAATAATAGTAATAATAATATTAATAATAATAATAATAATAAAAATAATAATCATAGTTTTGCGAAAAGTATGATAGACTGGTGTCAAAATAAGCTTTTTTGAAAATATCAAGAACCACATTGTCCCGTGTCTTAACATTAGATTGACTGTGCATGTAAGAACGGAGATGACAAATGGATCGAAAATATTCTAAGAGTCTGTAGTTGAGGCGGTCAAATGTGAGAAGGTGAGCACTGTTTCTCGATCAGCGCCAGAACAGATGGAAAAAGAAGATGTTGGTTATAAATAGGAATGTGAGACAGAGAAGAATGCCAATGCCAGTTGTACAAGAAAAATTCCAAACTTGATCCTCTTTCAGCCGCCCGGAGGCCTGCTATATCGAAGAAGGGTCCTTTGCTGTCTTATATGGTTTCCTTTTATTTGTGGTGTGTAGTCACACCTGATATTAGGGTTGTTTGCTTCCTTGCTGTGCTGCGTTGTTTGCGGTTTTGGGTTCTGGTGTGATCCAGTTCTCTTTGCGATGATATTGACGGGTACTAGCTGACTGATGCTGGTGCTTGGCTTGCCTCGTGCTGGTCGTTGTGCTGGTGCCCTGTTGCTGCTTGGTTGCCGATCTAAAAGCCGCCGGAAAAAGCCAAACAAACATCCGTTGCGCCGTCGATACGAACAATGTTCCTTTTCAGGACACACAGGGCCGTCACAATCCGTTGTTGTGATCGGCCCGGGGTTTTTTTTTTCCACGGAGTGTGGAGAAGTAGTGGAGGTAAGATAGACTGCAAATGAGAGGTCAGTTTGCCCGAATGTGCCAGTAGATGTGATAGTGAGGTCGGGAGAATGAGAGTGACAGATAGAGGCAGGATCCATCCTGGTCGGCTGAGGTCACTTGGTCTGAAATAAAATTGAAAGGCATTTGTTAACATACACGTGGGGGGGGGGGTGGCATGACGGTGACTGGAGTTCCCAAGTGCTGGTCCCCTTAGGTGCAATGCCCTCGGCTATCTGCGTCGGAGCGTCGGGCGGCCTGTGGTATTTTCCGTTGTCTTCTTTTTCCTGAAAATATACTAGATTAAGATTTTGGTTAGTTCAATGGTGATTACGTGGTTATTTGCCAGTGGGGCGGAGCGGGTGGGAGTGGCTCCGGTAAGTCGACCCGCTGTCCGGTTGGTGGTTGTTTGTTTTAGGCTGTCCGTAAAGATGGCGGCTTGTTTTGTGGGCTCTTTCTGTGGCTCTTTAGAATTGACGGTTGCCTCTTCTATTCTGCTTTTTCTTTGGCGCCCGGAGCTGGTCCAGGGCTGCGTTTAACTCGTCGCAGAGTCGGCCAGCTCTATTGCTCTTGTCAAGCAGTTCAGGTGTTTCGCCTTCATCTCCGTATTCCTCGAAAGAGTAGCCGACAACGTAGCGTTCGACGTCGTCGAAATACTCCAGCGTGTGCGGAGCCGCCTGCTTGTTGTAATCTTCAACCCTCGCTTTAAGGTCGTCGAAGCTAGTTATTTTGGCTGCTGCTGTTTGGCTCACGCGTGGGGTGGCTGGCAGTCTGATGGGTGCCTCGCTTCGTTCTTCGATTGTCGCGATATCTGTCATCTGTGCCTGGTGTTGTGTCATTACTGTCTCGGTAGCTGTGCTTTTGTCGGCTTTGTTGATAATCGGTTGCTTTACAGCTTTCCTGGAAGCCTCTCTTTCTTTCTCTAGCAGGGCACGCTCTGTTCTTGCCGCCAGCACTGCAGCTTCGGCTCCTGCCTTTACTTGGATCATGAGGGCGACTTCTTTATAAGTGCTTTCTCGGGCTTCCTTAAGTGTTTCGGTTTCCTTTCTTCTCTCCTCCCTTTCTTCTTGTCGGCGGGTCTCGTCTGCAGCTTTTTCTGCTTGCAATTTTAGTGTCATTTCTGTCAGGTTTTTCTGCATTTGTGTAGCCTCTGCTAGCCACTTTGTTTGCTGCAGGACTTGTTCTTCTCTGTCGTCTTTCAAGACTTTGATTTCGTCACGCATCTGCGAAATCATGTCTAGCAACTGCGTTCTGTCAGCGTCGGTGGCATCAGACTTTTCTTTGCAGAGAGCCCTGATTTCAGCTAGCCACTTTGTTTGCTGCGAAACTTGTTCTTGTCTGTCGTCTTTCAAGGCTTTGATTTCGTCACGCATCTGCGAAATCATGTCTAGCAACTGCGTTCTGTCAGCGTCGGTGTCGGACTTTTTTTTGCGGAGAGCTCTGATTTCAGCTAAAATTTCAGAAATTTGTAGCGAGATTTCAGGGTCCTTTGTGGCTGTGATCGCCTTGTCGGTTAGTCTGTCTGTTGTCCGTTGTGCTGGCTTCCCACTTGGTTGCTGTGGTGCTGCTGAGGACCTGGGTGCCACGTATCTCTGTCTAGCTGCTTCTTGGGCGGTTCTGAGTGTCCTCTTGCACTGCTGGAGATACGGGCAGCCCATGTATCTCGCGCCGTGCGCACCAGAACAGTTGGAGCACTTACGGTTGCTGTTCGGTTTTTTAAAATTAGTGTCAATTTTAGCCAGCGGGCACCCCTTGAATTCGTGCGCACCAGAACAGTATCTGCACGAAAGGCTGCTGCGACAGGACGAAGCTGTATGCCATGCCCTATTGCAGCGCGGGCACTGCATGATGTCTGGTGTGCTGGTCTCAGGCTGCCGCTGCTTGCGTTGGCGAGGGGGTCCTTTCGTCGCTACTGAGGCGGCATCAGGCACCCCTGAAGGGTCGGCTCCCGGGGGAGCGGCCCCCTGTGCTGGTGATCCTGGTGTTTCAATCGTGATGGGCGCAGTGTCCATTTTCTACGTTGATTATAAAAGTTCAAGAATTTATTTCGAGGTTAAACGCACGCCCTAGGTTTCGGTTTAGAAAAGTTTATAATGTAAATTATAATTACCTAGGGTGTTGTTCCTTCCTCTGTTGATTCTTGTAGATCTTTGTTGCTGGTAGTTGTAGTTGGCTAGGTGCGTACACGGGCTGCTAATGACCCACCCGCAGCCGATTCCGATAGCTTAGTCGAGACAGACTCAGCCGAATATCAAGCGATTCTGTCCAGTAGCTAGCTATCGAGAATCAGGCAACGAATGGATAGTTAGCGGGCAACGTGTTCAGGCGAGGCGGGCTTGCGCGTTCAACGTCTTGCTCGGGCGAAAGCTGTCAGCCGACAGAGAAGAAAAGGTAGGAGAAAGAGGACAGAGAAGAAAAGGTAGGAGAAAGAGGAAAAGAAGAAGAATCAAGGAAAGTGAACAGGAAGAATATGATTTAGAAGAAGAACAAGAGGAAGCAAAAAGAAATATAATAATATTAAGAGAGTGGAGGAGAGGCAAACAAGAAGAAGAACAAGAAAACGACGAAAGAACTTTATTTCCAGAGAGTTACAAATTGAGCAGGCAGGCCGGTCTTACATTCGGCCTTTCCAAGCATTTATCTTTCAAACCACACCCCGAATATACACGTACACATACACTCTTATATGCCCATACATGTATAGACGCAAGAACACCCATACAAACGCATGCATATACACTCACACATGCAAAATCACCTTTATACACACATGCATTCATACATTCACATCCACACATTCACACATATGTGCATCCCCCACACATAAATGCATCCACACACGCACATACACACACACCCACACACACAAACTCTTATGCATGCATACACAGATATACATTCAGACAAACACCCACACATTCATATTATCCACATACACACACTCATGCATACAAACGCATTTATACATACACACCCAAACCTGAATACATATACATACTTAACTGACATTCATACAAACACCACACACATATACATGCACGCACTCATACAAACACAATACCTAATATACACCAGCGCCTTATCACACACAGCCGCAGCAGCAGCACACAAACAACAAGAAAGAAAACAAAAGGAACAAGAAGAACAAGAACAAGAAGATTTACATGTGCTAATAATGTTTCACTTGAATCATTCGAAATCAGACAGGCATGACTTGTTTGACAAATATTAAATAATAGTTGATGTCTGGGGAAATCCCGGAATTAACATTCTGCCCCATGTTTCTATTATTTACACAAATAAAACACTACAATCTTGTGACATGTTTAGTGATTTATAATTATCCGTTTTTTTCTTCCTTCTTTTTTTGACTTCTTAAAAATGAATTCCAGAAAAATTCGACAAAATAGCTCAACCAAATGGGGAAGCAGAAAAACGTGAACAAAACAACACAACGTAACGTTTCGGTCGGGCAGCCTTTGTTAAACATAAGTGAACTACACAAACAAGGAATGGAGAGTATGTAGAACTCTAAGGGGTGACGTAAGCAACGTTAAATACATTCTTAAAAATGAACTTATTATTCTATTTTAGCGAGGAGGATGGTTTTATGTTAAGAACAGCAGAAAAAAAATAATTATATTTTAATAATCATTGAAACGCACGTGAAAATTGGGTCCTAAGAGTTGTCATCCAAGTATGTTGACAACAGACAAGGAAATAACAGCCTAGGAGATCCAAGACAGCGAGTTTATTACATGAATGCTTCTCTTCCTGCTGTCATTGTTGACTGGTTACTTTGCACCATTCCGTCTCTGGCGCATGGGAATCACAATCCATAAGGATGAGAACCATTCTTCATATTAAATAATCACTGTTATGTAGTAACGATATCATAATCTGCCCCTCCCCAAAACACACACACACACACGCACACACGCACGCACACACACACACGCGCACGCGCACACGCGCGCGCGCGTTATGAAATTAAAAGTAACATGATTTCCTGTTCAGACAATAAAGATAAGACTTGTCTTGATTTTATGATCCCACATTATGTCATAGTATCTTGAAAACAAGTTTCTACGGGTGAAGGGTCGTCTTCATTAAATTAGGATTTATCCTATTTGACTCTTAGTGGACATTTTTATAATGAGAATAAAGACTTCACATAAGCTGATGTTGCCATGTCAGCGGAGTTAGGTTGTTCATGTCACGGCTGCGCTGACTGGCAATCTTGTCGACTATTACATGTTATCTACATCACTGATGTCCCAGAACTAATTTAGTACAGGCTGACATTGTTATCTGAGTAACATGATACTGGAATGCTGGAAATACGTCCAAGTGGATGATTTGTCTCTACCATGACGTTACGGTCCCTCGCTTCACGACCACGTCCTATATGCCAGCAAGCTAGTACGTATGTTAGAAATGGAAATACTAGCAACTTTCTTCACACTTATACATTTTGACTGGAGGAGTGTTGAAGCTAACTGTATATTTTTAATATGCTATAGTCACGTCGCGTATTAACATCACATATCTGTTCGTTTTTTCTGTACGGTTTATAACTAGAAATTAAACCAATATCGCTATATGTGTTGACTTGGTGCAAAAGGATCAATTAAATGGAGTTTGTGTGTTTATAAATATGACCAGTGCTAGTAACTAGAGAAGCGGTTCTCAAACTGTTCCCACCGCTTTTCTCTTGTCGGCACACATACCCTTGAAGCAGTTGGAATACTTAGGAAAGAAGAAACAAATAGTGCACATTTAATGTTCAATTGTCTTAATTACGATAAATGAAACTGTTTGGGTGAATTTTCTATTATTTCCTATATATATATATATATATATATATATATATATATATATATATATATATATATATATATATATATATATATATATATATATATATATATATGAAATTTAGTCAATTTTACCCTCAAATTACTTGGTCCAGAAAGTTTGCTTCTTATCTATTTTGTGTGGGTTGTTTTGTAAGCTCATCTTGAGAAGGCACTGCAGCATATGCCAATAGCATCATTGTCTTCTGAATACACCTGCTTCCAGAACTTCGCTTCCTTCATGGTATTTCTTTTTTAAACTGCTGTCTTTGCTGATCTCAAGCAGATTTAGAAAAATTCCTGATTATTGTCTCGGGGCACCCCGATGCAGTGCCGCTGCATCCGTTTAAGAACCGCTGAACTAGACTATAAATAAACGTGTATTTAAATGTTTCTACTTCGTTTACTGTTGGAAAAAAAAACATAGTAATTCTTGATTTTCTGCTAGTTAATAATTAGAAATAAAAGTTACACTTTTCTTTACTGCTGGTACGATTTATTAGTGGAGATGAAACCAGTGTTTAAGTTCATACTTTGGCGTGAAGAATAACTAGAATGAATAACATAGAACAATATACAGAATACACTAGATCAAAAGGAAGAACAATGCAGAAAAATAGTTTAGGGGAAATTGCATTAGACAGCGAGTCTTTCTGACTAGCTGTAGTTAAAACTACTTCCTGCAAAGCATCTGCTACATACAAACCGACGAAGTAGAAAAGGTTGTTAAACAGTCATCTAAATATGTAGCGTAAAAAGCTGATAAACTACCACATTAATTATTCACAAAAAAAAATGGGCTTTAAAATTAATAAAAGTTATACATGTTTGATCTTTACTTTGACAGTTAATTTAAAAAAAAAAAAAGAAAAAAGAATTCACGTATAACAACTCAATTGGTCGATACATAAATCAAGATAAAGCATTTGAGGCAGCAGATACAGTATTGCATCATTCTGATTAGGTACGGTTTTTCAGTATCTTCAGTTTTACTTGTCACCTCGTCCTACAGGCGAGAAATCACATCGGTCTTGTACAGTTGCAGTACACCTCCCAGTGGGGCTAGCCCAGCCAACCTATTCTTCTGTTCATTCCCAAACACGCGTGCATCGCCTGTCTAAAATATCAGTGTGACTGTCACCACCTGCGACCTCTGGATTGATGCGACCCATTTCATACGAAGAAACCCTGATTCTACCTTCCTGAGCACCCGTTGTGAATCCGATACTCTATGACAACATGAGTGGCTGAGATTTTCTTCACCCTCCGGAAATCCACAGTTACCACCTCAAACTCCATTCGCATGCTGAATGTAGTAATGTTGTATGCCTAGGTCCAGTCATCCTTCTCCCCCTTCCCATGATTTTGAAATGAAGCCGCATCCCCTTTGTCTACCCTGGTAACTGACTCATTATTGTATGCAATCACAAATAGCTTAGAGCTGTCTTCTGTGAGCTGTTGAACCTTTGCCTCTGCGGCTGTCAAGATTCTGCTCTTATACAAACAGGTGGAAGGCAAGCTGAAACCACTGCTGCATTTTCCTTGTTCATTTAATGACACAAACTGCACTGTTAACGCTTTGTCCAACAGGAAACGTGTTCATAATCCCAATATAATAAATGTGACTGTATTATAGTTTCTTTTACTGTAAAGCAATTGTCAGATGCGTGAATTTTTTTCTTTACTGTCCGCCCAAGCAGCTTATAATTAACTGACCACATGATACAACATGTTCTGATGAGTCTACCCATATGAGCTACTACCATATACCCAATTCAGGCCCTGGCGTGAAAGAACTCCACTTAGCTCCCGAATCACTCTTGTAGTTAGTAGTATACTGGCACTGTGCTGACGTCATTCAGAATATCAAGAGAGCCATTTACATGGAACATTAGCCTACTTGTGAGAGTGTAGTGATCTAGAGATAGACTAATCAACAGGTACCTACAGTACCTGCTAGCACTTGCAGTTAGCCAGTACTGTACTATGAAATAAATTGAAACGTGGTATACTGGTTCAATGCAAACAGGCAATAGGTGGCAAACAGGAATGGAGAATTTCGCTATGCACTTGCGAATTACACTGATTTGGTAATAACGGAAACAAATATTAGTGCAAAACTACCATTTTGTCAAGTTTTAAACTGCAGGAAAGCCCCTGAGACCTACATGCCTATGTCTAGTACTATCTGGCTTTCACATTTTCAGGTCAAAAGCTAATCTGCTGAATATATACTGTTTGCAGAGCTTTTGCACGTTCATTGAAGACCTTAGGATGAGACTGTCACCTAGAGAACTCGAAGGACTGTTGGTGTCCCAAGTGGGGTATGTGGCACAGAGACGTTTAGCTCGTGGCCTCAGACTGAACTATCCAGAGGCAGTTGCACTTATTGCTTCGCAGGTATGTACTGTTGGCATTTGTGTTTGGATAAGGGTTGTTCCACCAGCAGACAAATGTATTGAAACTTGTATATAAACACCAGGAGTATCATCATCGCGTGCCTTGCCAGGTGGCCCAGGCGTTTATGTTCCTTCGCAATTTGTAGGACACGAGGAGCCTCTCTTGGCAGTGGTGAAACATCGCAAGCTAGCTTGGTTTGGGCACGTGGTGAGACATTGCAAAGATAGTGCTTCAAGGAACATTTGCTGAAAAGGGAGTGGGGTGGGGGGGGGGGGGGGGGGGGGGGGGGGGCTAGTCAAAGAAGAGGACGGCAAAAAAGTATCTAGAATGACAAAATCAAGAAATGGACAGGGTTAAGCTATCATACACTTATTCATCATGCGGAAGACCGAGAAAGATGGCGGGTTTTATGTGCTATTTCTTCCATGAATACACCTCCACGACCCTTACGGGTCAAGGGTAATGCTATGTACGTTATGTTTATGTCCTTTCGGAAGTATCTGTCTTTGACCTAATATTTGGCAGCATTCGTCGTATAAGACACATATCCGTGCTACCTCCAAGATTGCCCGAATGTGCCGTTCACTCTCCACACAGCATAACAATCTCAGCATAAAATATCAGTTGTCTCTTCTTATCCTTCACTGATTGTAAACTCCGACTGAAAGTTCTAGCGGTTCGTCTACTTTTAAAATATGGCTTTATTTCTAGTTTTGTGTGTGTGTGTTTTTTTTTTTTGGGTAATCATCTGTTATAAAGAAGTGGCTTATTTGTATGCAAGCTGTTAGTTTCTTGCAATTCAGGCAGATGCAATCCGACTTCAAATGAAACACCTCTAATTAAAGTAAAAGTCGGGAAATGTGAACCAGCGTCATTGCACACGGTTGTACACCATAAGTGCTCTGCCACCAGTACGGACGGCTGATAAGAAACTGTCCGCCTGTGTCGTCGTCCGCACGCAAAATAGCTACAGCAATGCTCTTCCATTTACCACAAAGTGTTAACTCTGGCACCCATTTCTTAGAGGCTTGGGGAACCCCGGGAACCGCCAGGTTTCAAACACCGGCCATGGGCTCCAGCGAGTCACAGTTGGATTTGAAAGCGAGTCTCCTATCTACTGCGCTAACGCGGCCCGACACCTCTAATTAGTAGCTCTTTACGATATGCTTGTTATGATGCAGTAGACATATCCCCCCTCCTCCTCAAATGGGACCCCCACAACCCACACGTGGACAGTTGTCTCTGACGTGGACACTTTGCTTTTCTGTAGTTCAGTTTCCAATCTCTGGCACACACTTTCCATCTGATGTCACGATGGCCCCTTCAGATATTTAAATATGTTCATCATATTCAATTCTATAATATAGTAGTCTATTTTTTCGGGTTTTTTTTCTCTCCATTGAACCACTGTTTCTGTTTTCTAGCATTAAAAAGTAAACAAGATCAGTTTTGTTTTGTTGTTTTGTTTGTTTTCTTTACTCCCTATTATAACAAACACTAACAACAGATCCAGCAGATGTACACTAGAAAGTAATTAAAGTAACAGATCAATTTGCTTATTCGAGTAGTAATTTGTATAGAGAAGGAAATACAAACAAAGAAATATGACACGCATTAGCAAGGCATCAGCAGCTTTTAATACCTTGAACAAAATATGGAACTCTAAATTATAAAGTTTTAATACCAAGTTACAGATTTTCAATTTTAAGGTTACTTTAGTTTGAACATATGCATGTGAAAATTGGAGAACCATTAAAGCCATAGACCAAAAGTTGAATGCATTTGTAAACAAATGTCTGAGAAAAATAATGAAATAAAATGGGATGAATTCAAAAGAAGTGAAAAAAAAAAAAGATAAACATCTGCAGATGTGGCCAAGGCCCTTTGGGAACACGCAACTGAATCAGTAGAGAAACAAGAATGTTGAATGTTGAATTAAAATCGGCATATTAGCACTCAGGAACTCCAATAAGTGCTCAGTCCCCATCTTCAGTAGCAAGCAAAGAGTTTCAATTCCGATGCTACCAGTAATCGTCTGATTGTTTATCCGTCTCATCCCTCCCCTGAGTGTTGAGTGTCGACCAGATCCCCCGGTAACTCCTGGGCAAGATTATTATTTCCTGGAGAGAATGAGGCACCTGGGTAAAACCGGGGGGTCTAGCCGGCTCACTACACTCAGAGAAAATGTAAGAAGGACTTATAACCAGATTGTGACTGGTACCATTAGTGCTGGAACTCTGCGCTGGCTGCTGAAGATGAGGACGGAGCACGCATGGGAGTGCCCTGAGTGCTGTAATGTCAATTCTTGACTCAACTCAGCTGGGCAAACACTACTATCAACAGTTATGAGGCAGAGATAATGGCGCTACGTTGGAAAATTCCCGGGAAGAAACCAGCAGAGAATCACCAAACAGGCATTAAAATGGGGATTAAAGGGACTAGGGAGGCGAGGATGTTCAAAAGAAACCTTAAGTCGACGTTGATGAGAAAGGCCAAAGCTGCACGACTGGATTGCATCCTTGATATTAAACTGATAAAGGATAGAATGGAATGAAGGTATAGACTGCGAGCCCTATAATGGCACAACAGGATGATTAATGAATTATTACATGTCTAACAGCTGCACTTTTATAATAATTGCTGAAACTATTTTAACTTCTTTGTTTTTGACTAGAATATAATTTTCTATATTATCGTACTTTCTTTTTGAAGTGTACTGTAAGAGGGTTTCTTTAACTGTAAATATGTGAAGTGTACTTTGTCAATTTGTAACGATCATAATAATATACTTGTTTCGTTTTATCTTGTTTACAATTTTAACGAATACCTCCAAAACAAAGTTCGACATCAACATAGTTTTGATTGATGCAGCTCATTGGAGGTACTATTCCGGAAATCTGAAACTTTAACAGCAAATACTATTATTAGTATGTAAATATTTTTTTAAAAACGAAAACAAGGCTTTTTTTCGGTCCTATGCCTACCTTTATCTTTTAAATGTAACTGTTTTGCGCAGGTTTTCGTCGTAACAGATTTGATTTGCTATGTGCTCCTTTCGCCACCATACTGAAGAATCAAGAAGTCTCCCTGGCAGAATTACGGGGGCGTACAAAATAATAATAAATAATAGTGGTGCATCGGGTCCGAAGGCCTGTGTTCAAATCTGCACGGTGCAGGATACATTTCAAACATGACCTTGGAACCGAGCTTGACCCAGCCTCAGATGGGTACCAGGTGAAGTCCTGTGAAGTAAAGGCGATCGGTGCGATGTTGAACACAACATCACTCATCGAAAATAAATGTAGTACTAATATTACATGGAATACCATCAGCAGAAAAAAAAAAAAAAAAAACAGACCGGCAGTAGTGAAAATTGCTTGCGAATGCTTTGTGACTGAGTTTATAATGACATGAAGAGGATAAAGATAGATTCAGTCAGACATCAGTCTGGGCTCTCCGGTAAACTACCGCCGGTAGACAACAGTAGACGGCCGGTTAGTCGGAGTTCTGTCCCCTGGCTGCAGTGCTATTACGGACTGGACAGGAGGATACGAAACAAATGACATAATTACTTTGTGTTGGCGATAGACAGCGTGCACTGCCCTGCTATGATCATACGGTTAGGGTTTGGTTTAGGGTTAGGGGTATGGTGTGGGTTAGGTTTAGGGTTAGTGTGTGGGTTAGGGTTACGGTTAGTGTCGCCCCATCTCGTCTTTGCACAAACTCAACGTAGCAACACAAACCCTAACACTGAACCTAAACCTAACCCTAAACCTAACCCACACCCTACCCCAAACCCTAACCCTAACCCAAACCCTATTCGTATGATGACAGTAGGGCACTGCACGCTGTCTATTGCCAATACACAGTAAGTATGTTACTTTGTGTGTTCCCTCTAATCCACTCCGTACTGCGTCGCAAGACGCTTATTGAATGCGGTTGCTAACTTGAGTCGCAGCGCGGGGTCTGCACGGCATGTCGACCTCACTTTGTTTTTTGATTCGTGCCTTCTCCAGTCTGTAATTGCACTGCAGCCAGGGGACAGAACTCTGACTAACCGGCCGTCTACTGTTGTCTACCGGCCGTAGTTGACAGGAGAGCCCAGAATTGTTAGCATGGTTCTGCAGACATGAAATCTGCATGAGGTAGAACATGTGGTGCAGTTCTAGTGGTGTGTGTGTGTATATGTGTATATATATATATCATACACACACACACATATATCTATACACACACAAGAGTAGACTATACAAACTGCTTGGAAACAGATGTTACATTGTCTGTAATGAGTTATGAACATTGTACTTACTTACGTTTGTATTTCAGCTACAAGAACTAGTACGAGATGGACTCAGTATTTCAGATCTGGTGGAGAAAGGTCGCCACATCCTTGGTAAGTTCACTGAGATATATTTAGAATTATCTTATAATATCATATAACTCATTGACCAGTTTGTGAAGTGTAGATCTTTTACCATTCATGTAGTTAAGCAAATGTGTTTGAGGACAAGAAGATTCACTCCATTACACTGTTTTTTACCCTATGACTCATTTTAATTTTGCAGAGTGGCTAATTGCACATTCCACATTACACAGAGCACAAACTCTTTAGCTAAGACCTAAACACCTGCAGTCATGAACTAAAGGATTGAGTGCAACATGGAACCCACATCCATCAGAATATGAGACAAACGGCCTAACTTCTTCTCCATTGATACCCCTATGAGAAAATGTGTGTCAATTGGTATGGGTTGTGAAATGTACCATGCAGTCTAGATATGAAGTGAATGCTGTACAAATTCTGCGTGTTATGTTACAAGTAACATTGGTTTAACAAAGTTCTGAGATATTATTTGCTGCATTTATTAATTTCATTTTTATGTAAGTTCTTTTAACTTTGTAGCTGTCAGTATCATTGTAAATAAGGCATTCGTTGTAATAATAAGCATCACTCAAAATTTGACAGGTCGTAGACAGGTTATGCCAGGAGTGGAGTCAATGGTGTCTGAAGTTCAGATAGAAGCTACTTTTCCTGATGGAACAAAGCTGGTATGTAACCGCATCACTAGGCAACAGAGTAATATAACAATTCACTATAGTAAACATGTTGCAGATAATTTATTCATTGAGTGAGGATATTTATAGTCTTTTATCAGTTGTCAAATAATTTAAGCTTGGAAGTCTGTACCTTATGTTTGTTGTACCACACAAACTACACGTTAAAAAAATAAGACTGTGTAATGCTGTGTGAAAACTAGAATGAAAGATGTGTAGCAATAAATTAGTAGTCACCGATATGGGTCTAAGCTCCATTTATAAATACAGAACACACACAAAAGGATGATGGATACTTGTTTTTATATTTTATTTTTGTCCTAGAGTGATTTCCCTTTTGTTAGGCTTATTATATGAAAGGAGGAGTTTAGGGAGGACAAAATGAGGAGCTGTTAAAGATCAGAAAGGATAATAGTGAGAAGTTAATATAGACTGAGTAGATATGTCATTGCACTGAGCAGTTAAGTACTCTCACCCTTAGATCAATTTAAATGAGATAGATAAGAGAAGAAGATGTGGGGTTTTTTGAACAGAGGCCGCAGGAATGTCTGCGACCCTTGAAGTTATGTTGCACCAGTGTAATTCTGACCCTACTGTATATGATGGCTAATTTAAGTTACCAGAACTAATTCAAGAGAGTTGCACTCTAAAAAATCAATAGATCTCCACCAACTAGAGTCAAGATTACACAACAGTAAGAAGTTTATTAAAATCAATAATTTATCTCCGAATGATATGATCAATAGATAACATTAATACACGCTGAAATCGCTAAGCAGATAGCAATATATAAATAAGAAGAAGTTAACAAGCCGGTCTTATTAGCCCAGGTTAGTCTCAAATATCAAACACCCAGTTGTTCGACTTCTCCTGTAAATGGAGTCATATAAATGTTTCCTATTTTGCCATTATCATCACATTCTATAATACCTTAGCTAATCAGATGCATTTGTCATACAAGGTTCTTCAGCCTACAAACAGGCTGTTGCCGGAACTCCTGTAACTGAACACATATTTAGGAATGTATTTTCCTGCCTCATAGCTGCTAGTATTGATTGGTACCAGGATTGTTTAGACATAAGGAGTCCAGTATTCAACTATTACTGGTGGCCTTTGTTACATAATATATTTAGGCTAATTCTGACTCATAGTTTGACAAAGCCTCACATGGTTATATGTTAAATTCCTGGAAAGTACAGGCGGCGGGTTTGATGCTGATCACTTCATCACCCAAGTGCTATTGGTCTGTAAAATGTAGGTCAAGCCTTATATTCAACACACCCCTGGAGGTATGGAAGAAGTATCCTTTACTTCACTTTAAACTGACTATTGCAAATATATTCCTTCTCCCATGCACTTTTATTTGCTTTTTATTGTACTAGCCTTTCTAACCATGCATACCGTTATTTATCTACTGTTCACCACATGCCTTAGCATGGACACTTAAACAGATACCCTATCTAGTGATTCCAACACACAGCTAAACACAGTACAGTTCTTCTTCTCAGGTTCCCTCTTTCACCTACTGACCCTTTTCCAGGATAGGTAGAGACTATGCTTATTGGGTTTTTCATTGTGCTGCCTTGACCAGAACAAAAGTTGGCTTCAAGCAGCATCTCCACCTTTGGGCTGTTAGCAGTTGAGTGTATTGGAACTTACTAATACATGGCATCATTTGTAACTCTAATTTACACTTCTCAGATATTCTGCTATGGCCTTCAGTATCACTAGGCACTTACCGTACTGGCTAAAACATCATTATCATTATTTGCCATGCCGGCAATCCCATAGTTACTATATCTTCCACTAGAAGTCTATTTCTACATTACAGACATAACACAGAAAACATATAATTACACAAATAATTATTCTTCTGACATAAGTGTCCATAGCGTTTCCCTCTGCAATCCAATGCAGAATAGTCAGATACTTAAAAAGGTCATCCAAGGGTTACCACCCAGTTCATACATGCACAGCACACTACTTGTTTTCTACCAGTGTCATCTGAAATTGGGCCTCTTGGCCTGAATACCTCGGGGGTTTCCTTTTGACTTCCTTTTCCAACTGTCTCCTGTTATTTTGGTTGTCCTCCAGTTTCAAAAGCTTATGTCCACTTGCAGAAATTATTATAAATACATGTGGCTACTCAAACTTTGCATTAATACTCTTGATTCTATCATTGTAGCATTTCCCATGTCTGTGTCTCGTTAGATGACTCGGGACAGGTAGAGGAGGACACATGATGATGATTGGTCTGATATGCATTAACTGGATCTTCAGTTAATGCATATCAGAGCAATCATCATAATTTGTCCTCCCCTACCTGTCCCTACACTACTTATCCCATACTTTTATCAGGGCTAACTATGATACACACAAGACGTAACTGTAACTTATATGTACTAAACAGATTCTGTCCGTTTCACAATCTTGGACAATCATCTCTCATCTCAAAGTTATACTATGGCATGGGTGCCTGTAACTTGTAAACTCTCTAGTGCTGAACAGATTCTGTTGTTTCACGACTCAGTTATACTTCAACATGTGCGCCTGTAACATTCCAGAGCAGTATCTCCATTATCACTATCTTAGTCGACCTTAGGGTATGGGCACCTGTTGACTCTCTAAGCACAAATTGTCCCTCTCAGTCCTTTCTTTGGCATACATATTTTTCCTAAGTAAGCTCAGGTTGGCCGTTTGTCCTAATTCTTCATGCTGACCCAGAGTTCAACATCTCTTTAATATATGCAAACTAGTCCCTGTGCCTCATCCGGGTTGCTGTCCTTAGATAACCTATTTGTTTTCTGCTTTTGGCTCCTCTGTCTCCAAATTTCCATTGTTTCTTGAAAACCTTTTTAGATCAATACCCTCGTAATTTCTCTAGGCTTGGCCATCCTCTCTAAATGTTGTGGTTTTCCCAGAGCTTTGTAGGTGTATGCTGCTCTAGCAGTTTCAGTTTCCATAGCTTGATTAAATATGCAAATTCCCAATTATCGCTCTTAGCTCAGTGTCCTTTAGAGGCCATCCTGCCAGCATCTTTGTCTGTCTATCTAGGCTAATGCTCTATGCTTTTACCCTTTGTATCTTCCTTCACCAATTTATGGGTATATTGGCCTACATAGGTCCTGTTCTCCTAGCTTAGTTCCTGTTACATAATGAATACCGCGGGAGTGGATTCATCTGCGTCCAAAGTGGTAGTTAGGCCAATAGAATTTGGCTTCACTATCAATGAATCCCCCACCTATATGGCGGAATTTAAATATATGTCATTCTCAAGAGAATTATGATCAAATTCTTCTATTTATCCCAACATCTTGACACATAAGTACAAAAGAAGGACTATTTACCTATAGAGGAAAGTCCAGGATTTGAAAATGCCTCATTTACTTAGAGGTGACAAGATGTGGGCAGGTCCATGACCAGAGGGGTGTGGACTGTCATGTGACATTACGTCTTTGTATGTGGTCTCTTGGGTCAGTGCCACCAGGGTTGTTGCATTATACTATGTAGCAACCTTCTTGTTCTCAAGTGACTTTATACCTCCTTATTTCTCTGCTTGTGTTTCTCTTCTTCTATTTTCTTCTTTTAGTATTCGTGACTGTAATTCATACTGTCACATTATAAAGGATGCTTTTGCACAAAGCATGAACACTAGCTCCGGCGACGATCACCAGGGCTCTCCATCAGTATTGCACTTGTGAACCAACGTCATAGACATGAAATCAATCTGTGACCTTTTGAGCATGAGGCAGCTGATTTGACCACTTTGTCACTATGTGAAGTCCCAGAGAATCATAACTGATGCTCACTGCAGGCAATCATGACATCACCAAACTCTAAGGTTTATCTTTTCTACAGAGGGTAAAATACATAACCCTTGTCAGAAACAAGTGTCGAAACATTGCTGGAGTATGTGCTGACCAACTGTAAAATACACAAACATACATATCACTTTGAATATATGAACAATATCCAGTTATCACACATGATAGGTTGTTTGGTACTGAAACACAAAAAAATGAAACTATTACTTCATATTGTTTGGTTAGTTGGATGTCTTTGACACTGTTTTATTTTTGAGAGAGAGAGAGAGAGAGAGAGAGAGAGAGAGAGAGAGAGAGAGAGAATTGACTGACATAAATTATGTAACAGTTCAAGAATGCTCTGATTTAACAGGTTACAATTCATAAGCCAGTAGCCAGTGAAAATGGAGATCTGGAGCTGGCTCTGTATGGCAGTTTTCTTCCTGTTCCTTCATTGGACAAGTTTGAAGATATGAAGGATAAGGTTTGTTCTTTGTTTGTGATACTGTTTGTTTATTTATTTATGATGTACTTCATTTCGTTAAATGTATTGTTTTTACCCTCATTCTGCTTCATTTGTTAAGTTGTCTTTATTGTACAGTAGTTGAGTTATAAAACATTAAAATTAATGAACATTCACTAAAACGGGTAGAAAAATTCAGACAACTAAGAATCATCTTCACATCAGAAGGCAGACTGGACTGAGAGATAGAATCCAGAAGAATATGAGCGCAGTGCACGAGCTCCGTAGCACTGGCAAGGATCCTGAAATATTTGGGTAGTTTTTTTAAATCCACTTTTTCGCCTGGGCAGTGCCGTTAGGCTACTCTTTTTTCGATTTAAAGAGAATGGACACATCAGGAGGCAGAGGAAGGCCAAAAAGAACATGGATGAATGGTGTTGACAACTTGCTGAAACTCAGCAATATCCCCTCACAGCAAGTTAACAAGCACACACTATCCCAGAAACCAATCATTAGCCATGCCTGTTACACCTCCAATCATTAGTCGTGTCTGTTACCCCAAACGGCATTAAGCAGAGAAAGACAATAGTTAGGCAGATAGTTGAGTTATGAATATAGTGCCATCGTCATGGCTATTGTTTCCTCTAGGATTGCTGCCAGTAGAGTTAACACCTTAAGGATGAGAATCATACAGGAACAAATTCCAGAAACCCTACTTGGCAAAATAACTCATTTGTTTTAGGGCACCACAACTGTTAATAAGTAACTTACAGTGCCATGTGACTGTAACTTAATTTATACACAAATTAATTTTCTTTTCAAGTTAGAAAGTAATAAAATGCATGCAATTGTTTCTTTTGCCTCATCAGCCCATAGATGATGACTATATTGCTTGTCCTGTGAATGTGACCCCTGGAGAGATGTTTATTCAGGATGGAGATCTCATCATTAATGAAGGAAGACAAGCCATCTGTTTAGATGTCACTAGTTACTGTGACAGACCTATCCAGGTAATGTTTACTTTCCAGTTTTATATTTTCAGGTATCATCTTATGTCCATTTTTGTGATGACTGGTTCTAGGCTATCACTGTTTCAGAGAAGATGGAAGGAAGATATACTTCCACTTTTAAGGAGTACCTGTAAAAAACTAGTAACTCAAAGGAGGAAAAGAATACTAAGTGATACATCTTTAAAAAAAAACACTTTGGAACTGTACTTCCTAAAACTCAGTGGGAGTGACCATAGCTTTGTATTATATTTGAAGAACATAGAAAAGTCAGTACAAATCCTTGTTGTCAAGATGGGATGATGCAAATCCTTGTCGTCAAGATGGAATGATGCAGGTCCTTGTCATCAAGATGGGATGATGCAGATCCTTGTTGTCAAGATAGGATGATGCAGATACAACTGGAATTGTTGCCAACCATAGAAAACTGAAATAAACATCCATGCAAAAGCATTATAATCCATGAGAAAGACATCAGCAGTGTTATCTTCTGTGTAGTAATGTTCAGTGTAGCAAAGAATACAATACCAAGAATAGTTTGGATTTTACTTACCTGTACATTAGAAAAACTGCTTACAGATGTAAAAAGCACAGCCCACCAAATTTCCAGAAGGAAAGTCATCTTCAGTCATCTGCATCATTTATACAATAATACTATATTGTGAATCCTTCTCTCTCTCTCTCTAAATCCTTCCTATCTTGGTAGCAGCATTTCTTTGATTCTAAATAAACAGTCCTCTGGTAAAAATTGTTTTTACTTTATTACATACAAAACTATTTAGTTTATTGGTCTATAGTTGGCAGCCATGCTGTTTTTTAATTTTTTTTTATGGGGCATATAAACACCACTCTCTATACCTGCTAGCCTCATAGGGACACTGCTAATTCTTTGATTCCGACTGCTGCCCAGGCTGTTTGTATTACTTCTAAAAAACATTACATGTTGATGAATATCTCTTGGTCTGACTGGATTGATGGGAATGTTACATTCATTGGAATCATTTTTTAAATGTCTAATATTCACTGGCAGGGTGTGAAGTTACACTAGTCAACAACAAAAATGTACCAGTATTGAAAATAGCTGATACTAACTAATTTTGGTGTACTGAAAATAAAAATGACATAAAAAAATGTTGATTGACTCTAGTTTTCAAGATATGTGCTACTAGTTTATTTAATGACAGGCAGTTTATCACCATGACATAGCTGCAGTCAGCAATGACATCAGTTTTCTAATGACCAGTACAAATGTAGCTAGAAGTTCATGATGGAGTCCTACCTATTACTACAATATCTTTGTGTGTAAATACAATGAGTATCTCTGACAAAAATGTTGCCATTATTTAGTATATTTATCCTTATCAAAAGTATCGTAATTAGAAATAACTAGAACATGTGTGAATATCACTAATAATATGTTATATGTGTTGTGAGATGAGATTTCTATCAAGAAAATGAAATGTAACTAAAGTGATTGAAAAAGCATACAAATTGTATTTGTTTTAGCTAAATAGATCAAGATAAGAGATGGGTGCCACATATATGGTACAATAACATGGTTTTCTAGTGAAACAGGCCGACTGCTTGATTACATTCACTCAATCTCAGGATCATACTCTCAGCTCAGGAATTCCACCTGCCACAAGACTGGGCTGTCACCAGATCAAAAACAAGACTGAATTTTATTAGTTATTGATTCCATCCATCAAGATTCTCGCACATAATTTATGTTTAGTAGTTGTCCTCATTTTCAAAAAAAAATAAGAGAATTTACCAACAGTGAAAAAAATTGACCCTCACACATGCAAATTTATTAAAACACATCTTACCAGAGAAGCATGAATCCAGATATGTAACACTGGTTTTACTTTAAAAAATTGAAGTTCAGAAATGTATGTAGTATACCCGGATGTAAAAAACACAACATTACTTTAAATAGTGTAACATTCTGCCTACATTGTTCTACTGAATTGAAGACCCAAGCATTGCTGCAGAAATAAAAAATGACTCAACAAGCTACTGTCAGCAGGTTGTATTTCTAAGTGGTGCGATGTCAGTCTGCAGGCACTTGAAAGTGACAGACAGAGCTGAATAAATCTGTCAGTGAAGTCAGCTATTGTTGTTAGGTTCTTCCCTGAGGCAAAAATAGGAGTGTTACAGATTCAGTTAAGGACACATTTTATATAGCACACTTTTGAATATTACTGTTTGCAATAGAGACTTAGTGACCACCTTGCTTTTATTTTATCTTTTCTGAAAAAAAGGGGTTGGGGGAGGAGGCGGGGTAGACCCACTGACCCCACAAACAAGCATGTTGTATTATAAGTCTACTACTTAGGGGTGTTTGATTCAGAGTTGGAGGGCATTTGCCTCAGAGATGATGAACTAACAGTCTGTGAAATGGATCTGCATACAAAACTCAAATTCTGGAACATGAGTAAAGTCAAGAAGTTGACAAACAACCAGAATTTTCCACCAGAAATTACAATTAGTCAAAGCTAAGAAGAAGAATTTCATTAATAGTATTTGATATTTTTTGTTTGTGTGTAACTTACATGATTGTAGTAATATCATGTTTTAGTTATTTTCTTCAATTTTTGGCAGTTTTCTGTGTTTTCTTTTGTTGCCTTGTCACAGAAAAAAGTGCTTCTTTTCCCCCTCAGATTGGAAGCCACTACCACTTTGTAGAAACAAACAAGTATCTGGTGTTTGACAGAGCTGCAGCTTATGGAAGACGACTGGTATGACTTCTGTTTTAAACAGATAAGAGTAATGCTTTGTCCATTTAGAGATAATAAAACAGTTCAATTATAGATACTTGAAACAAGCTAGACCTTTAGATATTTTAAATCAGAACATTAGGAAGTGGATTGACCAGTTCTCTTCCTCATTAGGTTTCTTCCCAGGCATTTTCCATTATATTCTGAAAATTACCCTGTATCATTTTTATGAGAGTGGGTCAACCCTAGTGCCATACTCGTATGACAGTTTATTGCTGTGGATTGAAGTCTAACACGGGACATATATAATACTACCATCAGCTGTGTGCTAGAAATCCATAGCAACTAGAGTTCACATTTGACTTTAACACTCGCTAAATTGATTTTTCTTGAACAGGTGTCCTACCAGGTGGAGTTTATGACCTCATTCCTTATATTCTCTGTGTTCTTCAAATGTTTTTCTCTTTTAATCACCTCAGTCTCTAAGAATTTCAATCTTTTCTCTGTGGTCAGTGTTCTCCAGACCCTTTCTTCTCATAACATTGACAATATTTATTTAAGTGCATAGTCCATATACTAAATTTGAAGAGCCAGAGCAAATGCCACTGTTTATGTATGATATCCCCATTGTCAATTATATGTGTAAATGCTGTAGTATGCGCATACAGCAGACATTATGTTATTAGTAACCATGATTAAAGGCATTGATTATCATCATCAAGTGCCATCACTACCTTAATATTCTCTTGCCTGCCTTTTCACATTACTCTCAAGCAAGCTGCTTCCATTAATTTGTCTGTACCCACATATAGCGGTGCCTTCATCTTGCACCATGTAAAAAATATTTCATGTTTTGTATATAAAGTGAAAACAGTTGAGTATTTCTCTCATCGAAAGAAAGAAACAGGAGTGTCATCTGTTTCTAGACTGATCAACACTAGATGGATGCGTATTAGCAATATGGTGTTTGTGTCATCTATTTATAGACTGATCAACACTAGATGGATGCGTATTGGCAATATGGTGTTTGTGTCATCTATTTCTAGATTGATCAACACTAGATGGATGATGTAAAGTATTTCAGTATTCTCCCCGGTGCTATAGATGAGGTGCCTGAGAAAATCAGCCAACCTAACCATACGAGATCGAGTGAATAATGAAACTATCAGGCAAATTGTGGGAACGACACCTTGTACTAGATTCATCGAGAAACAGCAGATCAAGTGGTTTGGCCATCTCGTTAGAATGCAGCAAGATCAAATACCATCACAAGCACTACATCTCAGAAGATCAGCTACAAGAGCAAGAGGACAGCCGCGGAAAACATGGATTGACAAGATTAAAGACACTCTACGCCTTCACGACATGACAATAGCCAGTGGCAGCCAATGTGCACTGGATCGCAAATTATTCCACCCCACGACGCTTAATGGCACAAGTGGTTTATGATGATGATGATGATGATGATGATGATGATGCTATAGAGTTCGTGCACTGATTCTTTGGACTCAGGCTTGAGTTAGAGCACTTATGGGTTACCACTCTTGTGCCATGATGTTGATCCGTTGTTTGAACAGAACAGGATGATGTGGTCAGTATCATGCTGGCAGTGTTTATTTCCTGGAATATTTCCTGGTACTCTCATTTTAGATAAGATTCACCTTGGAGCCAAGGTCAATTTTTAAATCCTCCATAGATATGGATTCTAACCAATGACTATTGTGATTTGAAATTCTTGTCAATGAACATACTAAATGAAGTGTATTAGAGTAAAGTTATATGAATGGTATCAGCAGATGGATCATCTGCTAAGATCCTCCAATAAAATATTGAATTATATGATTGTGTGATTTACATTCAAAATATAAAATATAATTGGTAATTTCATTAATACTGTTGTTGTTTGTCCATTGTTGCCACATAGGACTGTATTATCTCGGGAACTCCCTAGACTCAGTTTACAAATGGCAGATTTGACTTGTCTGAGTCTCAAAATTTGTGTTGCATTATTTTATATTTAGATTTTGTGTGTGTGTGTGTTTATATAAAATATTTTGATTGATAAATAATATTTTCCTGTTAAAAGATACCATTGTTTTTCTAATAGTTTTATTTCCTGTTGCCAGTTTATTGATAATGTTTTTTTTTAAAAATGTCTGTCTCATGTAGTTAGGTTTTCTAATCTATTATTAGTAATTAATTTAATAAAGGACCTTTTTTCCACACCTTTAGGCGTATTGGGCCCATAGGGCTAGATCTGTATTTTGTAGATTAATCAGCACACATTGGGTAATGTGGTCAACATCACATCGGCTGCCTTTACTTCCCAGGACTTTTACCTGGTACCCATTTGAGGCTGGGTTGACCTAGGAGCCAAGGTCATTTTTTTAAGAAAAAAAAAAGTCAGGCTTTGTCAGGACCTGAATCCATGACCTTTGCATCTGCAAGCAAGTGTCTAGCTGCTACACCGTGGCAGCTTTCGGTAATCAATTATGAGGTAATTAATGTTTATTGTGTACAACAAATTATGGGTGGTGGTGGTGGGTGGGGGGGGGGGGTTGATTAGCTACCACTAGACTATTGTTCCTATCATTAAAACTGAAGATCAGTAGAGGCATATAATTTGCAGAAATCTAAATTAAACCTAGAGGAATAATGTCCTGTTATTGGTCGAAGTTCACATTCATAGGTAATTATTATAGACTCAGTCTTACAGTGTAAATTCTTTCTGGCAGTTAAACAAAGTGTTAATCATAAAATCTAGAAATGTTTAACCCAATCGGCCTACACTAAATGCAGCAAATTCTTGTTGATATGATCCGTTGTGAGCAGGAGATAGTTGGCCAGTACAGCTATAAAGTAGTAGTCTGGTAATACATTGATTGAGGTTGAATTAAGTTTGTCTTTAATAAATCTCATAAGACATCTTGTTCTTGTTCTCTCTCCTCCTGGAATGTCTTACAGTGTCAGGTCAGGAAGAGATCTCTGGAACAGGCCCTTCTCTTCACTTTGTATAAAGTACTTGTCAGTGTCTCTGATATTTATGCCGTCCATCTTCTGCATTGTGGACCTCTGGATCTGTTACTACTGTATCAGTATAACATCGCACTCTATGGTGCCCTGTCTGTACCAGTCGTGTAACATGACCAAACCGTTTGAATTGTTGTCAACCTATCAAGTTCAAAATTGGTTCTGTGCTGACTTTTGATATCATAGTTCCAGAGTTGATCTTTCCTTGATTGTCTGGTCATCAGCAAAAAGCAGTTCATTTAGTAATACTCCGATGTTATCCTCTTCACTTGTGTTAGCTGATTTGCAAATTTGGTCGATGTATATAATGAGTCTACACGACAGTTGCCTCAAGCATCATATGAAGATCAATACTGAAAAGACAGAAGTCATGAGCATAAGTAGAGAGCAACAGACCATCGACATAAAGATTCTAGATCACAGCCTAAAACAAGTGCAAGAATTTAAATACTTGGGAAGTATCTTTACATTCAATGGTAAAATAGACAGAGAGATCGAAGCAAGAATCCAACAAGCCAACAATGTCGCATACCAGCTTGCCCCAATTTTAAAACACCCTGCTGTCCCAGCTGAGATAAAAAGACAAATTATAAATACAATCTTTATACCGACATTAGGTTATCAATGTCAGACGGACATTAACAAAAGAACACGAGAGAAGACTAACCACCTGTGAAATTAGATGTTTGAGAATGGCTGCGAATAAAACCAGAAGAGATCGAGTGAGAAACGATGTGATTACAAGAACTATTGGAACCATACCCATCGTTAAATTTATTGAGAAGCAAAGAATGAAATGGTTTGGTCACCTAATGAGAATGGAACCAACGATGCCAGCATCAAGAGCATACAACATGAAAATCGAAACACCAAGAGGCTGGGTAAGACCAAGAAGAAGATGGATTGAAGGAGTCACGGACAACTTAAGACTTCATAACATCACGGCATATGAAGCGACTGAGCGCGCCCTGGCTCGGTTGCCGATCATCTGATAGACTGCGACGCCTAGCGGCACAAGCAAATTTTGACAAAAGAAGATATAATGAGTGGAAGTGGTGATAGAATGCTCCCCTGTCTCACGCCAGATTTAATAAAGAACCTTTCTGACATTCCTGTATGTCTTCTAACTGCGCATTGACTGTTCACATATAAACTCTTGCACAATTTAATAAAGTGTTTGTTTACTCTGTAATCCTGTAGTACCTTCCATAACTTATTCATGTTAACTCGATCGAAAGCTTTCTCTTGGTCTATGAATGTGACATGTAATTCTTTATCAAATTCTACTGTCCTTTCAACTAATTATCTAAGTGCAAATATTACATCAGTACAACTTCTGTTCTTCTGAATTCCCATTTGTCCTTCACTAAGCTGTGGTTCAATGATAGGGAGTAGCCTTTTTTCAAGGATCTTACAAAATATTTTCTGGTGTGGCTCAATAATGAAACTCCTCTATACTTCTGACATTCTCTCTTGCTGCCTTTCTTCTTCCAGACGTATTATTGCGTTTCTCTAGTCCTCTGGTGTTTCTCATGTTGTCCAGACTAGGTTGAATACTCTGTGCATCCATTTTATGCCTACCTCTTTTGTTGCTTTGAGTAGTTCAGCAGGTATGTAGTTAGGGCCTGATGATTTTTTAGAAGGTGCCCGTTTTACAGCTTTTCTGTTTTCTATGAGTGTTAGGCTCGGTTCTTAATTTTTGTTTATGTAGCTGTTGTTTTCTTGTTTTGTGGATGGTTCCTCTGATTGTAAGTTGAGTAGATTGTTGAAATTTGATCTCTCTAGGAACTTTTGTGGTTTATTTAAGGGGACTCCCCTTTTGTCAGTTACAATTTCTGTTGGGTCATATTTCTGCCTCTCATAACTTTAATTCGCTTATACAAGTTTTTTGTAGCACATTTTTGGTGTGCGTTCAACATTTTGCTGTATTTCTGCCATGATGTTTCTTTGGTGTTTCTGACAATATCTCTGGCTATCGTTTTTGCCGCTCTGTATTATTCAAGATCATCTTGATTTTTAATTTCCACCCACACTTGGTATCTACATATCTTCTCCTTCACTGCTATTTTTGCCTCCATGTTCCACCAGGGTGTTATTAATGGTCTTGTGCTTCTCTATATTACCATTTCACATATTCCTCTTGTTGCTTCTAAAACTGAGCTTTTAATTAATCATTTTCCATTCCTTCTCTATTGATTCGGTTTCTTTATTTAATCTGATATACTTTTTAGTAATGTTTTGAAGTTTTGATTCTTTTGTGTTAGCATTCTTTAAGTTATTAATTTTGTATGTTTCTTTTTTTTGGTTGAATGTAGTCCCCTAGCATTCCTTCCACTGTTCATCCTCATGGTCATCATGATTACTTTGTGGTCAGTGTCTGTACATAGGTTTGGGACTGTTTTTGTGCCTGTTAACCTTCTTTTCATGTTTCCCTTGTCTAGTATAGTCTATTTGACTTTTACATGTTCAGATCATTCTTGTTATACCATGTCTGATAAACTGCGATGCCTAGAGGCATAAGCAGATATTGACAACAGAAGATGTATGTGAGACTTCCAGTGTTGAAAACAAGTGTTATCAAAAAATCCTGCTGATAGCATAGCTCAAGGAGTCCGCACCCATTTTGTTCTGACTGTTGTTATCTCCAAATTTTCCAGTGTGTTTTTCTGCTCCCTTTCAATGTCCTATTCTTGCATGAAAATCACCCATGATGGTGATACTTTCTTCTTTCTTGTTCTTGTTTATACTGTCATTTAGTATGCCAAACATTTCTTAGCTTTCTTCATCATTTTTAGTTGTGTTACACGGTGCATATATTTGAACATATGTATATACACCATTGTTGTTAGTCGTAATTGTTATGATTCTTTCTGAGATGTATTCGGTGTTTGTGATTCTCTTAGCTAACATAGGGTCTTGTATGAATCCAACCCCATGATTTGCCCTTTTGTTAACTTCTGCTCCTAAACAGGCGTACAAAAGTCTAGATGCACTTTCTTACAACTGTTTCCTTTAGTTCTTGTGTATGTTAGTCCTAATATTACTATTTTGCGTTCTCTCATTTCTTCTATGATGGCTTCTACTTTATTCTTAATTCTGCTTATACTAGTACTGCAAATTTTCTTGATATTCATACGTTCTGTCCCTATCATTCTAGTCGGTTCGTGTTATCACCTAATATTTTGTAAGTCACTGTTGGTTTGCTAGACCAGTCACAGTGTTTTCAAACTTGCTGAAAGGTCACACTTGAACTAGACTATTGCATTCAGACTAGTTTAACACAACTTCCACTCTAGGGAGTCCAAAACTGACTCCGGTTAAATGCTGGCTGAAAAATAAACATCACCATGTTTTGCCATCCTAGCCGGACCAAACAACTGGTATCATTACATAGAAATGTTTTTCCTCGTCGGTACTCACATATTGTCACAATGAGGTACATACCAAGCATTTTTGGGGATCCTGTTTCTTTACAAATGTTTACTTTCACTGTTCTCTATAAATTCTCATTGCTGACCAATTTTGGCCCCTCTGTCAACTTTTCAGCTACCCTCTCCTGTTCTCCCAACCTACCTGACTCACTCTATGTCACGCATTCTCTTATTACTATCACAGACGCCATATACTTTCGTAGATGTGCCATTATTCTGAAATTATTTTTTCTACTTTTCTAATAATATGGCCAAAATACTTTCCACATACATAACTTGCAACACTATTTTAAATAAAATGCATTATTTTCAATTAAAGGAATCACCTTATATAACTTTACAATCTATTGTAATTGTGCAGAGTATTTATTACCAGGCACTTGCAATTACCTCTACAGAACATTCCTTCAGGAACAGCAGTGCGTTTTGAGCCAGGAGCTATGAAAACTGTCAACTTGGTAGACATTGGAGGAAGAAGGTAACATTTTGATTGTTATCTTCTTTGTTTCATCATCATCAAGTACCTTGCCGACTGGCAAGGGCAATCATGCCTCTCTACAATCTGCGATCTGCAACTCGGTGTATCAGTTCGTGTATTGACACCCCTCTACACCATGACAGAAGACTGTCAAGAATCTTCTCACGCTGTATTCCTCTGTCTCTCTTTCTAGTGGTCACAACATGGGCACCCCCACCCCTGAATGAACATGGACGAGAGAAACCAAAGGCATTTAGATTGCATTCTGTCCAGGATATCAAAGCGATTGCACAGAGTAGAATGGAATGGAGGAATAGACTGAGCCTGTGTGACATTATGATGATAATGAGATGAAAGGTAATTACAGACAACATTTTTCTTGTGTGTACATAGATAACTATCTTAGACTTTCATTACAGAATCATTCGAGGAGGTAACAACCTCTGTGATGGACCAGTTAACAGCAGCAATGGTCTCACTGACATGATGAAGAAAGTCAACGACCTTGACTTTGGACATAAGGAACAGGTAATCTGAAAACTGTTTCATAAAAGATCATGAAGTACAGAATTAGAAACATAGAGAAATTATTCAAAATGAGATAAGTATGAGCCCAATCAGTTGCCACTATCATATTCAAGCTTAGATGTAATGGTACTTAAGTATTTTATTTCTCTTGGCTTGATAGCTCTTTTAACATCCTTTTTTTTTCCAGTCCATCTTTTAATATTTTCACCTAAGCTGTGGCTTTCATATTTTCCCCTTCTGTTTCCCTTTAATATGTTGTTTAGCAGAGTGTTATCTCTTTTTCTTATCCCAGTCACAATATTTAATTTGCTCTACATTGCTTCTACTCGGTTTCAGTTCCTAATTTCCTCGTCATTCCTACTCTTTAAAAAAAAACTTTTTTATGTTTTGTGAAACCTACATTTTGCCCCAGTCATTCTGAATATCTGTATGTCCGCGCACCAATATTTCTTCCAGCTGCTTGCCCATTTCCAGGACTGGGCAGCATATAATAATGTAAAGTGTAAACAGAACATGCATGCCTTTAGCACTATTTTCTTGGTGAAAGAATCTTGGTGAAAAAAGAACTGTAGCCTCATAGAAGTCTTATACATTGTGCGCTGTAACTTTTCAAGCAGCGAGACGTACATCATGAAAGTGAAAACACCAGGAGGAAAGGGACGACCAAGAAAAAGATGGACGAACAAGAAGAAGATGGACTGAAGGAGTCGCTGATATCTTGATACTCCGCAACATCAAAGCATACCAGGCAACCAAGTGTACCCTGCTTTATGAATCAGAAACATGAACAACACAAAGAATGACAAAATATATGTAAAATAATTTGATAGCTGCTTCAGAAGGAAACTCATTGATTTGATTTGATTCAAGAACTGACATCACAGCACTTGGGGCATTCCCATAAGTGCTCCATCCCCATCTTCAGCAGCCAGCGAAGAGTTCTGTACTAATGGTGCCAGTAGCATTCTGATTAAGCGTCTGTCTTGCCTTTCCTCTGAGCCTTGAGCATCTGCCAGACCCTCTCGTCACTCCCCCCCCCCCCCCCCCCCCCTGCCCCCCCCCCCCCCCCCCCCCCCCCCCCCCCCTGCATCAATCTCACCAGACTGTGGTGATCCATCTGCTCCTCCTAACTGCTGTACACGCTCTCCCACAAGGCACTAACCACATCTGCCTTATCATGTATCAGTATTCCACCAAGTTGTGCAGAGCCAGCCAGTCTGTCCACCTGTTCATTTCCCAACACACCGGCGTTCCCAGAGAAAAAAAATCCAGACAATACTCCTCACCTTTGTCCTCCGCAGCGAAGCATGCCACTCTGCACAAAGCATACCTGTTCTGCTTTCTGAGTCAGTTACAATCACGCTGTGTATGTGTGTGTGTGTCGTGTTCTCTAGCCAGCAGAAAGCTGCAGTGACCGCCTCCACCTCCATTCTTAAGCTGGATATTGTGATATCATACTCTAGGCTCTCCTGCATCAGACGTCGACCATTAACTTTTGCTAAGAAGCCCCAAGCATTTCTTTTGCCTCTTAACACTGAACCTTCTGTGTAAATGATCAAATCCTCTGAGCGAGCATTATCTTGAATTAATTGCAGAATTTCCACCTCCGTGGCACCTGCTGGCCAGTCTCTGCATTCCCGGCTCAGCGTGATTATGACTCTACACAAGTCTGACTGTTCAGGTGGCACTTTGACCCACTCCTTTCCTCGCCTAATGTTCTCAAGGATGCAAACCTGTCTGATTGTGTCTTCTGCCTAAGCCATCCATGACCTCGCTCTTCTCAGCCGCTGACCCTTAACTGCACCCAGAGCTTTATGCAAAGGGTGGTCTGTGTCTGCAGCTACCCTAAGATATGACTTCACCTGCAGCACCTTGTGCCTACCTGCAACCATCTTCAAACCAATGATGCATCGCATATACACCACTGGGCTGTCTCTGGTGCAACCCAGAATGACCCGCATAGCCCCATTCTGTATGCGCTCTAGTTTGTCCGTCTGGCTCTTTGAGATGGTAAGCATTTCCAGGCCATAATCAACCACTGTCAGGATCAGGTGCTGATATAGCGTGAAAAGCATTCTCTGCTCTATGTCATTTGCAGCCATAGTCCTAAGTGCACTAAGTCCTTTTTGGCATCTCGTCACAGCTCTCTCCACATGGTCCTTAGAGGACAGGCTCCTGTCAAATGTAATTCCTAGATACTTCTGTTTGCTTTCTCTGTTGATGTTTCTACCATCTATCGTGACACTTGGTACAAATAACTTTATTCTGTTGTCCAGAGAACACCACAAAACAGACGCCTTTTCCGGGTGGACAACAGCCCTCATTGCTGTACACCTAGTCACTTTGTCTACTGTCGCTTGAAGCTCCTAGGCTGTTTGTTCCCTCTCTTCCACCTGCCTATATGCAAGTATATCATCCGCAAAAGTCAGTATCCTTTGAACTCCTGGTGCTTGTAGGCTTGCAGTCTTGCTCGTATACACGTTAAAGAGCACAGGCAGAATGGCGGATCCCCGTGGCAGTCCTGGGACTAAACTGCATGGTTCTGAGGTCCATGAGCCCAGTCGGAGAGCAGCTCGACGTGAATACAGTACAGCTGCAACCCAATTCACCAGCCATGGACTGACTTTCTTCTCCTTCAGTGCAGTCATTAAGATGTCGTATTTCACTCTGTTATAAGCATCCTCGAGATCCAGTCCTACCGCCATAGTTTCCTGTCTGTTCTGGAACCCTTCATATAAATAAAAAGCAAAAGTGGCTGCATTTGCCCATGTGTCCTTTCCTGGCCTGTAGCTTCCCAGACCTCTTGGGAGAAGCTTCCACCTTTCCAAAAATTCTTGTAGCTTTACAGCAACTTTCTTCTCCAAGACCTTCCCAAATGTGTTTTGTAAGGTGATGATTCTAAACCCACTAAGCATAGAATGATCTTTAAAAGGTTTTGGTAGTGGGATTAGATAGCTGTGCACCCAGTCCTGCGGTACTGATGCTGTCTTAATACTCTGCCGGGTCTACATCGCTCAAAGCCTTCATGTGACCATTCCTGACTCCATCAGGCTCTGGTGCAGTGTCTTTTGCTTGTTTCAAAATTTGTTTGATATTTTCCACATGTATTATGTCTTCATAATGCATATTCTTCAAGGTGCCAGCTAACTCCTTTCTAACTGCATCATTATGATCTGTCTGAGCTATAAACCTATGGAGAAAAGCCTCCCCTTTCTCCTTGTCTGTTGTCACACCCACACCATTGTCTCTACAAATTGTTCCGACTGTCATAGGCCGATCTTTTCTTTGCATCTGCCTTTGCAGTTTCCAGAATTTCCCCCGTTTTATCACCTCCCATATCATTCACAAAAAATTCCCACTTTGCTCTTTTGGCCTCTGCAGCACAGCGCTTGAAAACCTTCACCTTTGCTCTTTTGGCCTCTGCAGCACAGCGCTTGAAAACTTCCACCTTATCTTTTTTCACATTCTCCGCCATCTCTACTTCCTATCGTGAGCTTGAGGCTGTCTGTCGTACTTCCTTTAGCTATTTCACTGTGGCTCTTTTTGCCTTCCATGCCTGTTCTACTTCTGGAGTCCACCATGGGGGCTGTAGAAAATTAGTTCTGGCAGTTCTGTTGCATGCTCCCTGTCTGAGGCGTCCAAGTAGGTTGTTGGTCCACTTATACCGGAAGGTCTTGCGTGCTCTCCCAACCTTAACCTTACTGGGTTTAGAAATCAAGACTGAACATGGTAGGTGATCACACCCATGGTCAGTCAGGACAGTCCATTTAACATGTAGAACCGACGACTGAGAGACAAATGTCAAGTCAATGGCTGTGTCTGCATCTCCAGAGCTCATTGCCATTCTGATCGGCCTCCCATCATTGATGCAGACCATAACGGAGTCAACCATGGCCTCTGCAAGAGCAATTCCCTGTCAGTTTTCTCCACCGCTGTCCCATTCTCTGTTTTTCGTGTTGAAATCCCCACATATGAGTAACCTATTACCTGGTAACTCCTCCAATTCCTTGAGCCAGCCCCATTGTTCACTTCTGACAAAACAGTCTACCGTGGCATATATATTTATGAGGTTCCAACTTGAGCCACTAATCTCCACCTGTATCTCTTGAACCTCTCTTCCACTGTGGTTCCACTGGCTCAAGTCAAGCACCACATGCTTCACTCCCTCCTTCACCACCAGACCTTGTCCATGTCGATCCTGTCTAACAGCGTTTATATAACTGACGTACCCAGGACAATGATATCTGTATGTATTTAGCTCCTGGAGCATGATGACATCAAAATCAAAAATAAGCCTCTCCAGTACGGGACCTCTCTGCCAGCAGTCCAACAGTTCCAGTATCCTACTCTTACATGATTAAAGCTCAATCTCTCCGCTTTTCGTCTTGTTCTCCTACTCCTTCTATGCCTTCTTGTCTCCCCATTCCCTCGTCGTCTTCTCCTTACTCTCTTTTCACGAACTGCTGAAAAATTTGTCAAGCGCAGAGCATGTGCACCGTAACTCCGGCGACGATTCCTTTGTATATTTTTTAAATCCTATGCGAAAAAATAGAGTTCTGCAGGAAATGACTGGTCCACACTAGTATTGCCTTCCTGCTAGGGAAGGGGCAGTGGATGTCCCATAGGAGTCCAATACGCCTGATGCCGCCCCGCAAGCCCGCCAGACATCCAACAATCACGACCAGCCACCGGTGGCCATCCAGTTCCTCAACACTTTGGCCCACATTGAACTTGGGGGTTTATATTCAGAGTTTGCAGTCTCCTAGATGGACTGCTGTTCAAAGCTAACGGGTTCCATCTACCCAGGGAAAGGAGTAATAGCCACCCGACCCGCTTGGCAAGCACGTCTCCGAGCATATGAGGTAAAGGTAAAGTTGTCAGTGAGTCTGCTGTGTGGAACAGACATTTCTATTTGACAGACACACAATAAACAAAACAACTGACAGCAAAGTCAGTCTTCTTCTGGCATCCAGCTATTCATCAGTGATTGACTGATTTTCAGCCCCAATCAGGACCGCACAATGAGCGATAAACAGCCGGTGACATAGTGTGCCTCTATTTGGATGTTAATCACTCCGGGGCAAGTCCCAGAAATGCCTTTCAACCCGTAGGTTATATTTGGAGTCCCTGACAACTGTCAGGGTGGGGCTTTAAAAAAAAACCTGCATCCTACATTTGGACGGGGACAAACTACAATCAATTCATAATAAATATATAGAAATCAAAGACATAGGGAGACAGAAGGAATGTACAGTATTTTTTTAAATATATGTACATGTGTGTTTTTTAAATTTTGTTTATACAGAATGTGATTTTAGCAGGCCCACCTATAAAGATTACGAGGCATTTGTATGCACATACATATGGACCAACTGTTGGAGACAAGGTTAGTTCTCCCCGCACACACATATTCCAACATACCATTCTACTACACCCCCTTTTATGTGATATGTGAATAAACACACACACGTCTATAAATATTAAGATGGATTAACATGTACAGTTATGCACCTTTTTTCATCAGAGTGTTTGTGAAAAATTTGATTTGATATTTTAATTTCTAGATTGACCCCTACACACACAAAAATTATATACTAAGCAAATCAAAAACAAAACAACTACACATATTTTATATGAAAAATAGAAGCAGTGTGTGAAATAGGATCAGTTTCAATTGAAAATGTTAGAATCATCAGTGTTATCAGAAATGAGAAAAAAAAAACATGTTTTTTGCAATAAACAGCCCTTTATACTCTTTATATGAAACAAATATATTATTAGATAGCATTCTTTTGCACCAGTTCACCCAGTCTCTCCCTCTATCCCCATTCTTTATCTGTTTGTGATCTTGGACCACACTGTATGTGGCATTCTCTTATGTGACCATGACATTAACCCTACCAGACCTGAGGCCCTGAACCTAACTGCCTCCTATACCTGCGCTCCTGGGCATCAACACAAAAAACCGACATGATGTACACAAATGTTAGTTACATGCAAACAAGTGGTTAGAATAAGTTGAAACTTGGAGACATTGTAGAAAATAGGTTTACCTTTCATCTAGTGCCAATATTCCACCTTGGTGTGCAATTCCACCCAGAAAGATTGGCCTTGTTTCCCAAAGTAAGCACCAGATGTTGCTGTTTGAGGGACACGCCCCCTTCTCTTACTATTGATCTAGTTTCAAATCTATATTCAAGATTCTCCTCATCACTCGAGCTCACACCGACTGTGTCACTTCAACTAGGAACATATTCTTCATGAAATTCTGACTCCTCAGAGTCAAAATCAACCAAAGTTTCGATCACCTGTTGGACTGTGAAAAGCCTAAACCTACTTCACTTTTCTGTTGAAGTGCCTGGTTCATCAGCCGCTCGTTTTATTGTGAATTTTCAGATTTTTTTTTTCACACAAAGAAAATCCAGATACCCGTGGGCAGCGATCACGACTGGTTGCTTATTTTTAATTTGTGGCGCATTGTTTTAACAGTACGCAAAGTACCGACATTGAGGGACACCGGTTTAGCGGCAGATAATGAAATTCCTGTAATAGCGGGACATCTGTCTGGTAGAGTTAGAAGATATTAAAATTTACAAATACAATTTATGAAGTATTTTTCTTTAAATTACGGTAATCATTATGTTGAAATGTTTTTCCCCAATCAATTTTGTACATAAACATGATTTCCTGTGTTGACCTTCCGTCTTGAGATAACATTGAAATGTCTGTTATTGTTTTAGTTAAGACTGGGTGATACAAGCTTGATCATTGAAGTAGAAAAAGATTTCACACTCTATGGAGAAGAGTGCAAATTTGGTGGTGGAAAGGTATGTATATCAAATACATTTAAATCGTTTGTCAATTATGTGTGAACTATACTACAAAAATGCTTGAGTAAAATAATATGGTCATTATACATTTTTGTGTTACAAAATGTGTCATTTAATAAGATAGTTTTTAAGTTTGGATTCACCAGTTCAATTTAAAAAAAAAATCTTTGTTATGACAAGGATTTTAACTACTGGGGCTTCTGGCAGAGGCTGACTTCAGTGAAGGTGCGTTGAAGAAGCATTGGCTATTATAGCCTATATGTGCTGGAGAACTGGCTAGAACAGTGTTTCCCAAACTTGTCTTAGTCACTGCGCCTTTTTTCAATTACAATGTTTCCATGGCGCCCTAACCTCAGTAAAAGTATCGCTATTGCTATGTAAAAGATTTAAAAAAAAACTTGTGTATCTTCAAAGATTTTGTGGCACCCCTGAGAAGAGGTCGCGGCTCCCCAGGGCGTAGCGGCGCACAGTTTGGGAATCACTGGGCAAAATAAGGAGAGACTTTTAGGCGAGTGACTGTAAAGAACTTGCTGATTGATGATGTTACTTGGCTGTACAAAACTTTGAACGCTCTTTTCTCACTGAAGCTCGCTTGTGTGTTTTTGTTGTTTTTGTTTTATTGGTGAACATAGGTAAAGGCTACTTTTGCATAGGCAGTTCTTGTTTTAAAACTCTACATGACAAGTTCCATAACTGTGAGCATGATTGTTCCAGGATATTAAATAGTTTACCTGTTTGAGATTTTCCCTCAATTACCTGAATCTTACAATGTTTTTCTGTCTTCTTAGAGATGGTTGTTATTTTTTAAAATTTCAAATTAAATACCTTAAGTATGATATTTCTAGGAATTTGTTGTGGTGTTTTCCTTAACCTCATTTTCAGTCTGCTTTCTAGTAATTCCAGCTAACTATCTTCTTCCTGTTCTCTGGTGTCTTGATCTTTCCTATCATGATGATGAAGAGTCGGTGACAACTTTCACTCAGCTGTTTCATAACTTCTCCTCCCACATCATTGGATGTTTTCTGAAACTATGGCTAAGTCTACAAGTACAGAAATTTTAGTATCTGGGCACATGGATAAAATCAAATGGAGAATGCATTACTGAGATAAGAAACAGAAAAGGACAGAGAAAAACTGCATGTTATAAAATGAAGAACATCTTATGCAATATATCTCTATCATTGAAGGTTAGAAAAAGAATTCTTGCTTGCTACATACTGGGGCTGTACCGAATAGTGATTTTCACTATTTGGCCAAATATGAATAACGGGACCAACAACTATTCGGCCGAATACGAATATGAATAGTGTATAGTGTCTAAAATATATCTTTAAAAAAAACAACTCATCCATAATGTCAAATGTACACTGAACCATTACTTCACATAAAGTAGAACATAATAGTCATCTTCTTTTTTAGCATTCAGAGCCCTTGAGGTTTACTGCTGCAGATATCACTCATCTCGATTCATCTCTCTGGCTGGCCTTCTCTTCACAATTTGTGACACCAGTTGTTTGCAGGTCTGGCTGGACATTATCTCTCCAACTTCTTTTTTGTCTGCCTCGTTGTCTACACCTATTTCTCTCTCAGGTGTATACAGCTTTATTTCTCTGTCATCTGACATTCTTTCATTATGCCCCAACCATTTTAGTCTGTTAGCTCTCATGATGCAAGTGATCAATAGTGATTCAAACAGATAATGCGTTATGTTAATGCTTTTCACTCTCCATTCTCCGCTGTTAGCATCTTTGATGGGTCCACAGATTTGTCGTAAGACTTTTCGAAAACCTGTAATAAGGCCTCATCTCTTTTATTTCTGCTTCAAGTTTCAGAGACATATAAAACGATTGGTCTTATGAACGTTTTATATATTTTGATCTTGGTGTTGCAAGACAGACACTTTAACTTTAGCAGATGTTGAAGGGCATAGTATGCTTTATTACAAGATTGTATTCTAGATTGTATTTCTTCTCTCAGCATGTTGGAGCAGTTGAAGTTTGCACCCAAGTACTTCTTCTTCTTCTTTGCGTTCACCAGCTGTACACTCTGGTGGAAAGTTCTGATTGTTCGTCCACTTCTGAACTGCAGTCCTGCTTCAGAACCTGAGTGTTGCGTGTGCATCAGTTTTACAGATCTGATTCACTTGAATGCAGACTGTTGGTTCCTTGCCTCTCAGGCAGATGCACTCCGACTTCAAAGGAAGCTCCCCAATTAATCGACTCTTACGACATACTTTTGGGTAGGCAGAGGGTCTATTCTTGTTTTCCCCACGATGGGGCCCCGGAACCCACACGGGGAACCCAAGTACTTATATGTTTCCGTTCGCTTGATTTTCATATTATGGATTGGGATGTGACCGGACTTTATATTCTTTCTATGTCTAGTTAGTATTCGTACAGAATAGTAAACATTTAAAAACATTTTATGTTTTGCATCCTTCAATCTGTGGTAACTAATAACTAGGAATGAAAGAATCCTAAGTATTATAACAAGTAACTACACCAGGAAATTGTCACTGACAGCTTAATTAATGCATGAAAGCTGCATTAGCTTTCAACAAAACCAATCGTTCCATGTTGTCAGTATTAAGGCCATGTATGCAAAAGTGGGTGTAAGGTAACTACTATTAGTATTTGGCCCAACCGCAACTATTCGGCCGAATACTGAATAGTCAATAGGTCCACTATTTGGCCCCGAAGCGAATACGAAGCAAATATTCAGTACAGCTCTACCACATACTACCAGTTCTGACACATGGCTGTGAGTCCTGAACAATCAATAGGCAGGCGAAACAATTTCTTGGGGCCTTAGAGATGGGGTTTTACAAAAGAATGCTTAAAATACATTGGACAGCCAAAAATAGCAACCAAGAGGTTTTGAAAGACAACTTATCCCAGACATCAGAAGGATACAGTCATCATTTTTCGGCCATGTTATGAGAAGAGTGAAAATGGAACTTTTAGTGACCACTGAAAAGATCTGTGAAAGGAGGGATAGAGGAAGACAAGGAAAGAAGATTATTGACAGTCTTGTTGCATGGCATGGAAGTGTGTCAGCACACAAACTGATACATGCTGCAGGAGATCGCAGATGTGGAGAGGCCAGTTGGCAAGGCATGTGATGATGATGATTTCTAAGTCTGGTTTAATTTGTGTTAACTATCGTCTCGAGTAGAAGGTTGGTTCAGAGTCATGTTTGTTGGTTAGTATCAGCAGGTTCTCTGCCATCTATTCTTTGCTTCCTCTCCTCTTGTGTAAATGGAAGCCCATCCCGATTTAGTAGAGTGGCTGTTGAAGATACCAATAATTAGATTTAGTAGAGTGGCTGTTGAAGTTACCAAGAATTAGAAAGCTCTTGTCAGCTAAAAGCTCTTGTCAGCTACTGTGATATTCTCAAGTTTCAATTTCTTATTGCTGGGCAGTGGTAGTTGAAAACTTACAGCGGCTTTGGAAACATTTGTAGTTTGCCTGTCTGATGTTCAGAGTCACTGGTGCTTCTGGAGGTTTCTATTCTTGCGATATAATTGTTCCTTGTGATGATGCCTTTTCAGTGGCCCTCCCTGCCAAGCCTGGACGTTTCACCAGTCTTTTGTTTATACTTTTTTTTTCATTTCAGGCTTTTCCTCATGACTCCTGCATTCCACTGCATTGTCTATATTTTATTTAAGGGTGTTGGTATTAATCCTGGTACTCTGATGCGCAGAGCTACTGTCAGGGGTATAGAGTGAATCCCTTAAAGACTCAAAATCTGGCACTGTTCTAATCTAGCAGTGGTCCACAGGAGCAGCCCCATAATGGTGTGGGTGTCTAAGCATACTCATTAACCATAGTATGCGTTGATGTCCATTTTTATTACTAACTGCCCATGCCATTCAGGCCGACATGTCTATCTTTGATGGGGAAAGTTATCCATGATCTCGTTCGTCCTGAGACTTCCTGTCAGACATCATAGGTTGTGGGACTTTCCTTCTCCACCTTTGATTACTGAGGGTGGGCTTCCTGGGTGTGACCTTGGTAGGAAATGGAACTTGTTTACAAGCCTGTGGGCCCTGAACTGTTCACACCTATTGGGAGTCTCACTGTCTGTCTGGCTTAACTAATAAATGGTGTGTGCTCTTCAGACTCTTGAGGATTCGTGGATAGAAGTATGACATCAACTATTGGAAAATTGTCAGTGCCGTGGTGGTAACAGTTTGGTCAGTGGTTATACACATTATAGGTCTTCAGCATTACTTAATTTCAAGGTTGCATAGAATCATCTACAGCAGTGATTCCCAAACTGTGTGCCGCGGAGCCTGGGCAGCTGCAACCCCATCACAGGAGTGCCGCGAAATATTGTAAAGCTTCATAATTAATTTCACCAAGACACGAATAGTCATACATTTACTTAGGTTAGGGCGCTGTGGAAAAATTGTAATTTAAATAGGCTCTGCGACCAAGAAAAGTTTTAGTAACACTGGTCTGCAGTGTAGACAAGAATTCAATTGGATCCACTGAAGGTGAGATCCTAGTAAATTGTGTGTCACAAACCAATTTGCAAGCATGATAATTGAAAATGATCAGGATTAACATTCCCACCCTAAGTGCGTGTGTGTGTGTGTGCATGCGTGCGTGCGTGAGTGGGTGTGTGTGAATAAATAAAATATTGCCCACTTTAACGAGGCTGAATCCGATTAAGCACCCATCTATTTTTACTCTTTGCTGTCATTGGCCAGTTTATCTATCATCTCATTTCCTGCTATGTCACAATGGGCCAAAATCCACTTTATTGGTCTCTGAGAGTTTGTTAGGCAGAAGGTTCAACTCATTTTCCACGTTATGTTGTGATTCTATTTGTGCGGCCTGTAGAGCTGACATGGAGTCGCACAAGATCATTGGATATTTTGGTGTCTTCATCCTCGAGGATTCTTGTGGCTTCGGTGATAGCATATTATTCATCTCTTAAGTTTGATGAGAGCTCTTTGGTATGTAGTTCAATCCTTTAGTAATATGATGGTGCCTGCTCCACTGTACCTTTTTTTTTTGGCAACAACAAAAACAAACACATGCACACACATACATGCATGCACACACTATACTCTTGCGCGCACATACACATACAAATTACTGGTTTAATGTTAGAACTATTATTAGTTTGAAGCAAAGCAAAATTTCTGTTGACTTCTATGAATTTGTTATTACTTAAAAGGTTCCACTTGCTTTTGTATTTTATTTTAATATTTTTCTGTGCCCCTAGCTTGTCTAGTTAGCTACCTAAATAAATATGTACTTGATTTCACCACATAAAGTGAGGGTTTACCAATGGAAATCATATTACCATATTTTTGATTTATTTATTCCCATTATCTCTGCTTTCCCCTACTGTTTAAAAAAAAAAACGATTTTGTTGTTGTGTCCTCCCATTAAGCTTTTATCAGTGCAAGTTAAGTATTTTACCTAACAGTAGACCAGTAGCATCTTCCTCCCTAAAGCCTAAGATATGATTATGATTAGAGAGCTAAACTTTAAAACAGTTGATATTTTTTCAGGTTCTGAGAGATGGCATGGGTCAAGCCTCCAGACTGCCAAGTGGTACTGCTTTGGACACAGTCATTACAAATGCTCTTATTTTGGATGCAGTGTCAGGAATAATTAAAGCTGATATTGGGATCAAAGTAGGTAATACCTTCAGAATATAGTTCAGACAGTAAAAGATATGACTATGTTTTTTAATATCTTGAACTCCTGATTAATTCATACCTGTTAAACATGTTACAGTGATTTCATATATTATAGTGTTCTTGAATATTGAATGAACTGTTTTCATCATTTTGCAGAATGGTAAAATTGTGGGAATTGGAAAAGCTGGTAACCCTGATGTCATGAGTGGAGTACAAGAGGTAAAGCAAAGATGTGTTACCTCTCATAAACTTTGCTTTCTAATCGGAAGCCTTTCTTTGTCATCTTATTTTAGCAAAACATTTTAAAACATGTAATTACATAAGGAAAGTAACAGCTCATGTTGCACATTCTATTACTAGATCTTTGGTAAGAAATATATTAACACTCCTTGACACTAAACCCCTTTCTTGATCAAAAGTGGGTTCTTCTTTATTTCTTATTTTCATTTGTAATTAGTATCTAATACTGTTTGTTATTTGTTGACATTTTGACATAGCTTCTTTTGGTAATGATATAATTAAATGCCTTACCTATAGTAAAATGAGTTTGTATTAAGTTTAGGATCGTTCCACTAATAATATAGGACCAGGTAGCAGCACTAACAGAAATGAGACTTTAGAGGACAACAAACAAATTTGAAGTTGAGAAGAACAGATCTGCACCATGTTTCTGTGGCCATAACTATTCAGGCTGAAAATGGCCACTCTGCCTACATTGTTCTAGAAATAAAGGCAGTTAAAGGCAGTTTAAAAAACTTATTATTACTTGAAGGGTGCGTTTGAAATTGATTGAAAAGGCATATCTCCAGAAGCTAAGTGTGTCAGTTTTCCTAATCTTCTTTTTCTTTTTCACCTTGCCTGGCTGTAAACCCAGGTGGAGTGTTCTAGTTATTCACCCCTTCTGGACTTTGGGCTTATTCCAGGACTTGAATTTTGCATGCACATCTGTTTTACAGGTCTGGCTTATTTGTATGTAGACTTGGGAAGTACAGGCGTTTGTTCTATAAAATATAGGTATAGTCCCATTTACCCAATAAGCCTGAAAAGCCAGGTATTTAATGGTTTCTCGCCTCTCATACAGATGCACTCTAACTTTGAAGAAAACACCCCTTGTACAGCTTGCTTTTTAGGGACTTAGTGGTTCTACCCCCACACACATTTTAACAAATGATCTCTCACACCATATTTTCATCTTTTATGGATGAGCATCCATAATATTTTCATTGCTTTTTTTTTCTTCAAAGTTTATTCAAAATCTGTTCCACTTTCTTGATTTAAGGTCTGTACCTTTTGATGACCTTAACTTTAGTTCATGTATTTGTCAGTACACCTGGCTGTTTGATGTAGATAATCTTCTGAACATAAAGTAATCATGTTTATAATAAAGTGACCAATAAAATAAACTACAACTATATTACAAAAAAAGCATTTTTATAGAAATTATCAAAGGTATGATGGTATGCTGAAGGAAACATGTGTAAGACTGATTATGTGTTTCTAGTATTGTAAACATGTTTGTTTTGATATTTCACAGAATATGCTGGTTGGTGCATGCACTGAAGCTGTTGCTGGAGAAGGTCTTATTTTGACAGCAGGTGCAATGGACACCCATGTTCATTTCATTTGCCCTCAACTGGCTCGGGAGGCAATAGCATCCGGAATAACTACACTGATTGGAGGGGGTACTGGGCCTGCCACAGGCACCAATGCTACAACATGCACACCAGGAGTGCAGCATATCAAGTATGGCTATTTATATTTCTTTGGTGTTCTTGTAGTTAAAAAGAAATGCTTCAACCTGTAGAACTTTTGTTGTTGAAAGATTCACAGACTGTTTACTCACAGCTTACTGTCAGTGAAAATAGTCAGGAGCAGAAGAAACAACTGGCCATGTACTAGTGGGCAAACTAAGAAGGAAACTTAAATTAAAAAAAGGTTTCTAGAAATGCCAAGCAGGATGTCGCCATCATTTGAGACAAAACAGAAAATGAGTGAGAGATCCTCTACTGCTGTACAAATTAAATGCAATCGAAATAGGTTGTTATGTTGAGGAATGACAAATGCGTGCGGGCTCGTTAACACGCACACACACATACACACATGCACTGCACCGCATCACACACCACACCACACACACTTACTGACTTACTTACTTCTCAAGGAAATAAAAAGTGTTTGTGAATTTGGTATTGAAGCATTACCAAAATTCATGAATGATATCCACAAAAATAGCACCTATTGAAGACTGTTTTTATCCTTTACTAAAGTAAAACAGTGTGACAATAACAATTTTAAATGAGTTATGTGACTAAAATATTTAATAACAATTGTAATGGGAAAAATAGGTTGTAAAATGAAATCAGAAATTGAGAATAAGCAGTGTGGATTTCCTGAAGGTAAGGACACAAAAGCAGCCTACAATCTTGGGAACATAATCAGAAAGAATGATTAAGATGTAGAGATTTGTATTTATACTTTTTATTGACTACACTAAATAAATGTAATCAGCTGTGACATATGGAAATGATTAGAATGTTGAACTGCTTACACAGACACACTGTATATGCACACACCTACATATATGTGCAGTCTTATAAACACAAATGTGCACTTTAAATACTCATATAATTTATGATCACAGGCACATGATGCAAGCGACTGATGCTTTTCCTCTTAATTTTGGCTTCACTGGGAAGGGAAATACCTCCAATACAGAGAGAGTACCAGATGAATTATGGGAGCAGGTCCTTGCTGGAGCAATGGGGTACTTCAATAATGGCATGAAAAAATAATTTGTCATAATAGGATACTCATTACTATTGATGTATTATGTAATTATATGAAACACTACAGTTCAGCTTTTTTTTAAAAGAATGTTTACATTGTTTAAACAATGCTTACATAAACAAAAGAGAACTTCTTCCTCTGCCTTTCTATCCCCCAATGGAGCATAGGCCCTCAACCAACTCACGCCAAGTCGTTCTATCCTTCGCAATTGCATGGAGCTCTCCCCATGTCCTCCCAATCTTTCTAACCTCATTCTCCAGCTCTCTTCTCCATGTGTTTTTTGGCCTTCCTTTATTCCTATATCCCTGTGGGTTCCAATGCAAAGACATTCTAGTTATGCTGTTCTCCTGTTTTCTCAGTGTGTGCCCTATCCAACGCCAGCATATTTTCCTCACCTCCTGATCCAATGGAGCCTGTTTAGTTCTCTCCCAAAGTTCTACATTAGTTATTCTATCATACCAATTTATTCCCTCTATTCTGCACAGGCACCAGTTAATGAATGTCTGTAATTTATTAGTAATTGCCTTGTTTGTTCTCCATGTTTCCGCCCCATACAATAGTACTGATTTGACATTAGAATTAAAAATTTTTAGTTTAGTATTTCTTTTAATTTCTTTTGACCTCCACAAATTCCCTAGTGCTATGAAAGCCCCTCTTGCCTTTTGTATTCTTATTTTAATATCTCTATCAGTTCCTCCATCTTTATCTACATTACTGCCTAAATAGGTGTACGACTCCACGTCTTGGAGTGGGGTGCCATTAAGAGAAACCACATTACTATTTGCTTGATTTATTCTCATTATCTTTGTCTTTCCTTTATGGATTTTCAGACCAAGCTGCTGTGATCTCGCATTAAGTATAATTAATTTATCTTGCATCTGATTCCATGAATGGGACAGAAGAGCAATATCATCAGCGAAGTCTAGATCATCAAGCTGTTTTGTAGGGGTCCACTGAATTCCATTTTTGGTATTAGCAGTTACTGTTTTCATAGTCCAGTCTATAGCCAGTAAAAATAAGAGAGGCGACAAAAGACATCCCTGTCGCACACCTGTTTTTATTTCAAATGCATCTGTTAGCTTCCCCTCATGAAGAACTCGACATTTCATGTCTTTATATGTTGCCTTTACTAAGTTGATAATTTTCTGTGGGATTCCATAGTGCCCCATCAATTTCCAGAGAGATTCCCTATCAATGCTGTCAAATGTGTTTTCATAGTCTATAAATCCAATGTAAAGTGGTGAGTTCAGTTCAATGCTTTGCTGTGGCTATCTGATCAGTACAGGATCTGTTTGACCAAAAACCTGCCTGCTCATCTCTTAGCATTTTATCAATAGCATCTTTTAAGCTTTCCAAAATAATTCTACTTAATATTTTTCCAGGAACTGACAGCAACATAATTCCTCTATAGTTTTCACACTCCTGTAGATCACCTTTTTTGGGCAGTTTCACAAGATATCCTTCTCTCCAGTCTGCTGGTATTTCTTCGGTCTCCCAGACTTTACTGAATAATCTATGTAGCAATTCTGTTGATGTGTTTAAGTTGGTCCTGATGGCTTCAGCTGGGATACCATCTGGGCCTGTCGCCTTTTCTTCCTTGAGAAGATTTATAGCTTTTCTAATTTCCTCTTTGGATGGTATCTCACAGTTGATATCCAGTTCCATTTCTAAAGGCTGGATATCTGGGGGAACCTCTGGGCCTGGTCTATTTAGAAGCATTTCAAAATATTCCACCCATCTGTCCATTTGATCTTTAGTGTTAGTAAGTACCTTTCCTTGACTATTTTTGATTGATCCAGTTGGCTGACTATATTTACCTACTAATTTTCTTGTGTTACTATAAAGTTCTCTGAGGTTTCCTTTTGCTGCTGCTGTCTCCGCTTCTTGTGCTAGATCATTTAGATATTTAACTTCATCTGCCCTTAAATGCCTCCTAACTTCCTTGTTGGCTTCTGTGTATTTCTCCTGAGCTCTAGCTTTAGCAGCTCTGGTTTTGCTATTGTTTAATTCTGCCTTTTTACTTTTCCTATCTTCAATCAGTTTAATGGTTTCTGGTGTTATCCGTGCTTTATGTTTCCTTTCTTTCTTGCCAAGAACTTCTACGCAAGATTCATTCCAGATTCCTTTGATCTGATCCCAGCAGACTTTTGTGTTGACATCTTCAGCTAACTGCTGCAACACCTGGTACTTATTAGAGACCGTAACTGAGAACTGTTCCTTAATTTCTTTATCTCTGAGAAAGCCTACATTATATTGGTTTCTATGATTATAAGATGTTATATATCTTTTTAGTTTCAACTTGATTTTACTTACCACCAGGAAATGGTCAGTAAATACATCTGCACCTCTGAAAGCCCTAACATCGTAAAGGGATGATCTAAACTTTTTGTTAATACATATGTGGTCAATTTGATTAGTTGTCTTATGGTCTGGTGATTCCCATGTTGCCTTGTGTATTCTTTTATGGGGAAAAATACTTCCACCAATAACATACTAGTTACCTGCACAAAAATTTGTGAACAATTCTCCATTTTCATTCATTAAACAATGCTTACATAAAAAAAAGAGAACTAGAGAGAATTAAAATGGCAAACTGGTCTCCACTCATATGTAAACTCTGAAGTGCACAGTATAGTGGCAGAATGGGGTTACTCAAGTGGTTAAGTATCCACCAGAGAAAGTAGGTAACTCTGTACCTAAATGAAGCAGTATCTGCCTTGTCCATACAACAGATTTTCAAGCAAGTGAAAAATGTGTTTCCACATTTGATAATTTTATTTTGCAAATGAAGGAACTGCTTCTTCATGCCTGCTGTTATGTTCTCAGACCAACCAGAGGTGCCCTTCCAATAAATGCACGAGTAGGTTTGGGGACCTAAATGTGTTGAAGCTACTCAAGTCCAATAACTTCAACATATCTTTGGTATCTGGATAATTTTCAGTAATGACCAAGAGCAAAAACCTCCTGAACAAAGTTATCTCTTTTAGCCCTCTTTTTCTCCTGAAGTTTAATACTAACATTATAATTATTTTATTATGTCTGAATGGGTCAAAATTAGTTTCAGTTTTTGAGCTAAAATGTTATAAAAACATTCCCAGAATACCATGACTAAACAAGAATAAGAAATACTGTTATTCTAAAAGATCTAAACATCAAGGAAGATTGGCTAAAAAACAAAATCTTATCTCAGAAGCTTGTATTTTGGTCATGTCAAGCACCAGATTTGAAAAATAAAAACAAAAGGCATGGTGCTAATAAACAAGATCTTATTTCAGAAGCTGAAATATTTTGGTAATATCAAGCACCACGGCAAATTTTAAAAATAAAAACAGAAGGCGTGGTGCCAGGGAGTATGGGCAGGGGCTGACCTACACGAAGATGGGCACAAGATAAGTGACTCTTCAGATATGAAAGTGCACAAGGCAGAAGAGTTGGTAAGAGACTGAGTTTCTTTCATGCAGACCATGATGAGACCAACATTCCACAGAGGGCATGCTACATGATGATGATTGGTCAGAACTGGGCATTTGCACATGTCAAAAAGAAATGATAAACATTGTTAGCTTAGCTCAAAATAAGAGGAGCACTAAAACTTTTTGAAGGTTGAATGAGTAAAATAGATTTTCATTTACATGGAACTTGCTATGTCTTGAATCCAGCTATGAAAGAAAGGTTTCTGAGAACTGACACTGTACACAATGTTTGTGCTTTATAAATACAGCTACTGTTTAGACTGACACAATTATGCCGTGTATACTTGACATTGAAAAGACCTTGGGAATAGAATAACCTATTTCTCTAATTAAACCACTTAACACCTACCAGTATAACTTCATAATTTTCAACATGATTTTCCTTGAGCTGTTTATTATAATATTCGAGTAATAAAAAATCAATGAAACCAAGTCTGGAAGATAGGATCTATACAGTCTATCTATCGTCTTCTTCACTTTTACTGGGTTGCAGCCCAGTGTCGTGGTTTAAAATATTTGTTTTGTGTCTATCGCGTAATTTGAGTGACAGTTTTCTGGATCTTCTGGCCGTATTCAGCTACTCAATCTATCCATTTTTTCCTGGGTCTTCCTCTGGCCTTTCTTTCCGATGTTCTAATTCAAATTCAAATTCTCTTTCGTTGACCACTTTCAGCTAGGTCAGATCACATTTCTGCTCACTTTCCTTTCAGCTATATTTGTGGTGACGTATCTGGTCTCGATCTCATTTGGTTTTGGATTGTGTTCAATATTGGTCGCTTTCTATTTGTTGTGGTTTCCGCTCTTGCTGTTGCTTTTGTAATTTGGCTGGCCCTGTACTGCGCTCCAGATGATTGGGTGTTGAATCGATTTATTGTGGTATTCCTTGGCTGTTTGTTGTTTCCGGGGAAAGTAAATTGCCTATCCTAAGAAGGACCGGCGGTTGATTGACTTGGGCAGGTACTGATGGCAATACTGGTGAGGTCTGGTATTATTTGGTGATTTTCTCGTATCCTTGTTGTAAAGTACTACTCCTACATAGGGTTTCGGTAATTGTGGCCTTGGTTGTGTCGTATCTGGTATTAGTGTTTGAGGTAACGGTGTCGACCTCGTTTGGCTTCAGGTTTTGGCTGTCGATGTGGTTCCTCTGGTGATGACCATAGAACATCATCATTCGGGTCCTCCAGCTGCCTGATGCGTTGGTTTATTTGATTAGTAGTTTCGACCGGAAACTGTTTCATCAGCGGCGTTGGTGTTTTCTTATCTGGTGTTTGATGTGGCTTTTTCTGGGTCTCAGCTCCCTGTATTTGCTGCCTTCTTGCTGCCTCTTTCCGTGCTTTCTCTCTTTCTTCCATCACTCTGTTGGTTGCTTGCAGTTCCTTATTAAGTCTGTTGTTTTCTTCGTATGCTCTACGTAACTTTTCCTCTGTTTCAGCTAGTGCCTTCTTGATCATTGTGACTTCTTTTGCGAGCAGTTGTTGGTTATCCCGCAGATCATTGATGCCCGCCTCGTCTTCCCTTGCTTTAGTTGGTTGTTCCTTTTGTGTCTGGATAGTGGCCAGTGCATTCATGATGTCCTCCTTAAATTTCGTCATCTCTGCTGTCATCCGTTTCTGGGTGTCAAGAGTCGCCTGCATTATAGCTCTCAGGCCTGTTATTTCATCTCTGTCTTCATCTCGTTGGGATTTGGATGCTTCTTTCTCGTCTCTGAGAGCTTGAATGTCACTTTTGAGTTGAGCCACCTCGTTGCTCAATTTGGTGGTAATGGCTGCAGTTATGCCTTGGGTTGCTTCGTGTCTTCTGCGGGCCTCATGGTATGGAATCTTTTCCCGTATGGCCGTGGTTGCTATTTATCTGCATTGTTGCAGATAGGGGCACCCCAGGTATCTGGTGCTGTGCTGGCCGTAGCAGTTTGCGCACTTTCTGTTCGGATTGGGAGACCTAAAGTCTGTGTCCAGCTTTGCCAGCGGGCAATTGTTGAAGGCATGGGGTTGTGAACAGTGTCGGCATACTTCATGTTCGCTCACACAAGTGGCCCGGGAGTGCCATGCTTTTTGACAACGAGAGCACTGGATCACCTGTGGCACATATTGCTCTGGTCTTTGCATTCTTTGATTTAGGTAAATTTTATCCGGGATGTGTTCTCCTTCCGATGTTATCACCGCCACTGGCAATGGATGCCGTTTTTAGCCCAGTCTCTCTGCTTGGTTGATGTTGACATTGGGGTTTTCTTTCCTTATTTGTTACTGTAAAAGGCCTTATAGGCAATCTGATCCGGTTGCATTCTTACTAAGTGGCCAAACCACTTCATTCTCTGTCTTTCAATATGTTTTATGCATGCTCTTGTTCCAACTTTGTCTCTAATGCTGACGTTTGTGACTCTGTCTCTTCGTGTATTGTTGGTGACTCTTCGGAGACATCGCATTTCACACGTAGTTATTTTTTGCATATGTGATTTGTTCATTGTCCACGTCTGGCACTGATAACATAACGTAGGGATGAAAATGCTGTTGATCATCTGTTGTTTGGCTGGTAACGAGATCTTTGGATGACGAAGAAGTGGGGCCAGTTGGTAGTTGACTGCATTGGCTTTTTGAACTCTAGCCTGTATCTCTTTATCGAGTCTTCCATCTTCTGTAAATATGCATCCTAAGTACTTGAATTCTTGAACTTGTTCTAATTGTATGTCATTGATCTTTATGTTTACATTACTGTGTTTCTTTCCTATGGTCATTACTTCAGTTTTTGAGGTGTTTATTTTCATGTCAAATTTTATACAGTTAGTGAGCAATGAATCAACATGTTGTTGTAGTTTTTGTTCTTCTTCTTGTAACAAACATTGGTCATCTGCAAAGAGTAGTTGATTTATAATATCTGTGTTTTGGTTTGACTCCTGTGCAATTTCATCCATATATGTGATGAAGATAGGACACATCCTTGTCGTACTCCTGATGTAATGGGGAACCATCATACCTTCCGTTGTTCTTACAGCGCTCTGGCTATTTTGATAGAGAGCCATTATGTTTCCCAATAATTTACACGGTACACCATATTCTTCAAGAATGTTCCATAGTTTATTTCTGTTAACCCTGTCAAAAGCCTTCTCTTGATCAATGAATATAAGATTCTGGTGTTTATTATATTCAATTGTCTGTTCACAAATTTGCCGAAGAGTAAATATTGCATCAGTGCAGCTCTTTCCTTTTCTAAATCCAAACTGATTGCTACTTAATTGAGGTTCTAATATCACCCTCGCTCTTCGTTCTAATATTTTTGCAAACATCTTTCCTACATGGCTTTGTAAAGAGATACCTCTGTATGTTTCACAATCTCTTTTATCACCTTTCTTCTTCCATATGGGAACTATAATTGCTCTCTGCCAGTCAACGGGAACTTTCATTTCCTCCCAGGCCATATTGAATATTCTTGTCAGCCATTTTACTGCTGTTGCCTTACATGCAAGCATTATTTCTGTTGTAATACCATCTGTTCCTGCCGCTTTGTTTCGTTTGCTTTGCTTTAGGATCTTTTCAACTTCAGATTCTAATATATTAGGTTCTTGTTCTTGTCCAACTTTTATTTTATTAGACACTGGTTCTTGTGGTCCACTATTCAGTAATTCAGAAAAATATTCTTGCTATCTTCTTTTAACATCTTGGGATTTGGTGAGTGGTTTTTTAACCTTGCTGTTTATGATCTTTGATGGGTTAAATTTCCCTTCTCTCAGTCTCATAGCCTTGATGCTTCGGTAGAACTGACCTGGTGAATCAGTGCATAGCCTTGCTAATTGTTCTCCGTAGTTTGCCCATGATTCTGATTTCGCAGAATTTACTTTCCTCTTGCTCTTTGCTCTTGCTTTTCTATATTTGATGTAGTCCTCATCTAATTTGGACTTTTGCCACGGATGAAAATATTTCTTCTTTTCTTTGATAGAAATTTTAACTTCTTCATTCCACCATGCTGTTTGTTTCATGTGCCTTCTTGGCTTTCGGAGTCCGCACTTTTCTGTCATTACATTCAGGATGCAGGTTTTAAAAATTTGCCATTCTTCTTATATGTCATTTCCTCTCTAGAGTACTGAAGGAGTTTTTAACTGTTTCCTCAACTTGAATTGCCACATCTTTGTCTTTTAGTTTCTCTATGGCTATCTGATCCATTAGCTGTGGTGTTTTATCAATGCAAATTCTTGTTGGTTTATAGAGCCAAAGTACTACAGGTCTATGGTCAGAGTCTATTATTGAATTTGGGATGGCCCTGGAGTTCTTTATTCTCCATCTGTCGCTCTTTTTTGTGAGAATAAAATCTATCTGCGATGCTTGGTTAATATTATTCCATTTATACCAGGTCAATATCTTGCTTCTCTTATGTTGGTATAACGTGTTGCTGATAATTAGTTCATGCTCTGCACATTCATTGAGTAATTGTTCTCCATTGTTGTTACATTTATTTTCTTTGTCACTAAATTGTCCCATATATGTGGACCATGGAGGTCGACGTTCTCCCATATGTCCGTTGAAATCTCCCATCACATACAAGCCATCAGTGTCTGTAACTTTATTGATGGTTTCATTAAGTTGGTCAAAAAATTCCGTTCTTTCTTCTTCAGTGTAAGTGTTGTTACAAGGTGCATATACTTGAACATACGATACTCTTCTTTTACCTGCAGCCAGTCTGATACTTATGATTCTCTCTGACACGAATTCTGAATCTAGTAAATATTTCTCTGTTTCTGGAGCAATGATAAAACCCACTCCATGTTTGTTAGTTTCTTGTGGTTGAGTCCCTTTCCAAATCAGAACAAAGTTCTTATGAATTTTCTGGACGCCTTGAGCTTTTCTTCTGATATCAGCAATTCCTAAAACTTTGATTTTACTCTTAATCATAAATTCAACCAATTCAGCCACTTTATCCCCCCATACCACAAACGTTCCATGTAGCCATCTTAAAAACTGTCATGCCGGATCTGTCTATCTTGGCCGGTGTTTCTTTCATGACTCTGTCTTGTGTGTGGCAGTTTGAAGCGCTGGTGTAATCACACTTTTTCTTCAAAATACACCATAAATCTTGAGCAATGGTGCTTGAACAAACAAATCCCCTACCAACTTGCTGGGCCTGTCATTGGATCATCCTTGTTTGAACAATAATTTGATGAAATCCCCTAAAACAAAATTTATCAAAACTGCTTAGTGATAGCCGCAGCTTATTCTGCCATCTTGGCCAGGTTTTTCACCGGATATTCATCTATACAGTATTATCCATTAATTGCAGTGTATGAGACTCATAATTTTCTTGACTAGAAACTTTTTAAAATCCCGAACCAGAACATCACCTTTCTTGTAGATTGCTATATTCTTCATTTCAACAGATTTGGAAGAACCTGATGTTTCCATTACAGGATATAAATTTTGAATAGGAGGGCACCCCCGTGTGGGTTCCGGGGTCCTATTGTGGGGAAAACAAGAATAGACCCACTGCCTCCTCAAAAGCATGTCGTAAGAGTCGACTAACTGGGGAGCTTCCTTTGAAGTCGGAGTGCATCTGCCTGAGAGGCAAGGAACCAGCAGTCTGCATTCAATAGAATCAGATCTGTAAAACTGATGCACATGCAACACTCAGGTTCTGGAGCAGGACTGCAGTCCAGAAGTGGACGAACAACCAGAACTTTACGCCAGAATGTACAGCTGGTGAACGCAAAGAAGAAGAAGAAGAATAGGAGGGCATAATGGTGAACCAGGTCTTATCTGCTGACCATATTCGTGAAAACATTTCTGACTGATAATTTTTGAGCAACCTTCAACATAAGTTTACCCTTGATTGCTTCTGTACATGTGTCAACAGACACATAACCAAGATACACACTTTTCTGAGGACAGCTATTAATAGTCTTTGCAGATAGCAGTAACGTTTAATGAAACACTGGATCCATCCCCAAATATGTACTTACACATTTCTATAATATTATGATTTGATCATGCAGTGGTTTTTAAAAAACTTGATATAACAAATCATTGGAGCAGCAATTCTGGTGTGTAAGTTTTGTGATGTTATGTATCATAGTAAGAGAACTCACTGAAGAAATAAATGCAAACTTCATTTATTCAGTACAAACATGAGGAGCATTGAATGTGTCTAGACTTTTGCCTGGTCCCTTGCATGTTATGAATATTTAATTTGTTTACACTCAGTTGTTGTATTGAAAAAGAAATGTTCTGAATGGATACAAGTTTGTATTATGACTACTGTTATGAATGAGATTAGTTCTAATTTATAAAGTATGGCACACAATTTTTTGTGATATCAGTAAGTTTTTTGTTAATTAAAGATTGTTTTATTCTGCAAAGTCTAAAGCTTCATGAAGACTGGGGGACCACACCTGCTGTTATTGATGCCAGCCTCAACATTGCAGAGAAAGCTGATATACAGGCGAGTAAAGTGTTCTGTTGACTGTTTCAGTGAATGGATTAAAGGTCATCTTTATTGCATGTAAAAAGTCTGCAAGTGTTAAAAATCTCCTTTCAGATTATACTGTGAGGGGAAGCTATCTTTGAACTCTGTAACCTCAATCAGGATTGCATTATATGTATACCAGGATCAACACATTGTATAATTATTTTAGCATAGGAGTAGGTTTTGATATTTACACTAATACCAGGATGGGAGCCATGAAACATCAATGATCAGCATCTGCTGTCTTGTTTCACTAGTGAGCTTAAGCCTCCCTGAGTCGTCACCCAAAACAGCTACTCTTGATTATCCAGTCCTCGTGGCCTGACTCTGCCGCCTAGACTCTCTTCATTTGACTGCATCGCGACTGAGACTCTTGGCTCAGACCTCACCGTCTGACTCGTACCGTGGTACTCTGTCTGTCTCTGGTCCACTAAACCCCCAGTATATACCCTTGCTTGCCCCTTGTAGGCGGCTCGGGCCACATGAGAAGCACGCTAAGACGCATCCCTTCCTTCTTCCATGCATCAGAGGCTAACTCGTACAAGTCATGCTATCGGGTCCATCCCATGTCAAATCCCTTTTCTCTTGCAAAATATTAACTCGACCAATAAATATTTCCTGGCTTGAGTAACCACTGGGTAACATATTGACACAGGTGACCGAACATTCTCGTAGACTCCTGACAACACCATTCCCACTGTGTTATCCTGCCCCAAGGTTACAGCTCACATGAATCAGCACACAACACAGCTGACTCTTAATCCTGCATTTGTTGAGTTACAATCAAGTGTCATATCTCTACAACTAAACCACTCCTACTCCATGGATATGAAACCTGTGAATTAATAATAATAATATGTATTGATAATAAGTATTTTACAATAATATGTGTGTCATCCTTAAATTAATAATGAATGTTACCATTGGATTTGATGTTCTGTTGACAGTTCTGTGAATATCTTTGTATATGCTGACAGATCATGATACACACTGACACACTGAATGAGTCTGCATGTGTTGAGCAGACTATTGAGACATTTCAAGGCAGAACCATTCATGCCTACCATACTGAGGGAGCAGGAGGTGGTCATGCCCCCGACATTATCAAGTAAGCAAATAAATGTTGGTCAAATCAGTTCTGATTTTGTGCATCTTTTTTTTTTCAGTTCTTGAAGCGATGATGTAAATAAGGGGTGACTACAGTTGAGCTGATTGCAAGAAATGCTGCATATAACACAAAATTTGACTATAAAGCTCAACAGAAGGAATGCAAAAGACACACACAAACACAACAAAATGTTTTGACCAAAGTCTATATCAACAGAGTACTAAATACAGCACAAATTGTGACTAGAAAACTCAGCGAACAAGAACAGCAGAGCTAATTAAAAAAACAAAAACAACTTAGGTCAGCATGAAAACAAGAAGTACATATAGGGAAAGGGGAGGGGGGGGGGGGGGGGGGGGGAAATGGGAATATATCATATATAAAATATAATATTTATTATTCAGAAGACTGATAGCTTTTCTATTTTCTCTTTAGATGACATCTCACAGTTAATATCTAGTTCCATTCCTAAAGACTGGATGTGTGGAGGAACCTCTGGGGCTGGTCTGATTATAAGTATTTCAAAATATTCAGCCTATCTGTCCATTTGATCTTTAGTGTTGGTGTAGATGGAAATGACACCTTTTCCTTGTCTATTTTTTATTGATCCAGTTAGCTGACTATACCTACTAATTTCCTTGTGTTACTGTAAAGATCTCTGAGGTTTCTTTTTGCTGCTGCTGTCTCTGATTTTTATGCTAGGTCATCTAAATATTTCATTTTGTCTGCCCTTTTTCGCCTTCTAACTTCCTTATTAGCGTCTGTGTATTTTTCCTGAGCTTTAGCTTTAGCAGCTCTAGTTTTGCTATTGTTTAAATCTGCTTTTTCACTTTTCCTTTTTTTGATAATTGTAATGGTTTCTGGCGGTATCCACGCTTTATATTTCTGTTCTATCTTACCAAGGACTTCTATACAAGATTCATTCCAGATTTGTTTAATCTGATCCCAGGAGACTTAAATGCTAACTTCTTCAGCTAACTGCAGCAATACTGTAAATGAAAATTGTTTAACTTCTTTATTTTTGAGATAACCTACATTATACTGGTTTCTATGATTATGATATGTTACAGTTATATATCTTTTAAGTTTGAACTTGATTTTACTTACCAACAGAAAATACACAAGCACCTGTGAAGGCCCTAACATCATAAAGGCCTGATCTGAATTTATAACATAAATGATCAATTTGATTTGTTGTCTTATGGTCTAGTGATTCCCATGTTGCCTTGTATATTCTTGTATGTCGGAAAATGCTGCTATCAATGACACACTGGTTTCCAGCACAACAATTTGTAAAAAAATCTTAATTTTCATTCATTACTCCTCATCTATGTTTCCTCATAATCTCTACATAACCTATGTTTATCTAATCCTGTCTTAGTATTTAGGGAGGTCATGGATGGCTCAGGCAGAAGACACAGACAGGTTTGCATCCTTGAGAACATTAGGCGAGGAGAGGAGTGGGTCAAAGTGCCACCTGAGCAGTCAGACTTGTGTAGAGCCATAATCACGCTGAGCCGGGAATGCAGAGACTGGTCAGCAGGTGCCACAGAGGTGGAAATTCAGCAATTAATTCAAGATAATGCTCGCTCAGAGGATTTGATCATTTACACAGACAGTTCAGTGTCAAGAGGCAAAAGAAGTGCTTGGGGCTTCTTAGCAAAAGTTAATGGTCGACGTTTGGTGAAGGAGAGCCTAGCATATGATACAACAACATCAAGCTTAAGAATGGAGGTGGAGGCGGTCACTGCAGCTTTCCGCTGGCTAGAGATCACGTCACACACACACACATCGTGATTGTAACTGATTCAGAAAGCATGCTGAGGAAAATCAGAACAGGTATGCTTCATGCAGAGTGGCATGCTTCGCTGCGGAGGACACGAGTGAGGAGTATTATCTGGATTTTTTCACCAGGTTACGCCGGTGTTTTGGGAAATGAACAGGCGGACAGACTGGCTGGCTCTGCACAACTTGGTGGAATACTGATACATGAAAGGGCAGAGGTGGTTAGTGCCTTGTGGAAGAGCGTGTACAATTCGGATCACCAGATGGATCACCACAGTCTGGTGAGATTGATGCAGTTGGGGGTGACGAGAGGTTCTGGCAGAAGCTCGAGGCTCAGAGGAAAGGCAAGACGGACGTTTAATCAGAAAGCTACTGGCACCATTAGTATCGGAACTCTTCACTGGCTGCTGAAGATGGGGACGGAGCGCTTATGGGAATGCCCTGAGTGCTGTGATGTCGGTTCTTGAATCAAATCAAATCAAAATCAATCAACATTTTTATATTGCTCTTTCTTTCATTACTTATAATATTTTGAAATTGTGTGTAAAATTGCTCCTTAACTGATTCTTCCTTACCATTTGTTAGTGCATAAAATTGTATCACCGACATGTTCAACTTCTGTTTCACTGTTGTAAATTACTCTGTTATTATTCTAGGACTCACAGCTTCCCATTCTATTAGTGATTTCTCTGCTTTTTTAGATAGCATCAGGGACACTCCTTCACATACTCTTTATGTACTGAGAACAAACACATTTCCTCTGAATTTAGACTACTTTTACCTGCCCCAAACTAATTCTATAATGTTTCATTTCTCTCAATATCTCCTTTGTTTCTCCTGCATTGTACAAAGTTCTAACATTTCAGGTACCAATTCTGGGGATTTTCCTTGGTGAAAGGAGGTACGTCTATGATCCTTTTTCCTTTTGGTTTTCTCTACACTGTTTCATACTTCCTTCATCTTGGTTGGCGGGGTTTTAATTGTTCATCTCTTTGACTTTTCTATATTTGTTGTTGTTGTGGCTATTGTTTTTACAGAATGATTAGCCAACCTCAAGCCCACCACTACCCTTAGTTGCCTCTTACAACATGCCTAGTAGGGTGCAGTGTTACTATTACCGTGAGGGCCCCAGTGACACACAGTGATGCTATATATACTGAACAATGGGGCACGGTACGGTTCAGTCGACAAAACAATCATAGAGGTGTTCTAGAAAAAAGGATGTACAGAAATATAGCTAGCAATTTTTAGAATTAGAGCAAACAATACAAGAGTTCTAGAAAGAATTTGATTTAAAATAATAGAGTAAATGGAAAAACAATACACATGTTGGCAATATTGACAGACATGTCATCCTTGTAAAAACTGTACTGATGAATATAGGAAAAGAAAAGTGAGTATGAGGTTAATAGTTATACAAATGGGAAGCTGACAACACGATATGGATGAACATTCTGAGTGTATGACCAGAGCATTGGGAAGATGGATCAGAAGTGAGCTTTGGAGATTTATCACAAACAGCCAGCCTCCATTGGGGAGATAAGATAGATAAGGAGGTGAGCTCTTGAGATTTATCACAAACAGCCAGCCTCCATTGTAGAGAGAAGATAGATAAGGAGGTGAGCTGTGGAGATTTATCACCAACAGCCAGTCTCCATTGTGGAGAGATCAGGAGAAGTGAGCTCTGGAGATTTATCACCAACAGCCAGCCTCTATTGTGGAGAGAAGATAGATCAGGAAATGTAAGCTCTGGAGATTTACCACTAACAGCCAGCCTCTATTGTGGAGAGAAGATAGATCAGGAGAAGTGAGCTCTGGAGATTTATCACTAACAGCCAGCCTCCAATGTAGAGAGAAGATAGATCAGGAGAAGTGAGCTCTGGAGATTTATCACTAACAGCCAGCCTCTATTGTGGAGAGAAGATAGATCAGGAGAAGTGAGCTCTGGAGATTTACCACTAACAGCCAGCCTCCGTTGTAGAGAGAAGATAGATCAGGAGAAGTGAGCTCTGGAGATTTATCACTAACAGCCAGCCTCCAATGTAGAGAGAAGATAGATCAGGAGAAGTGAGCTCTGGAGATTTATCACTAACAGCCAGCCTCTATTGTGGAGAGAAGATAGATCAGGAGAAGTGAGCTCTGGAGATTTACCACTAACAGCCAGCCTCCGTTGTAGAGAGAAGATAGATCAGGAGAAGTGAGCTCTGGAGATTTATCACTAACAGCCAGTCTCCATTGTAGAGAGAAGATAGATCAGGAAAAGTGAGCTCTGGAGATTTATCACTAACAGCCAGCCTCCAATGTAGAGAGAAGATAGATCAGGAGAAGTGAGCTCTGGAGATTTATCACTAACAGCCAGCCTCTATTGTGGAGAGAAGATAGATCAGGAGAAGTGAGCTCTGGAGATTTATCACTAACAGCCAGCCTCTATTGTAGAGAGAAGATAGATCAGGAGAAGTGAGCTCTTGAGATTTATCACAAACAGCCAGCCTCTATTGTGGAGAGAAGATAGATCAGGAGAAGTGAGCTCTGGAGATTTATCACCAACAGCCAGCCTCCATTGTGGAGAGAAGATAGATCAGGAAAAGTGAGCTCTGGAGATTTATCACTAACAACAGCCAGCCTCCATTGTGGAGAGAAGATAGATCAGGAGAAGTGAGCTCTGGAGATTTAGCACCAACAGCCAGCCTCCATTGTGGAGAGAAGATAGATCAGGAAAAGTGAGCTCTGGAGATTTATCACTAACAACAGCCAGCCTCCATTGTGGAGAGAAGATAGATCAGGAGAAGTGAGCTCTGGAGATTTATCACAAACAGCCAGCCTCCACTGTGGAGACTTCACTTGTTTGATTGTCTTTAAAGGGTGTGGAATTCCTTCCAGTTAAGGTAGTTAGTCTAGTTTTTAAAAACACAGTTACGGACAACTTGTAATGCTTGTTTTCTGTGACATGTTCAAAGTCTTTGATAACAGAATTGGACAACAGTTTTTCTGAGCTCATTTGATTCAGTGTTATAATTGTTTTATAATAAATCTGAAGTTAATCTATTGATATACTGACTTCTCTTCTTTATATTAGACCCTGTGTTTTAATTCTTGATCTCAACACATACCAACAGGATATGTGGTATAGAGCATGTGTTGCCTTCATCCACCAACCCAACTCGTCCATACACAGTGAACACTTTGGACGAGCATCTGGATATGCTGATGGTTTGCCATCATCTTGACAGGTGAAAAGCCAGTTTGCTTAGTTACATTTACTAAGCTTGGGACCCTCAGATAAGCTATCCATTGGAAAATGTTCACATGTTTCTGAAGTTTAAACTTGAGCCACATTGCAGCTTCTTGTTTTGATATAACTAATAATATTTTGATGGTGCACTTTGGTTAAAATAAATATGTTGTTAGGACGCTAATGCTGAGCATGAAAAGACAAATTATGATGGTGATCTGTTTTAGAGTTGACTTTAGTTCATTAATCACTGGTGGACTAGCAGACAGTGCAGTCAGATTGAGATGACCAGCCTAGTCAAAAAGGAATTACATAATTATAACAGTGATAATAATTTCCAAATATCACAACAGACAGTCATAATTTATCGGCCATGTTATGAGAAGATAAAACTTAACTAGGAAGGTTTATTAAAAGAGACAAGAGAAAAAGAAAAGAAGATTCTTGACTGTCTTTTATAATGGTATGAAAGGGAATCAGCACATAACTGATATGTGCTGTAGAAGATTGCACGAAATAGAGCAGAATAATCATCTACACAAAGCAGTTGATGATGGTCAAAACATCAGATTCATTGCAGGATAGAACATCGTTTAATTGCACATTTGGCCAACTTTCATTTATGTAGAAATCATATAGAGCTGCAGACTGTCAACTGTAACGCTGTTTACATTGATTCATTCCTGTCGTGAAGGAACCTTATTTACACTGATTCATTGTGTCATGTAGGAACTTTATTTACATTGATTCATTGTGTCATGTAGGAACTTTATTTACATTGATTCATTGTGTCATGTAGGAACCTTATTTACATTGATTCATTGTGTCATGTAGGAACCTTATTTACATTGATTCATTGTGTCATGTAGGAACCTTATTTACATTGATTCATTGTGTCATGTAGGAACTTTATTTACATTGATTCATTGTGTCATGTAGGAACTTTATTTACACTGATTCATTCCTGTTGTGTAGGAACCTTATTTACATTGATTCATTGTGTCATGTAGGAACCTTATTTACATTGATTCATTGTGTCATGTAGGAACCTTATTTACATTGATTCATTGTGTCATGTAGGAACCTTATTTACATTGATTCATTGTGTCATGTAGGAACTTTATTTACACTGATTCATTCCTGTTTCATTCCTGTTGTGTAGGAACCTTATTTACATTGATTCATTGTGTCATGTAGGAACCTTATTTACATTGATTCATTCCTGTCATGTAGGAACCTTATTTACATTGATTCATTGTGTCATTAGGAACCTTATTTACATTGATTCATTCCTGTTATGTAGGAACCTTATTTACATTGATTCATTCCTTTTATGTAGGAACCTTATTTACATTGATTCATTGTGTCATGTAGGAACCTTATTTACATTGATTCATTGTGTCATGTAGGAACCTTATTTACATTGATTCATTCCTGTCATGTAGGGACCTTATTTACATTGATTCATTCCTGTCATGTAGGAACCTTATTTACATTGATTCATTCCTGTCATGTAGGAACCTTATTTACATTGATTCATTCCTGTCATGTAGGAACCTTATTTACATTGATTCATTGTGTCATGTAGGAACCTTATTTACATTGATTCATTGTGTCATGTAGGAACCTTATTTACATTGATTCATTCCTGTCATGTAGGAACCTTATTTACATTGATTCATTCCGTCATGTGGGAACCTTATTTACATTGATTCATTGTGTCATGTAGGAACTTTATTTACACTGATTCATTGTGTCATGTAGGAACCTTATCTACATTGATTCATTGTGTCATGTAGGAACCTTTTTACATTGATTCATTGTGTCATGTAGGAACCTTATTTACATTGATTCATTGTGTCATGTAGGAACCTTATTTACATTGATTCATTGTGTCATGTAGGAACCTTATTTACATTGATTCATTCCTTTTATGTAGGAACCTTATTTACATTGATTCATTGTGTCATGTAGGAACCTTATTTACATTGATTCATTGTGTCATGTAGGAACCTTATTTACATTGATTCATTCCTGTCATGTAGGGACCTTATTTACATTGATTCATTCCTGTCATGTAGGAACCTTATTTACATTGATTCATTCCTGTCATGTAGGAACCTTATTTACATTGATTCATTCCTGTCATGTAGGAACCTTATTTACATTGATTCATTGTGTCATGTAGGAACCTTATTTACATTGATTCATTGTGTCATTTAGGAACCTTATTTACATTGATTTATTGTGTCATGTAGGAACCTTATTTACATTGATTCATTGTGTCATGTAGGAACCTTATTTACATTGATTCATTCCTGTCATGTAGGAACCTTATTTACATTGATTCATTCCGTCATGTGGGAACCTTATTTACATTGATTCATTGTGTCATGTAGGAACTTTATTTACACTGATTCATTGTGTCATGTAGGAACCTTATCTACATTGATTCATTGTGTCATGTAGGAACCTTTTTACATTGATTCATTGTGTCATGTAGGAACCTTATTTACATTGATTCATTGTGTCATGTAGGAACCTTATTTACATTGATTCATTGTGTCATGTAGGAACCTTATTTACATTGATTCATTCCTTTTATGTAGGAACCTTATTTACATTGATTCATTGTGTCATGTAGGAACCTTATTTACATTGATTCATTGTGTCATGTAGGAACCTTATTTACATTGATTCATTCCTGTCATGTAGGGACCTTATTTACATTGATTCATTCCTGTCATGTAGGAACCTTATTTACATTGATTCATTCCTGTCATGTAGGAACCTTATTTACATTGATTCATTCCTGTCATGTAGGAACCTTATTTACATTGATTCATTGTGTCATGTAGGAACCTTATTTACATTGATTCATTGTGTCATGTAGGAACCTTATTTACATTGATTCATTCCTGTCATGTAGGAACCTTATTTACATTGATTCATTCCGTCATGTGGGAACCTTATTTACATTGATTCATTGTGTCATGTAGGAACTTTATTTACACTGATTCATTGTGTCATGTAGGAACCTTATCTACATTGATTCATTGTGTCATGTAGGAACCTTTTTACATTGATTCATTGTGTCATGTAGGAACCTTATTTACATTGATTCATTGTGTCATGTAGGAACCTTATTTACATTGATTCATTGTGTCATGTAGGAACCTTATTTACATTGATTCATTCCTTTTATGTAGGAACCTTATTTACATTGATTCATTGTGTCATGTAGGAACCTTATTTACATTGATTCATTGTGTCATGTAGGAACCTTATTTACATTGATTCATTCCTGTCATGTAGGGACCTTATTTACATTGATTCATTCCTGTCATGTAGGAACCTTATTTACATTGATTCATTCCTGTCATGTAGGAACCTTATTTACATTGATTCATTCCTGTCATGTAGGAACCTTATTTACATTGATTCATTGTGTCATGTAGGAACCTTATTTACATTGATTCATTGTGTCATTTAGGAACCTTATTTACATTGATTTATTGTGTCATGTAGGAACCTTATTTACATTGATTCATTGTGTCATGTAGGAACCTTATTTACATTGATTCATTGTGTCATGTAGGAACCTTATTTATACTGATTCATTCATGTCACGTAGGAACCTTATTTACATTGACTCATGTGTGGCATGTAGGAACCTTATTTACATTGATTCATTTTTGGCATAAAGTTTATCTTTATATACAACTAGTTAGTCGACAAATAATCCTCATTGCATGTCAAACCATTCAGTCCATAAGTGTTTGGATCCCCTTCTTAGTAAATCCTGCAGTGTGTAGGGGCTCACAAAACCAGTTCTGTGTAGGTTTCTTATTCTTCTTTGGCTTCCTGCATAGTGCTCTTGTCTGGCTATACCCCTTTTAATATGTTATTCTTTCAGTCTGGTAATGGTTGCAGATTTACAGTCATATACAACTGCAGTCAGTACTCTGTAACGTTACTTACAACAACCTCCCCATGTGGAAAATCTTAATATAGGCTGCAGACTATAAACTGTAAACTTACTCACAACAACTCACTTGTGTCATAAAGGAAATTTCCAGATAGAGCTGCAAACTTTCAACTGTAATCTTACTCACAACAACTCACTTGTCTCATAAAGGATATTTCCAGATAGAGCTGCAAGCTATCAACTGTAACCTTACTCACAACAACTGATTTGTCTCATAAAGGATATTTCCAGATAGAGCTGCAGACTATCAACTGTAACCTTACTCACAACAACTCACTTGTCTCGTAAAGGATATTTCCAGATAGAGCTGCAAACTTTCAACTGTAACCTTACTTATAACTACTGATTTGTCTCATGAAGGGTATCTCTGCACTGTTACTTTCAAGTCACTTATAAAGGATATCTACATATACAACTGGAGACTGTCAGCTGTAACCTTACTTCCAACAGCTCATTTGTCTGAAGGAGATAATATCTACCAGTATTAATATGTTTACTCATTTGTTGAAATTTGTTTGTAGAAACTTGAAAGAGGATGTTGCTTTCGCGGAATCAAGGATTCGAGCCGAGACCATTGCCGCTGAAGATATTTTGCATGATCTTGGCGCTATCAGCATGATGGGCTCTGATTCACAGGTCATTATTTTGCATCCAGATAATGATTTTTAAGTTGATGTAACACATAATATTCACTAAACAGGTTTCTTTTGAAACTGTTTAAGTAAATAAGATAAATCATTGCCCAGTGTAAATATAAAATATCTTGGAATCATTAACAGAGAATTCTGGAAACAGAAGCATGATTTCAAAGTGCAAAGTCTTAGATTCGACCAGTTACTGTATCTGCTTGTGCCTAAAAGACAAACAAGTCAGGCTGTTTTAATTTACATTAACTTTTATTCTATTTGTGGAATATGGATGGACTAAAGACCAAGAATAAAAGTTGACAACATGTTATGTGCAGCGTTTAAAACAAAGCAGCAATTTATCTGATGAAGTACATTCTGCGGAGTTTAACCCTGACCATGAAATTTTAAAAACATTTTTATGATGTTATATGCTTCAGATACTACAGTTCACTTGTGAATTATGAACACTGAATGAAGAAGAAATACACTTAAAGCCACAGAGATATGGTTTCTGTATAGAAAGCTTAGAATCCTATAGATATTTCTACAAGCAAGTACTGCAGCAACCCATTACAAGTTTTTCAATTATGTGAGGATAGGACAATCATTTTTGGTCATGTTAGGAGACAAGAAATCTTGAGAAGGCTATTTAATGAAAATATATAAGATGTTGCAGATGAGGTCAGCAGACTGTTGGAAAATGCTACTTCTAACAGTGTCACAGAAAAAGGATCAGTTGTTGAAGAAAAAAACACAAAGAAGTCAGATGTTCATAGAAGTGCTACATATCTTATGTTCATTCTGAAAATCCATGAAATAAGAAGCTCATGCCAGACTACTGATCTCTTCTAACTGCTGCTTCCATTGACAATGAACTGCATTTCTAGTGACAGACTGTTTGTGTCGTACATCTGATGGCTGCCTTATGCATTTAATGTATGTGTATACTATTGGCTTCGTTAAGACTCCAATCAGTATCAATTTTTGTCTATGTGATGTTTGTTGGCACACAGGAACAGAGCAACTATTGGGTAGGAGCTGCAATTACCTGATTGTTTCTGTGCATGGTTTTCTTTCCCTCTTTTGTTGAGCTCTTTAGTTAAAGTTTGTATTCAGTGATAGTATTTCTTGTGTTTACATTACTTTGTTACGTATTACAATCCCTATAACAAATGCTTCTCTGGAACTTATTTGAAAATAAAAGATAAGAAATACAAATTTTAGATTATTCGCTTTCACAGCTTCATGTATGCTTGACTCTAATCAAATGGGATATATTTTCATCCACTAATTTGTCAGGCCATGGGTCGGATTGGTGAGGTCATCACAAGAACTTGGCAAACTGCAGACAAAATGAAACTGTTCAGAGGAAGGCTAGGAGAGGAAGTGGTCTGTATTATTTTCTACAGATATTTGTATCTAACATTGTCATTATATTGTTTTAACTACTTAAATTATTTTGGCTTTTCTGATTTGTGTCATAACTTTTTTTTTAGTTTAAGGCTTCCAAATGATTTTCACTTAAGACATATATTGAAAATATCATTCTAATGAGAAGAAATTGAATATGAAATCAGCCTTTACATCTTTCAATAGTCAAAATGTTAAACAACTGTTTGTTCTAAGCAAGTAACTGTGTCCGGATGAAAATACAAAATTCCTGAGTGTCACCTTTGACTGTCACCAGACATGGAAGGCAGGTTGAGATCAATCAAAGAAGAGTAAGACAAGGAATGGGAATCATGAAAAAGTTTGCTGGTAAAATATAAGAAGTAGATGAGAAAATTCTAACTATACTGGGGATGAATGAGGGCAGTCCCTGAATATGGTATTGCAGCATGGGCAACAGCAGCTAAATCAGACTTTTAACAGAATAAGTAGTCCAGAATCAGGGACAGTGAATCAAGTCATGAAGCCTGTAATTTAGCAAAATGGACAATATTACAGGTCTACAACCAAAGCAAGATTGAAAAAACAGCAGAACCCAGCAAGTAGAACAAGTTAATAGGTTGAGAGACCACCCTATGCGTCTGAGGATTAGTAATTGTGAAAGAGAGAGACTTGAAAAATAATTAAATTTGTAGAATCTGAAGAAAAAAAGCAGGACATATCAAACACTCAACAAATCATCAATTTAATCTGTCTGTAGTGCTCACAGGTTCCCAGCTTGGAGACAGCTGGGGTGATAAAAATAATTCTTGCTAATAAAAACACAGAATGAAATAGAAGGAAGAAAAACAATCATAAACTACATGGAAGAATATTACCTAAGACTAAAAGAAAAAAAAAAACTTTGGTTGTGAAATGTACAGCTCATATTAGACTGATTTGGGTATTTCACTTGAAAGTATCGTCAAAAGTGTATTTCAGTCTGTTTTTGTTCTGATTATATGTTGATGTAATTTCTGTAGTATATTACCTGACACTAGATACAATGACACAGACACTGACAAACATTTGATGCTTCACATTTTTCTAGTTTTTTTTTTCTTTCTTTTTTCTAGTCTTTTTGAACATTTACTTGCCTTAATACGGTTTGGGCAAGGGTAGAGAGATAGTTACTGGAAAAACTACAGAAAGAACTAAACCGTATAAGCACCTGGTGTGCTGAAGCTGGTGCACTGGTCAACCCAGTAAAGGCGGCAATGACATGGTTCTCTTTGAATAACAATATTGTGAAAGCTCCAACACCAGATGTTAGTCTGTTTTTTGAGGTTGTGGAAAGAAGGCAGGAAATGAAATACTTGGGGATACAGTTTGATCAAAGCCTTGCTTATAGGGAGCACATAGATCAGATTATAATGAAAGCCAAGCGGAATCTGGCTGCGATGAGAGTGATGGCGGCGGCGGCAAACTGAGCAGTGTCATATGTGTCTTCTTCTTCTTCTTCTTCGTTTACCGGCTGTGAATTCTGGCGGAAGGTCCCGGTTAATCGTCTGTTTGAACTTTTGGCTTTTACCAGGACCTGAGTTTTGCGTGTACAACCGTTTTACTGGCTTTTGCCGTTCCCTGCCTCACAGGCAGATGTACTCCGACTTCGAGGGAAGACGTCAGGCCTATTTCTAGGATGACTAGCCATTGTTTTGTGTGGGTCGAGATGTTACCTTATTTGTGTGGTGTCCTCTTTGTCACTTTCTCCACAGGTGTTGCCCCCGGAGTACCCCCTTTTTTTTGGACATTTGGGCTTAACCAGCCTTTAGATGGTTGCTGTCTTGGTGTACCTCAGCGCGGTGGTGACGACACTGAGGGTTGACAGAGGTTGTACATGGGTAAAATCTTGCTGCGAGACACCACCCACAGGAGATGTTACTCGTCTGTGCTGCGGATAAATCTCTAGGTCAAGAGTTGAGTCTCAGCAACACAATGTTCTCTTTACCCCACAAACTTTCAACCGAGGATTGTCAATTTAGTTGTACGTTTGGCATGCACTTTACTCATGTTCCTAATGAGTTTTGATAAGCTTTTTCTCCCATGTATTTGGGGGGCGGGCTGATGAGAGCTACAAGGACACTTCACCTCTGGGGGCCCCCAACTCTGAGATCCCCTGACAGCTCTGTTAATGCTCATTTGAAACATTAACCATGGCGCACGACGAGGACGTGCTGGAGTCTTGCGTGAGGTTTCGTAAAACCAAAACAGTGCAGGACTGGCGCCCGAGTGACGTACGGAGTAACTCCTTATACACATCACGTTGGACTTTACTTTACCTCACGCCTGTGACAGAAATCACTGCGCCACATCTGTGTCTTCTGTATCAGGGTCTGGTCCTTTCTGTTTTTGAATATGCAATGGCGATCTTGACTATTAGCCATCAGCAGATGGAAAAAATGGAAAGGATACAGAACGAGGCTATGTGCATTATGCTTGGGTGTACAAGAGATACAGCATGCATGGCGATGCCTTCCTGATTTTTCAACCATGGAAGATAAAATATAAATTTCCAGAGCTTCACAGTCAACGCGTACACACAACATCCATTGCATAGTGAAGTTAAAAAGATTAAAGGCAGCAAGTTGAAAAGAGGGAAATCATGGATGGGTTAGGCTGAGGAAATTATTTTACAGGCATGTTCACTTGAGGACATAGAATCTGGCGAGGAGTGGGTTCAAGTGCCTTCAGAGTGCTGCATATCCTTTTCTGTTTGTATCCAACTAGACAGAAAATGTAGACAACAGAGCGGCTGATGTGGAAGCAGAAGTTCAAGCCATGATTTTCAAGAAGGCTCTAGATGGTGATGCTGTCATTTACACAGATGGTTCTGTAATCCGCTAAGTTAGAAGCTTGTGGGCTTTCACGACTCAGGTTGGAGGGAGAGTCATGAAGGAAGATTCTGGAGCTTTTGCCGTAACTGCAAGTAGTCTGACTATTGAGGTCATGGCTGTGACTAAAGCAGTGACATGGCTAGAGACACAGACTTTCTTTGGGGCATGCTTTTTCACTGACTTGACGTGTATGCCAAGGAGGATATAGAAGGGGTGGGTCAGAAGGGCAGTGGTTGGTGGCTCTACAGCATTCACGGCTGACAAGGATTAGTTTCATTTTTATGCCAGGACATGTGGGTACAAGGAAATGAGCAGGCTGATAGACTTGCTGGTAAGGCTACTGTGAAAGCCAGACTAGCCATGGACCAGACCAATATACTAATGCTCTATTAAATTTAAGATGTTTGTGTGAACCAATTGAGAACAGTGAATCTGCAACCATGGTCAGACTGCAAGAACATAAGTTAAATGGGGGGGCAAACAAGAACACTTCATGGGTAGCCAAAGAATAATAATAAACCAACAAAAACTGGTTTCGTCAGCCCCTACATGCTGTGAGATTTACTGAGGAGGGGATCTAAGCACTTATGGACTGAGTGGTTCGACGTGCAATGATAATAATGTGCCAACTAACTAACTAATATGGTTTGTCCCTGATTACACATCCTTATATATTGAGTCCTCAATTTATGAAAGCCTGATGTAAATAATTTTGAATTTAACTGAAGAATAATATAGCATATTGTTATGCTCAATGTGTAATCAGTGTCCTGTGTTCACCTATGCGTTGACATTTCTTCCCAAAATCAGACCTCAGAACTTTTATTACTGTTTTATTTTGTTTTTAAATTTAAATAAAAGAAAAGAAAAATTTGGCTTTTTGTTAACACTAAATAATGCTAGACCTGCATCTCAGTTCTCTTTGTTCTCTTTTTGTAAAATATCCCTGTTGTCCGTTTTAGAGTGTCAGCAATCCTATATTTGGCAGAAAATAGACTCACTAACCCCTAACAAGCATGTCGTAATTGAAACTTTATAATTATGCTGAAATCAGATGTGTAGGACTTGAGGTGCAGATATCACAGTCTTGCTGTAAACCACAACACAGTGTGCCAGTCACTCTGTTAAGAATGAATGAAGATGAAGAATATCATTGTTTTCTTCTTATAAGTTCAGATACTGATTATAGTTTTAAAATGCAACTTATAGAGGATTAAAGAGGAAACTTGTTTACATTTAGGAAGACATAAAATGTTGATCTTACTGTCCTATTGTTCAGAATATTAATCCAGTTCCGTGTTTTCAACTAAAATACTAATAAATTTGATTAGGTTTTACCAAGAAATATGATTATATTATATTAAAAATTTACTGATAAGAATTGTAAACGTACTATTAACTTTTTAGAATCAGGTATGATGAATATCTGCTAAAATAGGTGATTGGCAAAAAAACACTTATTTTATACTGCTACGTAAATAAATGGAGTTGATTTGAACACCAAGGATGTTAAACATATTTACACTTGTAGCCCATTTAATATTGTAATTGTATTAGTGGGTATGGGTAAGAGTTACTAATGATCATTGTGTTGTGTACATCTATAGGGAGACAATGACAATGTCAGAGCAAAGCGCTATGTAGCCAAATATACCATCAACCCGGCCATTGCTCATGGAGTGTCTCAACTAGTTGGATCTGTTCAGGTAAGGTTAGCAGGTGTGACATAATAAGAGAACAGTAAAATCCAGTTTAGAAACAATACACACTCCAAATCTAAAAGGCAAAGAGAAACAGGAATTTAAGATGAAAGACAGTCAGCCAAAAAAACAAAACATTACCTGTATAATTTATGGTGTTTGAATACTTGTATTTTGGGGAAGGGGGGGTGTGTGTGTGTGTCAAATTTTGTTTGCACTTGTCTTGGCTTTAGCCAGCTTATGGGTTATGATCATTCTTCAGAAATATAAATTGCAGGGAAACCTTTGAGGACATTGAAAAGGCATAACAATAAAGTGGATAAGAAATTAGAGAAGATACTAGGTAATATATAATTCAAAGCTTTAGCTACTCTCACCAGCTACTTCCACAATAATGATCTCTTTATTCAACTTCAGATTTGTAGTGTGTTGTCTTCTCTCCCTGGGGCATATATTATGTTTGATGTGATGATAGATCTGTTCCAATTTTATATGGCGAATAAACCCGCAGTTCCTGAAAGTTTGAAGCCTGTTTAGTTTTGTTTTTGTCTTTTTAAATGTTTATATGTGGCCATTATTTACTAACCCAGTTTTTACTTATGGACTGAGGTGGTAAACAGGACAAAGTTGGGGATTGCTGGGATTGGGTGAAGTATTGTGTGGCTTTGTGCCATGAGGACATTATGGTAGTATTAATCAAATTATTGGGGCTAGCCAACATAAGATACAAGGAAAATGGTAAAAAGAATGTATTCAGAGAATTCTCTAATGTGCTGTACCAATTGTTAGTGATTCCTTTACGTTCGTATAAAATCAGTATCTTGCCAAGAACTACTTTCCATCAGTATTTAAAATTGCTAAGGTTTATCCTCTGCTTAAACCTGGTTCAGCTGACAACAATTCTCTAGGCAACTATAGACCTATTTCTCGGCTCTCCTGTCAACTACTGCCAGTAGACAACAGTAGATGGCCGGTTAGTCGGAGTTCTGTCCCCTGACTGCAGTGCAAATACGGAGTGGAGAAGGCATGAATCAGACCACAAAGTGAGGTCGACATGCCTAGCAGACCCCGCGCTGCGACTCAAATTAGCGACCTCCTTCAAATGCCGCTTCTTGCGACACATTGCGGAGTGAATTAGAGGGAACGATACAAGTGACAGAAATACTGTGTGTTGGTGATATACAGCGTGCAGTGCCCTACTGTCATCATACGGTTTGGGTTAGGGTGTGGGTTAGGGTTATGGGTAGGGTTTGGGTTAGTTTTAGGGTTAGGGTGTGGGTTGCTACTTTGAGTTTGTGCGGCGACACTACCCGTAACCCTAACCCACACCCTAACACTAAACCTAACCCACACACTACCCCTAATTCAAACCCTACCCCTAACCCTAAACCAAACCCTAACCGTATGATTATAGCAGGGCAGTGCACGCTGTCTATCGCCAACACAAAGTAATTATGTCATTTGTTTCGTATCCTCCTGTCCAGTCCGTAATAGCACTGCAGCCAGGGGACAGAACTCCGACTAACCGGCCGTCTACTGTTGTCTACCAGCCGTAGTTGACAGGAGAGCCCAACAATCTAATAGTAGATAGCCAGTCAGGGTTCAGACCTAAACACTCTTGTCATACTGCGTTGAAAAAATGAAAGACAACTGGCAACAATGGCAACATGTGCAGTGCAATATTAGTTTACTATAGGAAAGCCTTTGACATGGTTGGTCACAATATTTTAATTAGCAAACTAAAAACCTTAAAAACTAACGATAATTTAGTGACATTAATAAAGTCATTTTTGTCTGATAGGCAGCAGATAGTGTGTGTGGATGTGTGTCTGTGTGTGTGTGTGTGTGTGTGTCTCTGTGTGTGTAGCTTTGTGTGTATCTGTGTGTGTCTTTTTGATGTCTGTGTGTGTGTGTGCACCTCTGTGTGTGCATGTCTTTGTGAGTGTTGTGTATGTCTCTATGTGTGTGTCTATATGTTTGTGTCTATGTGTGTGTTTGTACATCTGTGGGTATGTTTGTATGTGTGTGTCTGTTTGCGTTTGTATGTGTGTGTCTATGTGTGTCAGTGTGTGTGTCTGCATGTGTGTGTATGTGTTATGTATATGTCTATAGGTGTGTCTGTGTGTGTATGTATGTGTCATGTATATGTCTTTAGGTGTGTCTGTGTGTGTATTTTTGTGTTTGTGCCTGTTAATGTCTCTGAGTGTGTAGCTTCATGTGTATCTATGTGTGTCTCTATGGGTGTGTATTTAAAAATGTCTGTGTGTGCGTGTGTCTCTTGTGTTAGTTTGTGTGTATGTCTGTGTGTGTGTGTGTGTGTGTGTATGTGTGTCTGTGAATGTGTATGTGTGAGTGTTGCATATGTTCCTTTGTGTGTCTCTGTGTGTGTCTCTGCCTGCCTGTGTCTATGTGTGTGCCTGTGGCTGCGTGTATGGGTCTGTGTGGGTTTATATCTGTGTGCGTCTGTGTGTGTGTTTATAGGTGTCTTTTTGTGCAGCTGCGTGTGTGTGCATGTGTGTGTGTCTGTATAGCTGTGTGTGTATGTGTTTGTATGTGTCTGGTTTGTTTGCATGTCTTAGTGTGTGTGATGTATGAATGTGTGTGTGTATATATATATCTTTATTTATATATATATATATATCTATATCTATATATATATATATATATATATATATATATATATATATATATATATATATATATATATATATATATATATATATATATATATATATATATATATATAGAAATATTTGTGTGTATGTCTGTACTCATGCATGTGTGTGTGTATGTATGTGTGTGTGTATGTGTGTATTGGGTGCCTATGTGTGTAAGTGAGTCAATAGGTTTACGTGTGTATGTGGGTGTGTGTGCGTGCGCATGCATGCATGCATTTTACCACTCATGCTTTTGTTTATGACTTGATATTTATAATATGCATAGTATTGCATGAACATAACAAGCTTTATTGACCAAATACAACTGCTGTGGGAAAGATGGGAGTTTGGAAGGGCTGAATGTAAGATAGGCCTGCGTGCCTAATTTCTGACCCTGTTAAAGTAAAGTTTGTTCCTTCATTTGTTCATTCAACCATCAGTTATCACTCTGACAGAATTATAACGTTGAAAATTAAATGAAGAGAGCAAACAAAAAATAAATAGTTAAATGCACCTTGCAATGATAACTATACAGAAAAGCAAAAACAACAATTAATCTGAAGAGATAAAGTGAGGTAGTTGCATTTTTAATATAGAGGGAGACTTAATGAAAGGGTGGGTATGACAGAAGACATATGACACAGTTTCTTGGTTCAGGTTCACATGCAGCTAAGAAAAGTTCAAGAAATGGAAATGGTTGGGGAAAAAAAATTGGATTTATGCAGCCTGCTCAATCTTGTTATTACAAATACTTTTTTTTTTAAACCATAGAGATTCACAGCTTTACACTTGGTACAGAAGGAACAGTGTCTCCATCAAGAACCAGATTGACATTGTACTAACTAGAGTTAAAGAAAGAAGGAGAATTCTTGTCACCTAATTAATGGTCATTGTAAGGTTGACCATAAAATAGCTGTTTAAACTGCAAAACATCTGACATTCAAGAAAAATAGAAATAAATTACCTAGAAACCAAGATCTCATCAGGATATCAAATCTGAAGCAAGAAAGAGTAAAAAGCACAGTCTGAGGATGAATGGGGTTAATATAAAATCAAGATCTCACCTAGTATTGCAGATGAATTGTGTGGAAAATGAAACAGTAGAAACAGATGGAATTATAACAAATACTCACCTTTGTTGTGCAAAGAAGTAAAAGAATCTGTTAAGAAGTGGATAGAATCAAAAAGAGATACAGATTTTAAAAACTATAGACTGCAACAGAGAGAAACCAACCAAAGGATCAAGAAAGCAAAACAAGAACCTGGGAACATTTTGGAGAGTAATTAGCAGAAAATAAGAAAACAGCCAGCATTTTTTTCAAAGTAGTCAAAGATATGCAAAAAAAGAGGTGAGAGCTGCAACCCAACAAAAAAAATTAATGATAACACGGAAAAGCCAATAATAGATCCATCAGAAATAGCAGAATACTTCATTGAGCATGTAATAGTTATACCATTGTAGAAGAACAAAGGAAGCAAGCGAGAATGCAGTCAGTACCGAGGCATCTCTCTTTTAATAAGTCATGAAAGCAAAATGTATGCCGTACTTATATCTCCCATGACACCTGAAGCATTAACAGAGTAAGTGAAAAGGAAGAACAAGAACATCTTATATGAATGTCTACCTATCAGACTTTGGTCCCAATGTAATGACCATTCCTCTGACATGCATTTTTAATTTATTGTTTTTAATTAGTGATTAAAGTCCCCATGTTCATGATTGCATGAACAGTATTTTTATTGTTTCTCCCCCCCCCCCCCTTCCCCCACACACACTCACCTTTCCCTTCCTCCAGTCCACAACTTGATGACCAGGTATTGCCACATGTTTAGGTATCTGTACAACTTGCACTGACAACTCTTGTGTTTAGAAATGTGGTAGCCAGACAGATCTCCTCTATTAAGTCTGGTCTGCTGCATATTTTTGAGTTTTCTAAAGCCTGAACACTTGACTGCAAGTCATTAAAAACATTCAGTTGTTTGCATGGGTTTTTATATATAATTTCAAGAGCTTTGAGTACAGCAATCATTTCTGCAATAAAAACTGGGAAATTATCAGCTATGCTGAGTCTTTCTTTAGTTTCCATTGTGGAATGTATTATCCTATTCTTAACTGGTTGTCTTTTCATTTGGAACCATCTGTGTATGTGGAGAAGTTATCCTTTATTAGATGTATGTATTCCATAGCTACATGTTTTATCAACTGAGGGCATGATTCTTTGTTAAAGACAATAGCAAGTTTTTCATCTATCTCTGGAGAGTTGAAGAGCCATACAGGGAGCTGAGGGTTATTAATGTTATAATTATAGAAGAGATTTTTCAGGGATGCAGATAATCAGTCAGATCTGCTAAGCATTTTAGTAGTTGTGGGAATATATTTATTTGGCCTAAAATTGGATTCTGGTATTTGTGCTTGAATGAATGACTTGTATACTGGGTGGATATTGTCATTGATAGCTCTAATGGAGACCTTATTCCTTCCTTCTAAGGTGCAGAGGCATATTTCCAGTTGCTACTTCTACAACCTCTACTGATATAGTTCTGGGCGTTCCTGCTATGTATGACACATTTTGTTTGGTGCTAAAATATATTAAATTTGTATTTATTACTTTTGGCTTAGGAATCATAGATGAATAGACCCACTACCTCCCTAACATATGGTGAAAGTTGACTAATTAGTTGTTGTTTTTTTAAATTTTGAGTACATCTGCCTGACAGGCAGTGAATTAACAGTCTGCATACAAATAGGTAAGATTTGTAAAATGTATATTCATGCAAAACACAAGTTCCAGAGCAAGATTGAAGTCCACAAGTGGACGATTAACCAGAACTTTTTACTGGAGACTACAGCTGGTGAATGCCAAGAAGAAATAGAAGAAATCGTTTTCCACACATTAGTTAGATTGTGTAATGTTTTTTTCTCTCTTTTTCTCTCTTAATGTTGCTAATTGTGCATGTCATATATCTGTCCAAACATTTTTATTTGATGTAAAATATTTTTCCCTAAGTAATATACTTGAGTGTTTCTTTAAGGTTGGACAGTTGGCAGACTTAGTTTTGTGGAAACCTGCCCTATTTGGTGCCAAACCAGAGATGATCATTAAAGGGGGACAAATTGCTTGGGCTCAAATGGGTGAGTCCTTCCTATCCACAGTTGCCAGAGTCATAAAATACGGATATATAAATAATTTAAGTGAAAGCTAGGGATCAACCAAAATGTCTGTTCTGTGCAGGTACCATAGACACACTAAACCAGTGTCACAAAGTGTAATTTTGCAGTACAAGTCATGATCAAATGAAACCTGTCCCAGTGTCTTTATTATAAACAAGTGAAAATGTATTAGTAGGTGTGACAAAATTCAACAAAGCAATTTAGGACAAGCCTCGGTTTGTCAGAAGGAGTCTCATCAGATATGCAACCTCCTGTTTGGGGTGTTGGCATGTACCGTCTACAAAGAAGGACTTTGAATGCTTACTGAATCACCTTGTTCAACTTGATCATATTGTCATTTGTTCCAGTGTGAAATCATTATGCTCCAAAAGTTTTTTTTTTTTTTTCAAAGGTCTAAACAAATGAAATTTATTTGGTGACAGACTGGGCCAGTACGCTAGATGGTTTTCTGTTCTACTACTGCTTCCAAAATATTCTGGACGTGCAAATGAGTGTCATAAGCGGTATCCCACTATGTGAATGTATGCTGGGCAGTTATTCTTGAAGGCTTGACTTCTAGTGTGTCCATACAGCAGATGGTGTAGAGATTCCTGCTAGCACCAGTACCACTACACAAACCACATTTCACCATGCTGTTGTGCTGCATGTCATCAGATTGGTACATTTGCTAGATACTACAAAGAAACCAGATTGCTACTACTAATTGAGGGTGCTTGTTTTGTTGGAGTGGTAATGATGAAATAAATCAGATTGCTACTACTAATTGAGGGTACTTGTTTTGTTTGAGTGGTAATAATGAAATAAATCAGATTGCTACTACTAATTGAGGGTACTTGTTTTGTTTGAGTGGTAATAATGAAATAAATCAGATTGCTACTACTAATTGAGGGTACTTGTTTTGTTTGAGTGGTAATGATGAAATAAATCAGATTGCTACTACTAATTGAGGGTACTTGTTTTGTTTGAGTGGTAATGATGAAATAAATCAGATTGCTACTACTAACTGAGGGTACTTGTTTTGTTTGAGTGGTAATAATGGTTCAGTGAGGTAGTAGGTTAATAATAGTTGTTTACCAACCTATGACAGCAACAACAAAAGTGAAATTTTAGTTTGTCATCTATTGATTATGTTTGATAGTAGGGTGATCCAACCGGTTAGCATTAATGTCGCAGTCGGCTTGTTTTGTTTGAAATTCTAGACTTATTGGAAATAGAAGCTTCTGCTGTGGCATGTAATAATGATAATAGTGAAAAAGTGGTTTTATGTCTATCAAAAGCTCTGAAAAGTAATTATAGAGTCGGTTTCTTGCATAGACAATATTAGAATCCTAAACAAACCAAAATGATTATTATTTGTCATTTAAAATTTCTTAGAGAATATATAACAGAAGCACTGGTTATATTTACAAAGTCTAGCCCAAACATAATGTAACTGGGCTTTCGTTCATGCTTTCTGAGGCTAGTCTAAGTCAGAGGGTGTCACATTGTCTTATCTGAAATTAGATCAGTGCTGAAGTAGCTTGTTCTAAACTATACAAGGACATTGCTTTCAACGATCCCAGAACATCCAGAACTGGCCCTAACCTAAACCTCCCTACCAACAACCTCAGCCTAGGTCCCACAAGAGAGTCTTTTCGAAGAAAACATTACAGTTTGTCACCCCTCTGATGTAGACCAGCCTGAGCAAGCATGAATGAAAGGTCAACTAGTGTGCAGATGGCCGGACTTTACAAATAGGACTGAAGCACCATACTGGGAAAGGGTAAATTATGTATTGTTTATTTGAAATTCTTACTGAAGCAAATAGGTAGACTAAATATCTTTTGTATGGTATCAGAATGTTATAAAATGTTGCCCTAAACGTTCATAGCAAGTCCTAATATAGCTAAAATGATCAAATCTAGTTTAATTCTGTAAATGATTCTTTGTTACCATTTTAAGTAATAAAAAAAATGATTTTAGTTTAAAATGGGAAAAAAAGCACTTGTGGTAAAACTGTACATGTTTGAATGTTCTGCAGGTATTGCTAATGCCTCGATTCCAACTCCTGAACCCGTCAGGCAAAGAAAAATGTTTGGCGCCTATGGAAAGGCTGTTGGTCCACAATCCTATGTCTTTGTAAGCAAGGTCAGAGACTCCTGAATTTTTAACAACAGATTTCTTATGTTTGTAGTCCTCTACCATTGTGATTTTAACTTTTTAATATTAATTACTGTTTACGTTTTTGTCATTTGTAAACAGTTGTTGGTATATACATGCTGATAATAAATTTTTTTTTAAATTGTCATCAACGATATGTTAAATTCCGGTGATATAATTTGCCGAAGAGCACAGCAACAGGTCAGCAGAATATCATTTTAGCTTTCCACTGATGGGAGGAAATCATAAGGCCTTGCTGGCAGTTTCAGCAAGCTGTTATATGGAAAATAAACAAAGGCAAGTGTGCACAATGAGGAAAAAGTGCAAAATGGCAGAAATTTGACTTATATATTGAAATGGGTGCAAGAAATTAATTTGTTTTTGTTTTCTGAATAAAAAATGTCTTTCAATTGTATGTCTCATACAATGGAGTATTTTATACACTGATAAATATAGTTATTGTTGTGTTGAAAATTGTTGTTTTCCCTTTGCTAAGGTTTGTATGCTGCTGTTAGTTTCGGTCAAGTTTATTAAATATTTGTGTCTTGTGTCATCGTGTAGCAAGTCCTTTACTGAACATAGCTCTCATCAGTCTCCTGGAAATATGATTGATTCTTGTTCATGCCCAGGTTGCCTTCATTGTAGCCACATTGTGTGAACTTACCCCTTCCTCTGCTCCATCAACAGTGTCTTCAATTATTGTTATTTCTAAGTCACAATGATAATTTAATAGGCCCACAAAATATGTGTCTCTAGTACAGATGTATTTTTTTTTTGACACATTCATTGCTTTTTTTTCTATTTTTTTAATGTGTTTTTTGTGTGACATTAAAAAAAATGTTGTTTATTTCTTTTGTATATGCATACACACACATACACACACCTCTATATATATATATATATATGTATATACACACACACAAACACGCACACACGCACGCACGCACACACACACACACACAGAGAGAGAGAAAGAGAGAGAGAGACACACACAGAGACACACACACAGAGAGACACACACACAGAGAGACACACACAGAGACACACACACAGAGAGACACACACACAGAGAGAACACACACACAGAGAGACACACACACAGAGAGAGACACACACAGAGAGACACACGCACGAGTCACAGTCACATTTGATGCATACTTTGTTATAGGCATCACTGGCATCAGGCAGACTGACAGAGTATGGATTGTCAAAGCATCTCTACCCTGTGACAAACTGTAGATCAGTTACTAAAAAGGATATGATTTTAAACAACTTCTGCCCAGACATTGATGGTAAGTCCGTTCTAATACAGCTGTGTTCATAATGACTTTCTCTAAAATGACAGTCTCATGCACACTGCAGTTTTATTGCTTGTTTCCTGAAAATGTGCATGTTTATGGGACATTTTACTAAACTGAATGCCACATTTTCATGTTTATACTGTCTTTTCAAAGTTTAAATTCAGAATGTTAATAAATTTTTTTCATTAATAATTGACAAAATTGTTTAATATAATTCATATTAAGATGTATCTGTGAAAAAAGTGTGATAAATAACAAGTCTAAATATAAAGTCTGCTGGCTGAACATCAGATTCAGAGATTATTTGTAGTTTACAGAACAAGATCTTGGACAAACATGATGACCAAGGTCAAAGGGCAGTTTTATCCAATTTTCTGGCAATTTTTGGGAAAATTAAGGAAAAAAGTCCACCCAGTTATTGTTTCAGCACAGTAAATCACCAAGCTATACCAATGCTGTTTTTACACTGTGACAGGTAGCGGAGAAAACTATAGACTAGAACATGCCATACCTTGCAAACATAGATAAAGAAAAAGGTATTCGATTGGGTCAACTGTCACCAACTTTGGAAAACACCAAGGGTCTATGGATATAGACAGTGTGTCTGGATAATGTATGTAAATGTATAGATTACAGCAGCCAAGGTCTAGAGAGATCAAATGCTGGAATGACAGGTGGTTTATATTCAAAATCAAGAGTCTGTCACAGATACGTTCTATTCCTCCTGCTTTTTATCACATATATGGATCAAATCAGTAAAACAGCCGAGGTTAATGAGGACAATAAATGCAAAGAACTCCATTTTGCAGACCACCAAACCCTCATGATAACTACAAAAGAAGAGCCACAGGAAAATCGCTTAATTTCATCATAGCAGCAGAAGCATAAAACATGAAAACTAACATGGAAAACAAATACCAAAAGTTGTGACCATTGCAACAAATTGAATTTATGCTTAGAAAACCAACAACTCAAGCACACAAAAGACTTCAAATATCTAGGGAGCATTATATCACCCAATGATAGAATGGAAGCAGAGATAGAATACGAATGTAATAAAGCAAGTCAGTGACAGATGTCCTCATTATTTCAGAACAAGCATGCAGTAATTGACATCAAAAGAGCACAACAGTACCAGCATTGTGTTCAGCCAACCGAATAACGGGCACAAAAGATAGTGGCCGCAAAAACATCCTAATAGAGCCTCAGTCACGTGTCAATTGCGCACTTCCGGCGACTTAATTTGCAGTTTTCCGGCGACTACTGCCACCGCCACCGCTCACGCGGCAGGGATTGGGGCTAAACTAGATGGCGAGGACTCACGAGCAGCAGCTTCCGCATCTTAAGTCGCCGCAAGTGCGCAAATGACACGTAATCCTAGTTTTGCCGGTATGTGCTCGTGACCGCAAGTGTGCAAATGACATGTGACTGAGGCTCTGTTGGAATATTTTTGTGGCCGCCATCTTTTGTGCCCGCCATCTTTTGTGCCCGTTATTCGCAGGATAGCCAGTTCTTCTTCTTCTTCTTCTTTTCTTCCACCTTGTAATCACTGAAATGTCAAGAGAGAGGGGGGGGGGGGGATGTAACATTTGTTGATGAGCTCTGTCAAGAGCACTATTAAGACAGATGTTCATTTCTGTAAGGTTGTTCTTAATGCCATCACTCCATTTTTTCCTAGGTCTTTCACTCGCTTTATACTCATTGTAACATTTTAGTGTGGCCCACTGTGGCAGATAGTACCAGGGCATTCTTGTTAGGTGTCCAAACCACTTCATTTGTAGTTCTTTGATGACCTGTAAGACTGGCTTTATTCCTAGCATTCGTCTGATTTCATGATTTCGTATTTTGTCTTTCCTTGTCACTCATGCAGCTGTTCTAAAGCATTTCATCTCTTTTGTCACAATTTTACATTCATTGGAGGATGTTAGTGTCCACGTTTGGCACTGATAGCATAATGTTGGCCAAAAAATAGTTCCAATAAGATTCACTTTAGTGCTCTGGGGTATCTGCTTATGTGTCAACAGGGGAGATAGTTGCCCAATTACTTGATTAGCTTTGGCACATCTCAAGCTAATTTCTCAATGTGAAAATTGCTCCCAAAAACTTAAATTCCTCTGTTTGTCTTACGGTGTTGTTTTTGAATTTAATTTCCTAATTGTCTTTCTGTCTTCCTATCACCGTTGTCTCCATCTTCATAGTGTTTATTTTCATATTATATTCCTCCCCCTTGTTGCTAATTTGATTTGGGTGGTTCTGTAGGCATTCCATACATTTTGCTATGAGGACTTGGTGGTCGGCGAATAGTAATTCGATTTGTGTTATCTGTGCCAAATGTGGGCATTACTAACAATAGGAAAAAGACAAATCAGAACAACAGAAATGAAATATCTGTGATGAATCCTATAGAAGAGACACAATCAGAAATGACAATTTCGGGAAACATTTTGGGATGGAACCACTACTAAACTACATCAAGAGACAACACATCAAATGGCTTGACCATGTGTCAAGATAACCACCCGACAGTGCACCACAAAGAGCCCTGTCACAGACATAATGGAAGCAGATCCAGAGGCTGATCATGCAAGCGATAGACAGATGGAATATCTGAGGTCGTAAATGCCATCCTCTACGTAGCACAAACCAAGGCTTGCACCTTTTGCCTCTTCTATACTCACAAATACCGGTGAAAAATACCCCGCACCCATCATCTCTACCTCTCCAAAGGGATGATTTGTAACTGAGGTTGGCATCCGAGTCCACCCAAACTAAACTGGACTATAAGCCGTCTTAGTTAAAAGTTTCTGTCATCGCGGAATAGTTTTTTGATCGAGTGAAGCGGGGAGGCTAATCGAGACTTTACTGAAATCGGATATCTTTAGGCGAAAGGCGCAAATATCGCAGCCTATCTGTCAACCACAACACAACATGACACCACCCTTTTAAGGGAAAAAACAATTATCACCTAGCGGGGAATTGAACACCGGTCACCCGCGTGAAGGGTGGAATACTTACAACTATACTACCAAAGACTGAAGAGTTTAGGTCAGATATTGCAGCCTAGCTGTAAACCACAACACAACGTGCCAACAGCCCTCTTGAGATTACCTGTGTCATGACTATGGAGCATCACATCACCACTATCACAGGCTAGCTGTAAACCCCAAAACCATAAAAAGGCGTAGATATCGCAGCCTAGCCATATACCACAACACAACGCGCCAGCCGCCCAGTAAAGGGCACCCCAAAAAATTATATCACCTAGCGGCAAATCAAACGCGAGTCACCCATTGATAGGCAGAATATTTACAGCTATGCTACCAAAAACTCAAGTGCTTGGTGGAAATGAAATTATATAATAACGAAAAGTTCAGTAAGAAATAATGTCTCAGGTTCCGGTCATTACATGACCAAATACTCAGTCAGGAAATGGTCGTGGGCATAATGAATGTAGATCAGTCAAGACAGGTCAACTCAGGCGCCAATTGAAATGCACAATAGTATTTAGAAAAACGAAATACAAACCACAATGGAAAAAAACAAAGTATACTCAGGGCTATAAAAACCCAAGCTAATGTGACCAAAAAACCCAAGCAAAACATAAGCAACAACAAACAAACAAAAAACACAAAAAGAAAAGTCAAGAATGATTAATAGTATAAAATCTATAGTAACGACAGAAACAATTTACCCACTGTTATGTAAGTATATAATGTGGGGAAAAAAAGGATACACTAAAACAACAAAGTAAACAACGCTGCAAAATGTGAACCCAAGGTGTCATTGGCAGCCCTGCTCAGCAGTCAAAAATGGCCAATGAACTAAAAACAAATCCGGGCCGGCAGCGAAACAAATAATGATTTGACCATTGCTGGAGCTATGTCGTTCATGATTTGTGCAATTTTATGACATAAAAACATGCTGTGAGTCAAAAGCAATGTTGTATGAAATTTTGAAAGCAATCGGTTCAGTAGTTTTCGAGTCTATAGTTAACAAACTCTGAAAATTAAAATTTTTATTAATATAGATTTAGTTAGTTTTATTTATGTTTATTTCTATTGTTCCAGTGGATCCTCAGAGCTATGCTGTGTCACTAATAAACAGAGAGAAAGGCAGCAAAGAACTTCTCACATGTCCACCTGCAGAGAAACTGTCCCTGGCACAGAGATATTTTCTGTTTTAGGAGCTTGCTGGAAGCAAGCTGACATGCCAGTAAGAAAACACTGAGTTGATAACATTGCTACGAAGGGAAGGGGGTGTTTCAAGAAGGACAACTGTAATGGCTTCACCAGGTAATACCCTTGTGTCCAAGGCTGTAAGGATGGGAAATGGGTAAATAGGAAAGAGAGACAAATAGTCGCACTAGAATGAGAGGTCGTATTCATATTTTTTTTTTTTATGTTTAGCATTTTCACGATTCTTTTTGGAATTTTGCTTGATTCTTTTTTTTACATATGAGGAAGCCATGTATTTTTAAAATCATTGGTTTCTTCTGTTTCTGAGTTTTTGTAATTGTAATTGTTTATACTTTAAGGTTATTTTTCTGTGTTCTGTAATACAGATTTTACTTAAATCAAATAAGTAAATAAAAGTAAGTGAAACATATTAACATAAGATATTGCATGCAGTTGCCTAATTTATAATTTTATAAACTAATCTAGCATGTTGAGCAGTGCTCATATATAAAGCATGAAGAAATAATTAAGCTGCGGAGAGAATGATGTAAGGGAGTGACCAAGGAATCTGGGCCACACTCAGAAGAAAGATAAAACAGATCAAAACTGCACCTGGTATCGTCAGAATTGGAAATCTGTACTGGCTGCTGAAGATGAGATGTAGTGCTTATGGGAATGTCCCAAATGCTGTCATGTTTTCTCTTAGCTGAAATGTATTAGACATCGTTAAAAAAAAAAAAAAACAATAAACAAACACAGAATTGACTGTTACTGCTTTAGTGATTTAATCAAACATGCAAAGTCCAGAAAACACACCGAATCATCAACTGTTTCTGTGAAGATTGAAGTAAGAAATATTTTTCATAATTATCATCCATTTTTTTCTTTTCATTGCTCTTTTCTGTTTCTCGTTGCAGTATATGGTCTAATTGCTCCAGTCTGTATCATGTTCTTTGCAGCATAATGCTATAATTATAGTCAGCTGAACACTTTCAGTCCACATTAGCTCTCTTTCCCCAGGCTTACTTGAATTTCTTGTTTTCATATCATGTTGTTTGGCTCTGTCTTGTCTTCACTGTCCTCTATTCCCCCTTCATTTCATTGTGTTTGAGAGAAGCAATACTTAGTAGATGCATTACATTAGCCATATAATTGTTTGTAATTTGAATCAGGTCTGATGTTTGTTTAAAGTTACTGTAAGCTGGGCAGGGTGGTAGAAGATGACTAGCCAACGTGAAACTATTCCCATATACACACATTTTACAAATCTTGCTTTAACTTGTGATGATGTTTCAGTCACTTGTGTCCTTATCTTCATGAATATATTCTAACCTTTTTTTGTCTGTTCTAAATGGCAGTCATGTTTAATATAGCCAGCGTATTGCAGTTTCTGCAACATTATCATCTTTATGAGCTAGTTTTCAGTATGTTCAGATGATATAGAGGGTCCATATTTGTGTTATCTTACTTAATCCACATAACTGCTCTCTTATTTTGTTTAAGTAAAAAGGCCTTGATTTCTTCTTTAGTCTCTGTAAAATGGTCCATGATTTCTCTCCGTAGGTTGCAACAGGAAAGAAGCTTAGTAGAATGTATACATTTTTTGTTTGTTACTGATGTTGCACCATAGTGTCTTCATGCTGAATAACCTTTGCATTACTGTGTCTAGTCTATTTCTTGTTTTGAACAGTCACCATTGTTGTTAATTATGGAGTCATGATATTGAAAGTTTGGCACGTTTTCAGTTTCTTAATTATTGAATGTAACGTTGCATATAGTTTTCTCCATAAACATTTTTTCTTATCAGAAAAGAAAGGGTTGTCATTTTCATAGTCACTTTGGAGACTCCTTTTCCCTCCTCATGTGCAGACAGATCTCCATGTTGATGTCTTTCTGAATCAGCAACTAATTTCAGTTTCTTGGCATTTCCTTTAGTTTGGTGGAAGCACGTTGAATGATGCTGTATTTATTTACCTTCATTCTTGTATACTGGGCAGGTTTGTAGAAGGTGACAGGCTGTCATGGGGATATTGCCATACACACAAAGATCCACAATTCAATTTTAAATTTGTGATATATATGGTTTTCTAATAAATTATGTCCTGTTTTTAATCTGTATGTTATAGTAATGGTCTTACCTGAAAAGCTGATACCAAGCATTATGATTTTTGTGTGTGGCCAGGATAGTCTTTGTCCAGTTTGCCTTCTTCTTCTTCTTTAGTATTTCGAGCCCCCATTCATCTCTCTGATTGGCCGTTTGTTTCCAGTTGGTGACAACAGTTGTTTTTAGGTCTGTCTGGATATTATCTCTCCGTTGACTTCTTGGTCTGCCTCGTGATCTACGACTATGCAGCTCCCTTGTGTACACAGTTTTCAATCTCTCTGTCATCTAACAGCCTGTCAATATGCCACAACCATTTCAGTCTGTTAGCTGTCATAAAACCAGTGATCCATGGTGATTTAAATAGATTATGAATTTCATTGTTACTTCTCATTCTCCGTTCCTCACTTTTGCATCTTTGACGGGTTCAAAGTTTCGTCATAGGACTCGAAAATGTGTAATAAGGCTTCATCTCTTTTAGTTGTGCTCCAAGTTTCAGAGCCATATAAAACGACTGGTCTAATCAACGTTTTATATATTTTGATCTTAGTATTGCAAGATAGAAACTTTGACTTTAGCAGATGTTGAAGGGCATAGTATACTAAATTTCTATATTTTATTCTTGATTGGGTTCGCTCCCTGGCGGAGGCGGACTTTTAAAAAAAAAATGACCTTGGCTCCCAGGTCGATCCAGCCTTGAGTGGGTACCGGGTGCAGTCCTAGGAAGTAGAGACTGCCGGCGTTATGCTGACCACATCACCCAACTTGTGCCAATTGGTCTATAAAAATAGATATATATATATAGACGCCTAAAAGTGTGGAAAAGGGTGCTTTACTGAGTTGTTCTAGAGTGTATTTCTTCTCTCAGCATGTTGGAGCAGCTGAAGTTTGCACCCCAGTACTTATGTGTTTCAGATCATTTTAGTTTATTATTATTTTCGACTTTTATGTAGCTAGAGTTTATATCCTTTCCCTATCTTGTTATTATCGTGTTTTCTGTCTTATCTTGATTGATAACTAGTTCCATTTTGTGAGCTGCTTTTTTTAAGAAAGTGTTTTTACAGACTGTAGTTCGTTTTCTCCAACCAAATCAGTTACTCCTGCATAACTAAGTATTCTTGTAGTTTATCCTATAGTGCATTTGTCTCTCAATTTCCTTATAATTTTTTCCAGGACCATATTGAAAAAAAACTTGACCAAATGTTAATTGAAAAGGGTCTGTTTTTATGCCTTTATATATTACTATATTATAAGTATTCCATACATAGTTTGGTCAAGGTGATAAACTTCTTCGGTATTCCAAAATCTTTTATTGCATTCCGTAAACTGTTCCTGTGTACACTATCATATGTCTTTTTTTTAATCCACAAAAACGTTATGTTCATCTCTTCTATATTCCCAGTTTTGCTCTGCTATTTGCTGTAAAATAAATATCTAATTTATTAACCCGCTTGTTATATATATACCCAGTATATATTTGACGTATGGTTTTAGCCTATTTAGCAGTACCGCCTTTAGTATGTTATAAGTAAAAAGTAAGTAAAGATCCCTCTACACGCCCTTAGGCCCATCGGGCATATGGGAAAAGCACCCATATTTTTACAATCGGCACTCGGTGGGTAATGTGGTCAGCATTACGCAGGTCATCTTTACTTTTCCAGGACAGCCCATCCTGGTACCCATTTGAGGCTGGGTCGACCTGCGACGTCCCATACCACGATAAAAATCCACAGCCCGCCGTAGGTTTTGATCCAGGTATGTTGGATTACAAGTCAGACTCGCAACGCCTTATCCACGAACGCCGCTTAGTATGTTATAGCTTCTAGATAATAGTGATATTTCTGGATAATTTTCACATTTATACTTGTCTCCTTTCTTTAATATGGGTATTAATAAGGACTCTTTCAACTCATGAGGTAATTTCTCTATCTCCCAAACTAGTTTTAATCATTCTTATATCTTTGAGTGTAATGCATGACCACCTTCTTTTATGTTCAGCAGCAATTCCATCAGCACCAGTTGCTTGTTTTTAAGCCATGTTATGACATACAGTTAAGTTAGTTGTATATCCTTTACAGGATGTTGCAGAACCAACCACAGCATTTTTTTGGCTGTTGTTGTTTTTCTAGGCAAATTTTACCTTCATTTGTTTGCTGTTGCTTCCTGAACAGTCAGCTGTCACTAGCGAAATCAACGCAAGACAAACTGTCCGCAGCTATGATGGAACCCGGCATCCCAGCTTAGCAAAGCGTGTTCGCAGTGTCTAGGTCACAGATACCGACATACAGTAACTTTTAAGAATCAGGCTGTTGAATATTTGGTCACATGTTAGTATCTCTTCCTGTAAATACGTATTTAGTAAAAAGTAAAGGACACATTTAGGCATATTGGGTATATAGGGCTAGACCTATATTTTATAGACCAAAAGGTACTTGGTGGGTGATGTGTTCAGCCACCTTCACTTGTCAGGACTGTACCTGGTCCCCACTCAAAGCTGGGTCAACCTGGGAGCTAAGGTCATTTTTGAAAAAAGTCTGGTTCCATCAGGACTCGAACACACAACATTCTGATCTGCAGGTGAGCACCCAGCCGCTACACCACGGCCAGTGTTGAGTGAAGTTTCACAGCAATTCAGCAAAGTACTCATTCCATCTTTTACATATTTCCTCATTATTATTTATCATTTTGCCATTGTGATCTTTTAAACTATATACGCTGTGTTTGTTGTTCTGACTGTTAGCTTCAGCGTCCATGACATTATTGTTCATGTATTCCCGCAAATGCTGCCTACTAAAATTTGCTGTCAGCTCTGTTGGCATCAACACAGCGATGAGGAAGTCTGCTGCACAGGACTGTTCTGGATGGTGTACATCCCTCAGGCATGGTGCATCAGCCTGCTAGGTAGCGGAGGTTGCACAGGCAGAGAAACAGAGGCAGACTAAAAAGAACCATATTGTTAATCCCACATTTACTGCGGCCTACACCTGTTGTCCGCACTGCTCAAGAACTGTTCAGGCTCATTTTGACTAATCAACCACCTTCGTACTCATAATCATTGATCATTACTACTTTGGATGAAAGTGGTTTTTTTCCTTACTGACTGCTTCTTCATATTTGTAATTGAATTATTTTTTCTTTATGTTTATGTTGGACACACTAGGACATTCTTCTGCAGTGGTTTGAATTATATTCTTAATATCCATCCAGGTTTGGTCAGCGTCTTTGTAAAAGTTTTATTTTGCGTTTTAATTGATCTGCACATGTCTCTGAAATGGATGTTTCTTGTAATCTTTCTCTATTATACTCTGGACGTGATCTCGGGAACTTGGTGTAGAAGGATCTCTTAAGCTTGAATTTTTTAATATTGCACCAACCAGTTAGTGGTCATTACAGCACTCAGCTCCTCTGTAGCTTCTAATTTGTATGTTTGATGCATTTCTATTGTTGAATAAAATGTAAACTAAATTATTTTGTCACATGATTGCCAGGTTGGTTAATGTATATCTTTTTTTTTTTTAAATCCGGTGCTGCTGTTTATCTTTAGTACTTTGGCTGTTGCGAGGTTGATTAATTACCTTTCATCGGTCAGTTGGTGCTTTGCTGGGAAAAAAATTGTTGCGTTCAACCAGTATCCCCCAAGGGTGAGCTTTAAATTATAATTGTGACTGGTTGAGTGGGCCTTATAAGATGCCATAGAATGGAACACCTTCAAGAGCCCTTAAAAGGAGACAGACCCAAATACTGTCCTGACCAGCAATGAAGTCGTCAACTGGCCAGCTAAAAGGCAACTCGATCACAGATCATTAATCTCCATCCATTATCATTTGAATTTGTGTGTAGGCTTTCCATCATTTTTGTAGGTGTTTTCACTTTCTATTTTCGCATTGAAATCTCCTGACAATCAATATGTCCCGTTTTTGAGATTTCTCTATGAAATTCTCAAGGAGATCAAAGAAATCTTCTTTAATATCAACTTCTTTATCGTCACTGGGTGCATACAAATTAGTCAACCTGTCAGTTTGCCTTGCATAAAGATTTTATAGAAGTTCTTATGGTGTCATCAGTTGTGTTTAAACCATTTTGTTATAGAGATCTGCTCAGCTTTTGCAAATCAGTCTGCAGACATCTTGCCCAATATGTTGCGGCAGATTTTATCTTAATGTTTCGGCTATCCTCCGACTAACGGTCAGCAAAGATGGCAGCCGCAAAATATCCTTTCCAGCCACAGTCGCGTGTAAGTTGCGCACTAGCGGTCACGAGCACACAGCGGCTGCTGCTCGTGGGTCCTAACCATCTAGTTTAACCCTATTCCCCGCCGCTCGCGCAGCGTTGGGGACACGTGGCGATAGTCGCCGGACAACCGCTGGAGAACCACAAATTAAGTCACGCGACCTTGGCTCGAAAGGATATTTTGCGGCCGCCATCTTTGCCGACCCTTAGTCGGAGGAAAGCCAATGTTTCTTTCATTTTTTTTTTTCTTCTGCTCTTTTCAAAGCTTGTGCGTGGTTATTAAAAAATGTGCTTATTGGTATGATGCAGAGATGATACCGTTATTTAACATGATGTGAATTCCAGCAGCACCATTGTCAGTTGCATCTTAATTTCCCAGCTGTTGATTTATGCCTGCTCTGATAGCTGATCTGTCTGTACACACCCACTCTGCTGACATGGCTTGCTGACATTCATCTTTCTGATATTTGTATGTATATCAGGAGCTTGCAGGCAAACATGTGGTGGTGAATTAGCCATCTTTGCTATTTCAGTTCTCCTTTCTCAAAGTTAATGTCTTTTTACTAACATTTTTTTTAAATTTATTAACTTAGCCAGCCATGTTTAATTTGAATGTAGATGTCTCGTTTAATAATTTCTTTCCACAAAGATGAAATGTACTAACTGTTGAAAAAAAATGTAAGCTTCAAAGAATACTGGCTTACAAAATTTCTTGTGTCAGAAACTGAAATTATTAGAATGATGAAAGGCCACAGTAGTTCAGACAGAAGAGGTGGTCCTTGGAAGAAGAGGTAGGGGTAGAGAGATGTGACAAGGAACTTGGGACATTTAAGGGATCCTGGCATGATAATACTTGAGCAAAAGTGAAGGATAAAGAATATTTCTGGCCAAAGGTTATGAGAGCACAATTGTACATGTTGCTATGTGATAAGTCAACAACTGTTAGAGCTCCTCCAACTAGAGTTAAATAACCAGTCATGGTCTTCTATAGCAGTGTTATTCAATCCATGTATTCACTGGAAAGGTCACGAGTAGTGAGCCTACTTTAGATTTTTTTTCTCCAGGCTATGCTGGCTTAGTGAGTAATGAACAGACTCTACATGTTTAGTGAGTAATGAACAGGCAGACAGATTGGCTGGATCTGCACCACTGGGTGGTGAATTGATACATGACAAGGCAAATATGGTCAAGGCCCTTCGGGAACAAGCAAAGGAATCAGTAGATAAACAAGTTTATTATGGCCTGGATAGAATGACGCACCTGGGTGTAACTAGATGGTCTGGCCGGCTCATTAAACTCATAGGAAAAGCAAGACGGACATAAAACGAGATTGTAACCAGTATTGAAATTCTGCGATGTCTGCTGAAGATGAGGGCGGGGCACACATGGGAATGCTCCGAATGCTGTGATGTCAATTCTTGACTCAACCCGTGTAAAGCCCAAATGGTCTGCCAAGAATGTTTGTCCAATTGTGTTTTTTTAGGTAAGGTAGGTAGGTAGTTGATTGCAGTCTGTAGGATTAACACTTCAAGTAAGAGAATCAATCAGGTACAAATTCCAGAAACTCTGTTCAACCCCATAAATGTTATATCAGGACACCCGACAGTTACGTAACCTCTAGTCCAGACTAGGCTGGCGATAAGGACCAAAACTCATGTAGTGGCCTGATAGAATGTAATCATGCATTCTGAAAAACGTTTGTGTAGAACTTGGTTGCAAGGTTTAATAATTAGAATAAAAGAGGTAGGAGGAGGTGTTATGTTGTATCAGTGATTGTGTAACTAGATTCCTGTTTTTAAAATAACATGACATGAGTGTAGACAGCAAACTGTGGGTGTTGAGTAAAGAATAGATAGTTGATGATAGTGGGTTTGTACATGTAGGTATTACTAGAGCTCTGTGGCTAGTGCTAGTTGTTAGCTGTTTGTCTCGGGAGGACATATGCCGCTGTCAGCGGGGATACTATGTGATTTGATCCCCTATTTTTTAAGAAAGTGGGAAGAACAGTGTTGTTCGCCAGTTTGACAGAAAGTATGTTGATAATCTACAACAATAGTGGCACAAGTCAACAGCCAGAGTATGGGTTCGACATTAAGATTAGAAAAACAAAAACTATGCAATTAACTATGACAAAAGAGCAACCAACTGTGAACATCAGAGTAAACGGAGAGATATTAGAACATTTTAACAAGTTTCTCCTATCTTGGACACTTAATAACAGATGATGGCATAAGTGAAACGGAAATCATAAAGAAGATAGAACTGGCTAAAACTGTCTTAAATAAGATGCAACGATTATCGACAGCTAGAGAGATAATAAGATCCATCGTGGAACCTAACCTGAGTCCATCACATGTTGAATTCAAAAGAGGAACAGGGTGTTATGATGATATATTTGCCATAAGAAATGTCAGCAGAAAAACAACAGAACACACACCAAATGAATTTCACCTTCCTAGATCAAGAGAAGGCTTTGCAAAGTCCTGGAAAATTATGAAATAATAAGAACAGTGTTGGACAGATTTGATTCGATTTGATTTGATTCAAGAACCGACATCACAGCACTCAGGGCATTCCCATAAGCGTCCAGTCCCCCATCTTCAGCAGCCAGCGAAGAGTTCTGATACTAATGGTGCCGGTAGCTTTCTGATTAAACATCCGTCTTGCCTTTCCTCTGAGCTTCGAGCTTCTGCCAGAACCTCTCGTCACCCCTAACTGCATCAATCTTACCAGACTGTGGTGATCCATCTGCTCCTCCGCATTGTACACGCTCTCCCACAAGGTACTTACCACGTCTGCCCTATCATGTATCAGTATTCCACCAAGTTGTGCAGAGCCAGCCAGTCTGTCCGCCTGTTCATTTCCCAACACACAGGCGTGACCCGGTGAAAAAATCCAGGCAATAATCCTCACTCGTGTCCTCCGCAGCCAAGCATGCCACTCTGCATGAAGCATAACTGTTCTGATCTTCCTCAGCATGCTTTCTGAATCAGTTACAATCACGATGTGTGTGTATGTCGTGTCCTCTAGCCAGCGGAAAGCTGCAGTGACCGCTTCCACCTCCATCCTTAAGCTGGATGTTGTGGTATCATATGCCAGGCTCTCCTGCACCAAACGTCGACCATTAACTTTTGCTAATAAGCCCCAAGCACTTCTTTTGCCTCTTGACACTGAACCGTCTGTGTAAATGATCAAATCATCCGAACGAGCATTATCTTGAATTAATTGCTGAATTTCCACCTCTGTGGCACCCGCTGACCAGTCTCTGCATTCCCGGCTCAGCGTGATTATGACTCTACACAGGTCTGACTGCTCAGGTGGCACTTTGACCCACTCCTCTCCTCGCCTAATATTCTCAAGGATGCAAACCTGTTTGATTGTGTCTTTTGCCTGAGCCATCCATGACCTCCCTCTTATCAGCCGCTGACCCTTAACTGCACCCAGAGCTTCATGCAGAGGGTGGACTGTGTCTGCAGCTACCCTGAGATATGACTTCGCGTGCAGCACCTTGTGCCTACCTGCAACCGTCGGCAAACCAAGGATGTATCGCATACACACCACTGGGGTGTCTCTGGTACAACCCAGAATGACCCGCATAGCCACGTTCTGTATGCGCTCTAGTTTGTCTATCTGACTATTTGAGACGGTAAGCAGTCCCAGGCCATAATCCACCACTGACAGGATCAGGTGCTGATATAGTGTGAAAAGCATTCTCTGCTCTATATCAATTGCAGCCATAGTCTTAAGTGCACTAAGTCCTTTTTGGCATCTCGTCACAACACTCTCCACATGGTCCTTAAATGACAGGCTCATGTCAAATGTAGTTCCCAGATACTTCAGTTTGCTCTCTCTGTTGACGTCTCTACCATCTATCGTGAGACTTGGGACATTAGTTCTAACGATTCTGTTGTCCAGAGAACATCACAAAACAGACGCCTTTTCCGGGTGGACGACAGCCCTCATTTCTGTACACCACTCAGTCATTTTGTCTACTGTCGCTTGTAGCTCCTGAGCTGTTTGTTTCCTCTCTTCCCCCTGCCTATATGCAAGTATATCATCCGCAAAAGTCAGTATCCTACCAACTCCTGGTGCTTCTAGGCTTGCAATCTTGCTCGTATACACGTTGAAGAGCACAGGCGAGATGGCGGATCCTTGTGGCAGTCCTGGGGCCAAAGTGCATGGTTCAGATGTCCATGAGCCCAGTCAGAGAGCAACCCGACGTGAATACAGGACAGCTGCAACCCAGTTCACCAGCCATGGATTAACCTCCTTCTCCCTCAGTGCAGTCATTTAGATGTCGTATCTTACTCTGTTATAAGCATCCCCGAGATCCAGTCCTACCGCCATAGTTTCCTGTCTGTTCTGGAACCCTTCATAGACGTCAAAAGCAAAAGTGGCCGCATTTGCCCAAGTGTCCTTTCCTGGCCTGTAACTTCCCAGACCTCTTGGGAGAAGCTTCCCCCTTTCCGAAAATTCTTGTAACTTTACAGCAACTATCTTCTCCAAGACCTTCCCAAATGTGTTTTGTAAGGTGATGATTCTAAAGCCACTAAGCTTAGAATGATCTTTAAAAGGTTTTGGTAGTGGGATTAGATAGCTGTGCACCCAGTCTTGCGGTACTGATGCTGCCTTAAAACTCTGGTAAAAACAGTCAGCCATATGTTAGACAGCACAAGTGCCATCTGTAGAGAAAGTAAAAGTGCCGCCAGAGCAAAAGAGTTGGCCTTACAGACTGGTAAGTTTAAAACAAGTTCAGTAATCAAGCAAACAGAGACTTCAACACAACCTCAGTAGCCAAGAGTCAGTTGCTAGTCTCAGCAAAGTATATCATAGGCCAGTAAAAAAAATATAACCCTAAAATAAAACCCAGAACTTCTGTAGAAATCGGCTCTCAGCTGCAGCACAACTGGTGTCCTAACATATTTCTCAGGTAGACCCGGTGTGGTCTCAAAAGGCTGGGTACAAAAGGGCGATTTCCTTCAACTTGAACTTTGTAGAAAACAAAAATAATAAGACTCCTAGACTCCTTCAGTCTGCTCCTGGTTGAGCGGTGACTATATCGAGTCCGTGTTTAATAGCTGACTCTTGGTCGTTCTGATTTTGTATGGCGTTTGGGTGCGCCTTGAGTTCCGAATTTCATGCGTGGGCCTTTCCTTTCGGTCAGCGTGAAATAGGCTGTATTGGGAGGTGAAAGCTAAAAGTCATGAGAAGGACAATTAGGAAGTGCCTGGGGCGGCCTGGATCGGGGAAGGGTGGGGAGTAGATATGGCTGTCGAGCAATCATGCCTGGCTGGTATTGCGCAAGTGAGTTTTTCTTGTCCGGTGAGCTGGATTTGATAGGTGCATAGGTGATAGGTGCATCACATTGTTAAATTGTGTGATCATTGCTTGTAGCCCGGCCTCTCTGACCTCTGCCTCCTTGCCGGCTATCGCTTCTTTGCCTTCTTCATAGGCTGTGGCCTCATCTGCATCTGGGGTAACTTCTGTATTGCTGCTCTGGTCCGTGGTTCCTACTGGTTCCGTGGACTGTTCTTCTATGCTCTCCTCGACGGATTCTGTCGGGTCAGCTTCCTGATCGATTTCGTCATCGCATTCTGCTTCTTGGAAAGCCACAATTTGGTCAGTCTTGTCTGCGTCATTGGTAAGTTTTTGCTGAACTGCGTTGAGTTCTTGTATGAATTTACGTGCCTCTGCCAGTTCGTCATGGATAGTGACGAGTTTGTTCCATGCAGCGGTTTTCTCGTCCTGTAAGGCCGTCATCTTCTTGAGTTCTAGCACAGACGCCTCTTTCTCCGATTTCTATTGGGTCAGTCTAGGGACTTCTAGGTAGGTACTTTCTCGGGCCTTCTTAAGTTCCGCCATCTCCTTCTTTCTCTCCTGCCTTTCCTCCTGTCGGTGTTTTTCTGCTTCTATCTGTGCTGCTTTTAGACTTGCAGTTAGCGCGCGGATGCTTTCCTTGGTTTCTACTTCGTGTTTGTTCTTTTCAATTTGTTGAGCTGCTTGTGCTGAACTGACCTCCTTCAAGGCTTTGATTCGTCTCAGCATTAGGGTGATCAGCTCGTGGGTTTCTGCTTTCTCGGCGGCGGCGGTGGCTTTCTCCTTCTGCAGTTCTGCCTTCAGTTTGGTGAGAGCGTGCACCAATTCCGGGTCTCTGGTGGCAACCTCCTTCTTCTCTTGGGTTCGCTTTTGGCTGGGCAGGCGGGTTCGCTTTTTGTGTTGCTCGGTCTGGGAGCCTCGTACCTCTGCTGGTGTCTGGATCCGGCAGTTGATACCGCCATCTTCATCTCTTTGAAGTACGGACAACTCAGGTACCTCGCGCTGTGGGCCCCTCTACAGTTTAAGCATCGTCTGCTGGTGTTTGGATTTTTAAAATCGGAGTCCATCTTGGCCAGGGGGCACTCCTTGAAGTCGTTCGGCTTGGAATAATAGCGGCCCGCTGGGCTGCTGCGGCGGGTTGCAGCTGTGTGCAACGCCTTGTTACAGCGTGAGTACTGTAAAACTTCTGGAATGTGGGTTCTAGGTCGTTGCTTCTGCTGCCTGTGTGGGCGGGTGTAGGTGGGTTCCTGCGCCACGACTGGGGCGACTTCTAGGTGTGCTGGTGCCTCGATAGGAGCTACAACCAGGGCTGGCAGCGTCTGAGTGGGCGAGGATGGCGACTCGACCGGGGCGTCAATCGGTTCTGGCACCGTCTGCACCGTTGGCGCTGGTGCGACGACAGGTGCTACCTCCTTTTTGGCTGACGTCGGTCTGGTGTCTCGTTCTGGCTCGGCTTTTTCTGGCTGGTTTTGCCACGGGCCATAATTGATGTGGCTGTGGCTGGCAAAAGCTGTACTGATCGGGCTGCTATTGAAAGCTAGATCCCTGAATGATCAGCAAGACTTGTTGAGTATCCTGAAAAGGACACCAAGTGTGCCTTCCCGACAGTTCACTAGACAATCGTTTTGCTAAGTGCGTAGACAGGCTGATAATGACCCAGACGCAGCCGACCCCGATGGCTTAGTCGAGACAGACTCAGCCGTATGTCAAGCGAATCTGTGTCCAGTAGCTAGCTATCGAGAATCAGGCAACGAATGGATAGTTAGCGGGTGGCGAGACGAGATACAAGCTGCTTTCGGGTTGGTGAGCGAGCGAGTGAGTCTGTATTTCGTGTCTATCCGTCCACATTGTGTGGTGTGCTCGTTGTGTCGTGTCTAGGCTATTTCCATGGGCGCCATAACTTAAATACTGAGCGTGGGGCAATGCCGAGGTGTATGGGATATATCGGGGCCAGAAATGAACGAAGCAGTCCCTGACTTTGTAATAATTTAATTTCTAAACCAGTGATTCTAAATACCGGGCTCACTAAGCAGATGGTCCAGTGTACGAACACCAGAGATGAAGTGCGTTAGAAAAGCTGCAGGAGTTTTAAGAAAAGGACAAATACGAAATCAGACGAATGCTAGGAACAAAGCCAGTCTTACAGGTCATCAAAGACAACAAATGAAGTGATTTGGACACCTAACAAGAATGCCTTGATACTGTCTACCACAGCGAGCTGTTCTGAAACGTAACAACGGGCATAGAGCGAGCGGAAGACATAGGAAAATTTGGAGTGATGGCATTAATAACATCCTTACAGAAATAAACATCAGTCTTAATACTGTTCTTATCGGAGGTAATCAATGAACGTTACCCCCCCCCCCCCCCCCCCACCGACACTTCACTGAGGTACAAGGTGGAAGAGAAAAAGAAGAATTGACTGCAGTGGCCATCCTCTTTTTGACTTTTGTTGGACATTCTCCACCGCTGTTTATTATGAAAGCTAGATATTCACAGTTTGTGACATTACATTTTCTTCGTCATTTATTGTACTTTTGAGTTTAATACATTGTTTTTTTTTTTTTTTTTTTTTTTTTAATTGAAAAACAAGTTTTGATAATCACCGAGTTTTTCCATTATTGCAATGTCCAAACGTTGCTGTAAATTCTGTGTTTTCAGCTATCAACACTGAATCATATGCATAAAGTATGTTGTTTATATCATAACTGCTAACTAGTATTCGTGGTTTATCTTTGATCTTTCTCATTATTATTTCACTATAGGGAGAAAATAAATCTGGTGATAAAATACATCTTGTCTAACTCCTTGTTTTATTTACTCAAGCTGCTGACTTTTTTTTCATATTTTAATTACGGTTACTTGTTTTCAGTAAAAATGTTTAATAATTCTGAAATCTGTCTCATCTATGTTAATATCTTTCAATAAATTGATCAGCTCATCGTGCTTCAGCTTATCAATTGCTCCGATGTCATCTATAAAGCACAAGTATAGGTCTTTGCTAACTAGATCTACAATGTCTGGATTACTATTATCCCTAGGCGACCACTAATCCTTAATCCAGTGATTGATTTTCTATTGTTGTACTGTCCGGCTCAAAGCGGTTTTTACAATGACAGCTACTTCCTGGACCATTGTTCTCGATTCCCATTTCCTATCATCATGTGGCATTCATTTTTATATTTCCAGTACAACCTACACCTTGATAACGTATTCTGATCAATTCAGGTATGTAGCTAGCATATTTTTGAATGACTAGAGACCGTCTTGAAAATGTTCTGTTTCGCTAATTACCATACAGCCATTTTACCAACTGTTCTGTTTTGCCGTCAATGGCAATCTTCTGCTTAGCAGCCATCTCAAAAACTTTTCTCGGCGCCTACTTTAACTGTTTTTAACTCACTAACTAACCACTTACCCTTTTATGCCTCTGTCATCATCATCGTGTACAGTGGGCGAGATCTCCTGTCGACTAAAAACCTAACAACATTCGACTGAAACTAGAGGTGACTTTCAGGGCAACATGACTTTCCGCTGTAGTGTAGCCCACCATACTATGTCCTAACTACTTTCAACAACTGTAATAGTTAACCATTTCAATGAACTTTACCCAAGTAAAGACCTGTAACATTCTACAACAGGCTTAAGGTATTTCTTTTATTGTCCTACCAGTTGATTTTGTAAGTTGCTTATCTTAGTACACAACCGCTCTTCACGGGTCACAGACCACATCTAGATCGACGAGTCTGATTATCTTTGTCCCAAGGTACATACTAATCCTTAAACGGGTTACATAGATTTCCCATTATTGTTCCATCCAGGTTGAAGCGGACATTGTCATGACCATTACTTTGTCTTTCAGTGTTCTCGACTACCATTTCCTATCGTCCTCTGGCAGTCATTCTTTATATTTCTGGTTTAAAACCTCCAGCTTGTTAACGTGTAGATAACATATCTTTTAATGACTATGTTAAACTTTATGTTTCACTGACCACCAAGGAAAAATTTTACCAACTATGTTTTTCCATGTCCATGGTAATCTTTAGCATAACAGACATCTCAAAGATGGCTGCGCGTCTATTTTCACTGTTCTTCTCAACTCATTAACTAACCAACTAGTAACTTACAAACAATTTCTTATAAAGTGACGAATTTTTTTCTTTCTTAAAAACCACCAGTCTGATAATTTGTACTCGAAACAAAACAGCAACAACAACAAACAAAGAAACAAACAAAAAAAAAAAACAAAAAAAAAAAAAAAAAATCACTGTATCATAAGGGACTTTACTGATATATTTATCCCAGTTGTGACCTCTCGATGATCTAATAACATAATCAGAAATAATACACCACCTATTAGCACTTACGACATGCTTGATCACCCAAATATCTGACAACAACTTAGAAAGATGCAGCCACACTGCTTGATTAAACACAAACAACATATACTACCAACCATAATACACCTACGACATGCTTACCCGTATATCCAATGTATCGCAGCCTAGCTACCGCTAAAATTAATAGTACTTAATCTTGAAACACTGAACTCGCCTCTTTGCCATAGCTGCTTTGCCATAAGACGTGACCCTGTAATTACTCATAAATACCCAGACCTGACCTTGACCCCTACAGCTTCCTGTCTTCTTTTTAAAAAATAAATAAAAGTTAGCATCATATGGCCAAATTGTTTCCCTTTTTCAAAAAAATACACACAACCATTACAGTTCATTGTCCAGGGTCTCAAGAACGCAGCGGTCATTGCAGCCAGGGTGCTGACTGGAGCTCTATGGAACTTAACTGGAGCTGACTGGTGCCAGATGGAGCTGACCGGAGACTCAGGGATACTTGTCACAGACCTCTGGGTGACCTTGCTGGTCCGTGGCTCGTAACTGGGCCTATGACAGACAGACTAACCTATAACACACACTGAACCCGAACGCACACAGAGCACACACGACAATCTTTATTGTAAGTACAGGTAATACAATAGACAGTTGACTTCCCGCTGTGTGGCCACCTATTGCCTGGACCCTCTGGCCGAACGAGCTTTACAGTCGCCTCGCTCCCAGTACGTTCCACAAGCAATCTCATGGTGTACAAACCACACGGTCACGAGATACGCTCTTAACTATTGACACACTGACCAACCAAACTGTCACAGCCTCTGTCTTAGTGCAGGGTCAGAGTGCCAAGGTTAGACATTCTCTCACAGAACATGTACGTAACTGATTTAACTGGTCAGAAGTAACTAGAAACTATTTACCTCTTATGGAACAACACGCTACCTGGTACCAGTTAAATACACTACACAAAAACTATCCTATTCTAACAGAACACTGTACATAAACTATCCAGTCACTAACAGAAAAATCCTAACTCTAATCCTATCACTGTCTTGCTAAACGTCATCTCTCTCTGACCGTCGCACACCGAATGTCCTGTGTTCTCTCCACCTCGTGTCTCTTGACGCCGGTCCAGCTCAATCCCAACCGCGGTCATCGTGCTGTCGACTTGTCTCCAACAACGTTCACTCTTTCTTGCTGTGGCCAAACGCTTTATCCTAAACGCTGGTTTCACCATGCAATAACAGAACAGACTTGACCAGTCACGGCCCTGACCTTTGTGTCAACCCTGGGGTGTCACCTCAACACGCACACCTTACGGCGTGGTACACTGACTGTACTTATAGGGTTGTGACAATACTCAAAAGAGACATACTATACTACTAAAGCAAGCAGAAATGGAGGAGCAGATGTGTATACTGAGCATCCAATAATACCAGATATACATTCAAAACACCTACACTAATAACTAATCATTACGTCCCGTTTAGGACGAAATTTTTTGTTATTTGAAGCCCCACCCTGGCTTTTGCCAGGGGCTGCAATATAGGCAGGCCATAAATATGGCCAATTGTCTGAACGCGGTTTCTGGAACCTCTCCACTGTGATCCTCATCCACATGGTGGCACTTTGTGTCATCGAGTGTTTATCGCCTGTGTGATGTCCTGGTTGGGTAGAAAGTCAGTCAGTTAGTCAACACCTACATGAAAGTACTGTCACAACTTTGATGCAGACGTTTAAGCCATCAAAATAGCCGTAGAAAAACTGGTAAATATACGTCATATTTCACAACCCGTTGTATTTCTGACAGATGCAAGAGCGGTGCTTCGGGCACTCTATTCTGGTATACAGAACCTACTCTCCAAACTAGGCAGCTGGTGTAAGATAACTTTGCAATAGATACCATCCTACTGTGGAGTTTCCGGAAATGAAATAGCTGATAAACTATTAAAAGAAGGTGCAAATAAAGAACAACCTGACGTACCAGTCACTTATTAGCAAAAGAAGAGAATAATCAAATCAATCAGAAAGCCACCAAAACCGGCAGTAGACGATTACCATTTATGGACCGACCAGAGTAAGTTATTATTCTACGCCTTAGAACAGGACACAATCGACTTCGCAGTCACATGTACACAAAATTTAAAATCGGCGAATCAGCCATTTGCACATGTGGACTGGCTCCTAAGACAATAGATCATGTCCTCCAAGACTGTCCCAAATACAACATATCAAGGCGAAACTTTTGGCCAAGAGAAACATCAGTGCAAGTCAAACTTTACGGGTCGCTGAGTGAATTACAAAAGACAGTGAAGTTCATACTAGAGACAACATTGCAGATGTAGATAATTTATTTCAAGCGAACGAAATAAGTAGAGAAGAAGAAGAGGTAGAAGAAGAATAAGAACAAGAAAAAGAAGACGAAGAAGAAGAAGAAGAAGAAGAAGAAGAAGAAGAAGAAGAAGAAGAAGAAGAAGAAGAAGAAGAAGAAGATCAAGGCCTGGTAGACATTCCTTTCCTTTATTTTCTAATTCAAGAAAACGTGTGTCCTTTATTATTTTGTCTCCTTTGGAAAGTTTCCGAAATTCTGGCCGTGCAGCAGTCAATCTATCACGCCTCCATCCTTCATCCTGTCAGCCTTTGTCACGCGCACACGAAAATGTCCCACCTTATGCGCAATAAGCGTTTATGTTCATACACACATCTGTGTTGTTAGACGCTATATATATATATATATATATATATATATATATATATATATATATATATATATATATATATATATATATATATATATATATATTGTCCTGTATTCAGTGTAGCTGAAATGGGTGTTTGTCATTCAACATTTGTACCATCAGTACTGGAACTTTGCGCTGGCTGCAGAAGATGAAGACGGAGCATGCATGGGAATGCCCTGAGTGATTTGATGTCAGTGCTTGACTCAACTCAACTCAGCATTCAAACATTTATTTTAGATGAAAATCAGTCTTTGCTGTCAGTCACAATCGCAACGCAGGCGTTCCATTTGTTATACAGAGACGGACAGTATTTGATAGTAACTTTCAACGTTTTATCTCCTTCAGTTTACTGTTTACCTTTGCACTGTTATTCAGATCTGAGAATCTAATTCACTTTTTTGGTGCAACGACAAACACACACACACACACCTGCTGTGGTTACGTTTGTGCTTATTAATTAAACAGTGGTAAAACGGTGGATATGTCAGTTGTGTATAAAACAAAGAGAACTTCAAACACGTATTCAGAGAACGCACACTCTGTATGTATGTGCGCGCGCGCAGGTGAGAGAGAGAGAGAGAGAGAGAGAGAGAGAGAGAGAGAGAGAGAGAGAGAGAGAGAGAGAGAGATGGAAGGGGGAGGAATTAGAGACTTTTTGTGTCATATCCACATTTTGACCACCAATAATGCAGCGCTTAATGTGGCCAGGTTATCAACATTATATATGCGATAAACTTTTTGCATCCATCTCAGGGGCAGGGTCATTGTACTGAGTACATACCCACTACTCTGTTGTGTTGAAACTGCTTATTAAATAATTATTTCCACATCTGTATGTTGGTTCGGGTGTATGGGGCCACGATATGTGTAATTTCTGCATCCTGTATTTGTTTTGTACACCTTCTTAGGCTTTAAAACATTGACATGATAAATAACAGCCAGTGTTTTCCAAGATAGTTTAATGTTTTACATATTGCTAGATAGAAATATGTCGCGGTAGTCTACATGTGGTTGTAACTTTGCTCTGTAAACAGTCACCTTGATGTTTTATATTAATGGCCGTTCACTTGCAGGTAGCGCTCTATTTCTGTACATTTCTCCTGACTACCTGGATGACTTCAGATGACAGCCGTGTCAAGCAGATTTCGTTGGTCTGGACGTCCTGTGTCTCTTACCTGTGTTTTAATGTCTTTGTACAAACTGCAAAACAGCATTTCAGTTTGTGGATATGTGAGGTTGTTTCGCTGCCTTATCATATTACGTGGGCCTGTGCATCAGCTTTCACACTAAAGGAAACGCAGGATTGTGAGCATATTTGATGCTGTAGTTATCCTTCGATAGCACCGGGCAACTCACAAAAGTCAACCTTGAAACAGCAGTCAGTCCAGCTACAGCTGTTTATTATTACCAGGAAGGTAAGTTAGAAATATGTTATCAAATGTTTTTGTTGTTGTTGTTGCATTTTAGGAAAATAGAATAATACATCACTCTCTCTCTCTCTCTCTCTCTCTCTCTCTCTCTCTCTCTCTCTCTCTCTCTCTCTCTCTCTCACTCTCTTTCTTTCACGCTCTCTTTCGTCTCTGTCTCGCTCTTCCTGTGTGTGCAGCTCTTTCACCGAGTTTACATTATGTAAAGTATTATATATAATATATATGTATGTATATGTTTTTAAAAACTATACACGCCACATCTGGCTATTGCAGCAGGCTGTATCAGGAAGACATCATCATTTGTTTGTCAGGAGTTAGGATATTGCGCATAATTAGAATAATCAACAAGTCTTGGCAACCTTGATATTTCCTTTCTAGAACCAGAGTGGCAAGCTTCACTCGAAAGGTCACGAGTAGTGAGCATATTTCGGATCTTTTCTCCAGGTTATGCCGGCGTGGTTGGTAATGAATAGGCTGACAGATTGGCTGGAGCTGCACCACTGGGTGGTGAATTTATCAGGCATATGTGGTCAAGGCCCTTTGGGAACAAGCAACGGAATAAGTAGAGATAGAAGATTATTATGACCTGAAGATAATGAGGCATCTGAGTGTAACCGGAGGGTCTGACCGATTTAATACACTCAGAGGAAAGGCAAGACGGATATATAAACAGATTGTGACCGGTACCATCAGTACTAGAACTCTGCGCTGGTTGAAACAAGACATGGAGCTACAGAGACAAGATATATGGATCCATGGTCGACAAAGATACATACATTGGATAGAAACACTATTAAGATGTTAGAGTCGACGATCGAGCCGTTATTACCAGACAGAACTAGAAACCAGGCGGCAGTTAAAGACACTAGAACCAGTTAACAGAGTAATTAGAGATGAAGAACATAGTGCGACCTCGAAAGTATGTAACCATAGTGCTAAAAAAGCGACCATTCAGAATACCATTGTTGTTGTTTGTGACATTACTGAAGTATCACAATACAATATAGAAAAGAACAGTTGTTTCCAGACATTTTATACAAGCATCAGAGTGTCGTGAGAAGCATATAGCAAGCATGACATCATCATCATTATCATTTAAATTGTATTATACAATTCCCTCGGCTGGTCGAGCGGTTACAATGTCGGGCTATCATGTGGGAGACACGGGTTCGACCCGCGGTAATATGATGAAGTTTTTCTGTCGGAAGCAAAATTTAACATATTACCCTGCACAGTCCGTGGCGACAGCACTAGCCATGCGGCCCTAAATTCTCAGGCTCCCGACCCTCTGTCTACACAACCGCATAAAGTAGTTTATACAGACAGTAGTGGTAGTGACAGTTTTGATTATGATATTCCCATACTTGGACACCGAGTGTAAGGATGGTCTGAGCTGAACGTTTGTAAGCAGTAGTTACCCTAACATGTGTTTTTAACTAACAGGCTTGAATAAAAGACTGGAGTCACAGAGTGTTTTACCTAAAACAAAAGGGGGAGCGCTGGACCAAGTTTGGGAAACACCGCTGTATACGCCGCCCCCCCCCCCCGCCCCCACACACACACCACCCCCACCCAACCTCAACACTTCCCATAACAAGGGCCTACGTATAAGTATTTTTACAAGTAATCATCATTTCTACATTTGAAAACAGGAAATGTTAAATGTCATGGACTCCGCAATTTGCAGCTTCATTTACATTTGATATACTAGCCCAGCTGCTGTTAGCGCCATTTCTGTGAGAGCAACACTGGTTGTCAAATGCACCAGTTGCGCAGGCTCCAGGGTGTGACCTCCACAATGATTTATGACTGGCAGAGTTCACATAAGCCAGGCAATCCATTACTGTCTCAATAAACTCGACCGTGACATTAGTGTAGAAGATTGCCAGCGCATGCACAGCTGGGTTTTACTTTTGTTAACGACACACTGGAGAAGTCTCAACTCAAAGCCACCTTTCAACGCATGTGTTCACTTTTACACACCGTATATATTTGTAATTGTATCATAAACAAATATCAGTCCAAACTAGAAAAGCAAGTCAGCTTCAGATTATTGCGGTCACGAACGTTTCTGCTAGAAAGAATTCATTAATTTACAACACACACAGATCATGGGTTACAAACAAAAATACACAAAATCCCTCACGTGTAAGATAAGGTCCGTCACAAAAATATTAAAATTTGTAGAAACTGCACGCGTGGCTGTTGGACAGAAATAGTGGACTTATAGTGGTGCCTCGGCGTACGTACTGAATCCGTTCGGTTATGTGACATAGTCTATATACTGTTAGTTAGTTGCATATCCTTTACAGGACATTGCAGAACCAACCCCAGCATTCTTTTGCTGTTGTGATTTTTCTAATCAAATTTACGTCCAGCATTTTGCCATTGCTTTTTAGACGGTCGGCTTCTCGATACCACTGTAGAAACCAAGGCAAGGCGCAGGGCCTGCTGCTAGGATCGAATCCGTTCGCAACGCCTAAGAAACAGACGCCGACAGTATATACTGCATAATATTAAAATACAAAAATACAAAAGCAATAAGACGAAATAAATAAAAAGTCAACCTCATTTTACTTCCCTGAGAAGATTCGAGTACTTAGCCATGATGGTACTGAGAAGGGAGGAGGAGATGTTATTAGTTGAAAGGAGATTTTCCCTCCAATGAAACTTCGGGAATCTAAAAGCCTTGTAAGTGTGTGCGCGTGCGCGCGTGTGTGTGTGTGTGTGTGTGCGTGTGTCCTCGCTGCGTGGATCTGGTTGAAGCTTATCAGGTTTGACTTTTACTAAAAATCTGCCTACAGAACTTGGCTTCTACCTTCTCATGAAGTTTTAGAAATGTGACGTTGTCTGATCCTTTCAGACAATGCTGTTACTGCTTGTTTGGGATTTATTGGGGTCATACTTCTCTGCAAAGTCTTTGACATCTATCTATGGCTTTGTCTCAAAAGGAGTAAGTAATGGTAGCATACAGTGTTGTGACTAATTCTGATACATGTTGGTGTTTATAACAAAGGTCGTATTCAAGCAAACCAGACGGTTGCAAAGTTGAACGTATGCCAAAGCGAACGTATTCCGACACAACACTGAATGTGATGTGCTAGTGATACAGAGAACTAACTGCCATAAATCAATGTAGAGAATCTGTTTAAAACAGACCACTACTTACTTAAGAAATAGCAAAAAATATTTTGTTATTCTTTTTCATCAACAATATACCTGTCTGCCATTTCGTGTCTACGTGTGTAAGAGTGAATGTATGTATAATCACTGACAATATCTGTTTTTTTTTTTTTTTTTTTTCCTTGCCGCAAACGCCAGAAGAAAACAACAAAATCAACAACAAACAACGTAGAAGCTTCACCGGTAATCAGAGACACTGTTTCTGCCACAATTCCACGAGAAAGTCACTCAACATTTAAACTATCATAGAGAAACTGAGCAAATCTGCCCAGTTTGTCCCTATAAGACATTTACTGCACGATTGTCCCACTCCAAAAATTACATTTTACAAACCATGAGACTCCACGGCCTCACGCCTGGCCACACTGTTGCCTTGCTTGTGGCATTCTTCAGCGCAATCAGTCTGCATCAAGGAGCACTAGGGTTCAAATATCACGAGTTTTGTGCCACTCCTCCGAACGAGATGAAGACTCGTTTCCCCTTGTATCGCCTAGAAGTTGACACGAAAATTGACGGAATCCCATGGGCATACAGACAAAATAATACATTGACTGGTAAGTAATCTGTCACAAAATACACTGACTAACGAGTAACACTAGTCAACAACCACAATGTGTGCTACTAGTTTATTTAATTCAAGTCATATATATGACACAAATTAGGCTTTGCGAGTCCGACTCACTCCTTATTCCAACGTACCACGATCGAAAACCCACTGCTAGCTACGTGGATTTTTATCATGGTGTACTAGAAGCGAAAAGCCCTGAGTACTAAGAAAAAATCAAGAAAAATAGTTCGTTAGGTGGGTATCCGAATCAGAAATATTCTAGCCTAGACAAGAGATCTTCTGTGTACAATCCAGATTAGCAGTACATAAAGTAGTATAAATAAACTAGGCACACTAAACACAGGTCCTAATCTGAACCAAAAAACAACTGAAACTATAATTACCACATTGAACATCTGTTTATTTCACTTAACATAAAATCAGCAGGGTTTACAAAATAACAACATTAACAACAACCAACGTGCTCGACCAGAGGCAGAATCTAAAGGGCTAACCATCTCCATCTAACAAGGAAATATGATGAGACCATACTCTCAGCGAGATTACCTCAACAATGGCAAAAACCGAAACATATTTAACATGTACGTTAAGCTTTAATATGCGGTAGGCAGCCCAAATAATTTCTAGAGGCCTCAGAGATGTGGTTTTACAGAAGAATGCTTTGAATACATTGGACAGCCAAAAATAGGGTTTTAAAAGAGGTGGGAGCCCGAAGACAACTTATCACAGACATCAGAAGGAGACAGTCATAATTTTTCGGCCATGTTAAGAGAAGAGGGAAAATAGAACATGTTGTGACCACTGGAAAGATCTGTGGAAAAAGGGATAGAGGAAGACAACGAGAGAAGATGCTTGACAGTCTTGTTGCACGGCATGGAGGTGTGTTGGCACACGAACTGATACATGCTGCAGGAGATCTCAGATTATGGAGAGGTATGATCGCCCACGTTAGTCGGCGAGGCACTGATTATGATGATGATGATGCCACCAGACCAACAAATTACTTATAGCGACCTGCCATCAAACTATCTCCTAGCCAGGGTGCTCAATGGAAATCAAATCTAACACTGCCTAGTCAAATGAAACGTACCGTGAAACCAGCCAGACAAACGGCCTTCCCCTGCAGTTGCCTGTACCTTCGCTGTGTAGCCCAATGTGCAGAGCTGCAACAGCTGGGTCGGTGTCCTGCAGGGTCGGCACGAAGCCAAATAGATTGCTAAAAGACTAAGCAAGGTCTTTTATTAACTGATGGCTGGCCAGGTTTCTTAGCGTTACCGTCTAAAACTAATAGCTGTTCCTTTGACCTCTTTGGCCTATGACAATGGTATGGGATGTCGCAGGTTTACCCAGCCTAAAATGGAAACCAGGATGTATGTCCTGGGGAAGTAAAGACGGCCGGGGTAATGCTGACCACACTACCCACCTAGTGCCGATTATTCTGTACAAATATGGGAGCTCTTTCCTTAATGTCTGATGCGCCTAAGGGCGTGAAAGGGGATCTGTTTACTATTTGACACAAATGATGCGGGCTTTTGCGTATTTTTTTTTATCTCTTGATGAGCAGAAAAATGTAACTAGCAGCTGATGATGCAGTCCTATCTATTGTTACATCAAATTTGTGTATAAACATCTTATCTATGATAAAAGGATGACCATAACAATGCTAAGATTAAACAGAATTAAAGGTCTATGGTTAAGCACCAGCGAGGAAACACAAAACTAAAATTTCGAAAGCAGAAACATATCCTTGTGAGTCGTAGACTGTCTACCGACAATATAGGCTTTTGAGCTTAGATACTTAAATACCAGTGAGTTCCCAATTGAGTGCACTAGGTCAAATGGCCAGGGAAACGAGAAAAAAGTGGAAAAAAAGCATGTCTCGATTATCCTGTGTTGTGTGAACAGAGGTACGGAAAATCATAAGACTGGAACTGGAGGTTTGAACAAAGAGAGAAGGCAGAGTCAGTTGTGTTTTGACCGCGTGAGAGGAAGGTTGCATGATGGTGCGAGTGCGATGAACGTCATTGTGAAACTGGAGGGCCAGCTCGAGTGCCTGGGGAGAATTGACGCTAAGTGACAACGTCGATTGTTATGTGAACATTTGTGTTATGGTGATTCAGATGCCATTATCTGTTCTGATGGAACGTCCTGACTGGCAGGTAACTGCAACCATTGTTTAACTGTCGTCTTGTCGTAGGAGGCTGTCGTAAAAACATGTCAACGACTGGGGAGAACTTTGGACGTCAACGGAACGACTGAGGATTGTACGACAAAAAATTATATAAACGACCATCTTGCTTTAAATATACGTGTCCAGACTTTATGGCTTTGGTGAGGCACGCATAAGGTCAAACAGGTAGAACGACGACTATTTCTGCCCAAATGATGGGATTGTATATACACATGGCTCTGTGTGGGGGGGGGGGCAGACGAAGTGCGTGGGGGGGGGGTACATGGCGAAGGCGAATGGACTTCGTTTGGTGCAACAATGCCTGGCATATGTTATTACAACGTCTAGTTTGAGAATGGAGGTGGAGACAGTGACTACTGCCTTCCGCTGGCTTTAGAATCAGCTTTACACACATGTCGTCATTTTTACTGACTTACAGAGCATGCTGAGAAACGTGGAGATTGGCAAGCTCCATGCAGAGTGGCAAGCATCACTTCAAAGGTCCCCGGTAGTTAGTATCCTTTGGATATTTCTCCAGGTCTTGCTGGTGTGTTGGGAAATGAGCAGGCAGATAGACTGGCCGGTTGTGAACCACTTAGTGGTGAACTGATTTATGACAAGCTGGATTTTTGAGGGCCCCTTGGGAGCCAGTAAAAAGTGCCTAGGAACAGATAGATCATTGCGGTTTGAGGAGAATGGCACTGCGAGGAGTTACAAGGGGATCTGGCCGACGCTCGACACTCAAGGGGAAGGCTTGACGGATATAAAATTAGACAGTTACTGATACCAACGAAATTTTAACTCTTCGTTTGCTGCTGGAGATGGGGACAGGGCGTCTATGGGGGTGTACCGAGTGCTGTGATGTCGATTCTTAATTCAACATTCAACATTCAGGTTTCAATAGGGTGTAGAGAAGCTAGAAAGCGTTAGAAAAAAAAAGTAGGAGAATTCAAGAGGTGTGCAGCAAATGAAAAAAAAAAAAAGGTTAAATGGGAACATTTTTTGATCGAAATTGGAGGGGATAAATCACTGGGTATTTTTTGGAAACTTCACAGGCAAATGCAGAAAAAAAAAAAAAAAAAAAAGATCGGCCTATTACAACAGGCATTGTACACTGATAATAGTATACCAAAAACAACTCACAAAGTGAAAAGGGAAGCATTTTTTAAGAGATTCATAGCCCATACATACCATAAACACAGCTACCTAACCCCACTTCCAAAACCAGGCAAGGATCGTTCCAAAACCAGGATTATCACCCTACAAAATACTTTTAGCAAGGTGCTAGAGAAGATTGTTGCTGTTAAACTACAAATGTTTTTTGGAAAGGGAAGAGCTCCTGCTACAAGGTTCGGGTAATTGCCAACCAAGAAAAGATAACTGGTCAAACGCTGCTACCTTTGCTATTGATGTTTATGAATAGACAGGAAACGATTGTAGCAGCAGTTGATCTCAGGATGCTTACAATAGAGTCAAATAGGATATTTTGATTTCTATGCTCGTGGAGAAGGTGTTTGTCTCTGGCTTGTGAACTGGACAGCAGCTGTCCTGCATTTACGCATGCGTGCCCTTCGCCTCTGTACATGGACATCAGAACCCAGACTACCCCAGAGTTCTGCAATCTAACCAGTGCTCTTTAGTGTGTATACAAGCAAAATTGCAGAACTTGAAGCACAACTGTTGGAAATCTATTGACATTTATAGATGATGTTCTTGCAAAAAGGCAGAGTAGTGATAGGTAACAGACATTCCAAGAGCTACAGACAACTGTAGACAAAGTGCTGATTGGTGGACAGAGATGAGAGATCTCATCAACTCAGAAAAGGCAGCTGTTTTATTGTGCTCTCTGGGCCATAGCTAATGTTTCAAGCCTCACAATTAATGACAGAAGCATCAACAGAGAAAGCAAACTAAGGTACATGGCTTTCCTTTTTTTCAAAGAAGCCTGTCCTATAGGGATCATGAGGGGGAAGTTGGGGTCCAATGCCAAAAAAAGACCTAATGATCTCAAGATTATGGTAGCAATGGACATGGAAAAGAATGTTGTTCACAATGTTCCAGCATCTCATCATGTCGGCGATAGATTATGGATTTGGAATGCTTACCATATCAAAGACTCAGCTGATGAAACTTGAACACATATAGAACAGAGCCAAGTGGGGGGTGTCCTGAGTGCTATGATGTCGATTCTTAATTCAACATTCAAAGTAGGTCATCTTTCTGCGTGCTACATTTCTGGCGCGTGCCACTACATTTTTGGTTTAATGGCAGCCCTCAAAATCAGTCAAAAACTTGACAAGTCGAGGCTTTTTTTTTTTTTTTTATTGATTAATTCAAGACGAGTCTTGAATAAATTGCTGAATAATAATATGTTACATCCATTCTAGTTAGTCGTGCAGTTCATGTGAACGGAAGTTGTAAAAGATATTAGATAGCATAAACTTAACACTTGTGAATGGAATGATGTGGTTTCCTCTTACTTTTGCACCTAACGTAATGACTCTTCCCCCCCCCCCCTTTTTCTAATTCATCGTTAATAGCAAATGTTGACTGTTACAACAATTAAGTTTTCTGCACAGCGTTCTTTTTTCGGCAAGATTATGTTCAGTTCCCCTGATTTAGATTTGCCAAATTTGTGTGTGTTGCTTATCTTCTGTCACTGACAATAAAGAAAATAAATCTTATTCGTTATAAAAGTTCAGCCAGTGCTGATAGACCCTATTACACATCACGTAGACAAGCAACAGCCAGTTCTAGCATCTCTACATGCCATTAACAAGTTTACGCTCATTATGTTACAGTCTCTGTGAAAGCCTTGTATGAAACGTTCAAGATCAAACAGATCTTTATTTCTGTGCCTTCAATGACAAAAGGTACAGCTGAGATTCTTCCCAAGAAAATTCATCTCGGGGAATGGAAGTGGGACATGAAGGTAAGAGACATAATACAAAGAGGTCGGGTAGAAAAAAGCAGAGATGTGTAATGTAGGAAAGACGTGGACAAGTCTGCAATAAATCAATAAACTTAAAAGTAAGTTAGGCTTGCACATAGACAGTTAAGGATTTTTACTCCATATGGACGATTCAACAACCTTAAAAATGAAGAAAAAGAATCAACAATTGTAAACATTGTCCGTCTTTACAATAGAATATGAGAATATTTTTTGATTTTGAGGATTTATACAGAAACATAAGCCTTACTGAGGATTCGAACCTGGGTCTTCAACATGAGAGCCCGTCTTCTAATCGCTCGACTCTAATAATTTCAACAGCGACAACGATTTAACATAAAATTGCATTACCTAAAAGAAGAGCTGGCAACCCTCTGTCATGCTGCTTTATTGTGCGCTCTTGTAAGCTTCCTCCAACCCATCTCTCGACGTTGTCGGCCCAAATGAACGTATTGTTTATGCAGTTCTCCTGGAATTTTCCTTCAGCAAATCTGTTAAAAAGGAGCCAGGTCTTTGTATACGGTCGAACTACAATGCCTGTTGTACTTTTCTCACCCACTTCAAACCGTTTCAATTTTTTTCTCTGTTATTGTTTCTTCTTTGCTTGCTATAAGATTCTTTCTGCTTGTCTTCAAGGCTAACACCAATCAACAGGTCCCTAAGAGAATGTCGCTCTCTCCACGGTAAGCCTGAAAGTATCTCTTTCTCTAGCCAGCTCTCCAGCACTATGTGCTTTCATAGCCGGTGCATCTTCAATGGTGTGCATCTATCTTCGTGGATATCGGCCTCTGTTTTGTTTGTCTTTATAACGACACTTTAAACATTACAGTTTCCCCATTGCATTCAGTTCGTGGTCCCTATCTCTGTACCTTGCAATAGTTAAGAGAAAATTTAATTTAAAAAAAAGTGATTTGGGCGCTCTTAGCTTACCACCGGAACTGGTAAAGTGGAGTGACATGATAACTGGTGTCCTAGCGTGCATTCAGTTCATTCATTCATTCATTGGCACCTTTCCGTCTTTCCAGACGATAGTGTTATATCGCGCTATGAGGAGGCATGAGACTCACGGCCCATGGCGATGGCGAGTGAGACTAGCAAGACCCGCTTGTGTCAAGAAAAGTCTTCCACAATGATAGGATTAAAGCCAGGGATGAAGTTCCTCTCTATAGCACAAAGCCTAGGCAGTATTGTAGAGACCATATGTTGCCCATGTGTAATGATCCCTTCCTCGACCTGCCTTTTTTACTCCAAAAGAAAGGCAAAACCAGAACGCTTGGAACGAGGCAGGTTGCAGAAGCTGCCGGATCAGAAGAGCAATGCTTTATTCGTCTGCCTCTCAGAGCTTCCCTCTGAGACCAGCTGCCAGCCAAGGCAAAGGGCTTGGTCTGCCCTGCCATAACACAAAGTTTTCAGGTCGCATTTCCTTCCTAGGATAAGGCTAGTATCACCCCCCCCCCCCCCGCGCAATACGCTCCTCCTGAAGCCGTTTACACAATATGGGATGTTGGGTTAGTATACGCCACCCAACATTCGGCGTAACAGAAGACAGGTGGTACCGGCTACTGTGTACGGCATTCAGCTATATGTTGTGTTATTGTGTATCAAATGTGCATTCAGAATTAATTATATATCCATGTGGTAATACGTTCATGGTGATAAGAATGTCGTTGCGGCATGAGCAAAAATCAAACAAACGTAGATTAACTTAGAACGAGTCTTAAAGAAGTGATTTAATCAGTGTGCAAATGATGCTCTTGTTTCAGGGAGGAGTAATCCCAATAGACTGCTCCAACCCTACAGGAGGTTTTGGTGGTGCATCTAACGCTGTTAGAAATCTCTGGTGGTTCAGTAATGGTTTCTTCAATGTGACTGGCGAGTGGGACCCGCTCAACACAATCAGCAACGCCTATAACGTGGATATGGTTCAGTTTGAGTATGGCTGAAGAACTTTGTTATAGTATTGCATAAGAATAATACGCAATACTTTGTCAACTATTTGTTCAGTCATGTGTGTCCACTCTAGTCTTAGCCGTAGTCTGTTATCTAGGAATATACTAATGATAACAACTGTCGCTGACGAAGGACTCAGTGACAAAAAGGCAGGACATGGTGCCCGCCCTAATAAGGTAGCAGCATATGCTTAAAATAACAAAGTAAAGCATGCGTATGAATTTGCCACTTCAATGGGTTCAGTACTGCTGCACCCGAGGTGTGGTTCAGCATTTCTTCACCCCAGGTGTTGTTCAGCACTCCTGCACCTCAGGTGTACTTCAGCACTTCTGTACCCCAGGTGTGGTTCAGCACTTCTGCATCCAAGGTGTGGTTCAGCACTTCTGCCCCTCAGGTGTAGTTCAGCACTTCTGTACCCCAGGTGTGTTTCAGCACTTCTTCACCCCAGGTGTAGTTCAGCACTTCTGTAACCCAGGTGTGGTTCAGCACTTCTTCACCCCAGGTGTAGTTCAGCACTTCTGTAACCCAGGTGTGGTTCAGCACTTCTGTAACCCAGGTGTGGTTCAGCACTTCTGCACCTAAGGTGTGGTTCAGCACTTCTTCACCCCAGGTGTTGTTTAGCACTTCTGCACCTCAGGTGTAGGTCAGCACTTCTGCACCTTAGGTGTGGTTCAGCATTTCTGCACTCCATGTGTTGGCTGTGGCAAAGCCTTCGAAAGCACTGATTGGTGGGGAGGGGGGGGGGGGGGGGGTTATATAGCAAGTAAAGAAGCCGTATGTCTCTCACTCAGAGGCTCGTGAGTCGGTTCGGAATATACCATTTGGTTCACGTGTGAAATTGCTTTATAATAGCTAAAGGAGATAAAGGAGTTCGTTCTTTGTGCAACACTCTCGGAATAGCCTGGCTGCTGGGGAGCGGGTGGGGTTGCAGTAAAGATGTAAAGATGCTGTTTTGCACATTTAAAATGTTTAAAAAAAATGTAAAAACAGTGGACTCGATTGCCTTTAACGTGGCATTTCGATGATTTGTATCCCACTGAAGGAGCTGTCCTGCTGTCCAAGCATAAATAAAAGTACAAGATGAAATCTCCTGATTACCATGTCACAACAGTTAGGTCTAAACTGCATCACGGAAATATCGTGAAAATTATTATGTGTCACAGACAAGAGGATCTGCTTCATTAAATCGGATTTTACCCCATGTATCTCAGTCTCTCTTCACTGAGACACTGTTAGCCTTACGAGAGCATCGCACAAAGCACGAAGCTCTGTAACTATAATGACGATTACCAGAAATGTCCAAAACACATATATCAAACCCACAGCACGGCCTTCATAGCGTGAGGCAAATGGCTGACTGGCTGACTGGCTGGCTGACTGACTGACTGACTGGCTGACTGAATTACTGACTGACTGACTTGCTGTCTGACTGGCTTACTGACTGGTTGGCTGGCTGACTGACTGACTGACTGGCTGACTGAATGACTGACTGACTGACTTACTGACTGGCTGGCTGGCTTACTGATTGACTGGCTGGCTGGCTCATTGACTGACTGGCTGGCTTACTAACTGACTGATTGAGTGGCTGGCTCACTGGCTTACTGACTGGCTGACTGACTGGCTTACTGACTGACTGACTTACTGACTGACTCGCTGGCTGGCTGGCTTACTGACTGATGACTTGCTGACTTACTGACTGGCTGACTGACTGGCTGGCTTACTGACTGACTGACTGACTGGCTGGCTGGCTGACTTATGACTGACTGACTGATTGACTGACTGGCTGGCTGGCTGACTGACTGGCTGATTGACTGGCTGATTGACTGGCTTACTGACTGACCGGCTGGCTGACTTACTGACTGACTAGAGTAAAGAGTGAAAACAAAAGATAACAATTTCCATGGATAAAACCTCACTTCAAGAGGCTAACTCGTGCTAACTCTGAGCTCCTATGGATGTCCGTTGTGCTGTGAAGATAATCTAACTCATAACTTATACATAACTCATGCTAACCCCGTGAACAAGTTTGGCTGGACATACTGCGAATATGAGCAGCAAGAAATGCATTTACGTCACTAACACTAAATCAGTGTGTCTCTTTTTTGCGTTCACCGGCTGTAAACCCCAACGAAAATGTATGGTTGTTCGTCCACTTCTGCACTTTAGACTTGTTCCAGAACTTGCGTTTTGCATGCACATCCATTTTACAGATCTAGCCTTTTTATATGCAGAATGTTGGCCCCTCGCCTCTCAAGCACATTCACTCTGACTTCGAAAAAAAAAATTTTTTTTTCTCTCTAGTTAGACGTCTTCGCTTCCTGAGTCCCTTTAATAACATCCAAATTTTATAATGTATCGGAAATGTATTCCTGTTGGATTTCGGGAGCAAATAAAAATTCAAAAGTAGAACAAATCCTTTAGCAAACGTGAACACTAGGCATCCTTATGTTGAGAGTATTGAGACTTGTATGTCCAGATATGAGCTTTTTGTTTCCAGAGCCTACGTGTCACCAGACGAGGAACCTTCAACCAACGCTGGGGGTACTGTAGGGCCTGCCCCTGCTCCAGTCAGATGGGTGAAACTGACCTCTGACAAATACATAAACTTAGATTACATAGATCTGCACAGATGTGAGTATTCACCCTACGTATGTCTGTATATGTGTAGGCTGTAGGCTGTATCTAGTTTACAATAAGACATCTGGTGTTAACATCATTTGTAAGAATCTAGCATTTATGCAAATCCTCTGCATGAAGCCCATGAGATTGTTTTATAATGGATTATCAGAAAACTGGTTTACAAACCTTTAGCCTGGTTTTATTGAAAAGATTCACAGGTAGAGAGGAGTGGGAAAATAAGATGAGAACGGAGGCAGCATCGACATGTTTTGAGAGAGGCATGGGTCCAAGACAGCTTATCGTAAACATCAGAAAGAGACAGTCATCGTGTGTGGTCATGTTATGAGAAGAGGAAACTGGAACCTGTTGTGACCAGTAAATGTTTGTTGTCCTGATGGATTGGGACTTCAAAGGACTCAGGTCATCCCCCAGTAAACTTTGTATTCTTGATGGATTGGGACTTCAAAGGACTCAGGTCATCCCCCAGTAAACTTTGTATTCTTGATGGATTGGGACTTCAAAGGACTCAGGTCATCCCCCAGTAAACTTTGTATTCTTGGTGGATTTGGACTTCAAAGGACTCAGGTCATCCCCCAGTAAACTTTGTATTCTTGGTGGATTGGGACTTCAAAGGACTCAGGTCATCCCCCAGTAAACTTTGTATTCTTGATGGATTGGTACTTCAAAGGACTCAGGTCATCCCTTAGTAAACTTTGTATTCTTGATGGATTGGGACTTCAAAGGACTCAGGTCATCCCCCAGTAAACTTTGTATTCTTGATGGATTGGGACTTCAAAGGACTCAGGTCATCCCCCAGTAAACTTTGTATTCTTGGTGGATTGGGACTTCAAATGACTCAGGTCATCCCCCAGTAAACTTTGTATTCTTGGTGGATTGGGACTTCAAAGGACTCAGGTCATCCCCCAGTAAACTTTGTATTCTTGGTGGATTGGGACTTGAAAGGACTCAGGTCATCCCCCAGTAAACTTTGTATTATTGGTGGATTGGGACTTTCAATGACTCGAGTAAGCTCTCAGCTTTGGGCGCATTTGCACCGGGACCAGATTTTAAGATAATGACAGAAATGTTGATTTCTTTTTCGGTAGTCAGAACTACTGGAGGCAAGCTTGAGGATCGCATTTTTACTATCCAAAAGATGTTGGGGTGAAGATTTAAAAAAATAATTATCCCACCGGTTTTCTCTTTGTATGCCTTAACGTATTTTCCAAGATGATGACTTCAAAATGATTGTGAAATTCTTCAGCCAAATGCTATATCACTAGATGCCACACATGTCTATTGTCTTTTCATCATCATCATCATAATTATCATCACCTTGTCAACTAACGTGGACTATCATGCCTCTCCACAATATGCGATCTACAACTACATGTATCAGTTCATGTCACAATACCCCTCAGTGACATGACAAAAGACTGTCAAGAGTTTTATCACGCTGTTTTCCCATGTTTCTATTTTCACATATATTCCAGTGGTCACATGATGTTCCATTTTTCCTCATTTCATAACATGACCACAAAATTATGACTGTCTCTTTCTGGTGTTTGTGATAAGTTGTCTTCGAGCACTCGCCTCTTTTAAAACATCTGGGCTGCTCATCTTAGCTGTCTTTTCTTGACTGGTAACTAGTCTCATTTCTGGGCTGATTCTTATAAGAGAGTCAGTGTTTTAACAGTCTCTGGTTCATTTTCTCCAAAGATCCAGACTTCATCGGCCCACTTCACAAGTTTATTCAAAATCAGGGAAGCAATTATTCGTAAAATTCGCAACTTTATATATGCCATAATCAGCCATTTCCCACCCTAGATGCAACAATGTTAAAATGAGGAAACTATTATAAAATTAACAGATTGTATAAGTAAACATCTTTTGGAAATTCACAGTCTGTCGTTTTGATCGTCTGTTTATTAGTTTTTATATGCTGATAAAGACTAATTGAAACGTATATTATGTTGAGGTCCTGATATGGGAAGCAATTTTTCGTTATTTCACAGCGCCACTGCGGCTGTTGTCGGGGGCCCTAATATGACGTAATGGTTCAATGGAGTTTCTGGGACTTGCGTCCGGGTGATTCTCATCAGAAAGGTGGCGTTTTGTGGCACCGGGTTTTTGTCCCTCATTGTGGGGTCCTGGTGTGATTGAACGTCATTCATTCGATTAAACGTTGGGATGTATTTATGTCTTTTCGTTTCCTGTCGTCGAGCTACGTAGTCATCGACTGTGTTGTTAAGTGACCAGAGATAAGCTCTTCTCGTGTTCTGTGTGATAAATTGTTGCCAATCAGAATCTGATAAATTTGGATCATTTTAGTATCACTGTCACTGTTTGTCTCATGTCAACCTGGTCAGTGCCAGATAATACGCAACTGTTCTTTTATGAATCTTTCTTATGTTCATTGTGTCGTTTGAGAAAGCTGAAAACTAACATATGAAAACGTTTTGTCACAATTTCTTCGTAGATCTGCGGGTAAACCCACACGCGCAGTGGGCCTTGGGTGCCATTTGAAGCAGCAGAAAATTGATAAGAATCACAGGTTCTTTTTCTTTTTATCCCGTAGCTTACCACCTGTTTCATCAGTCAGCATTAACACACTTAGCTTGCAGTTGTGACTAGTTGAATGTTCCCTAACACGAGGTCTTTAACCACAAGTTGACATGTTTGTTGTCTAACGTTAACACTTTCCTGGATTGTAAGGGTGGTCGCCATGGAGAATTTAACAAAAATTGCTAATTGTGACATTTTTCAGAACATTATATATTTCCATTGGTCACAACATGTTCCATTTTCTCTCTTCTGATAACATAACCGCAAAATGATGTGTCTTTCTGATGTTTGTGATTAACTGTCTTCGAGCATTCTCCTCTTTCAAAACATCTGGGTTGCTCATCTTTGCTGTCAAAGGCTCTAAAATGTTTTCTTTAAAACCACATCTCCGAGGCTTTAAGATATTGTTCGCTTTGTTTATTAATTGTCGAGTCTTCACAACCGTATGTTTAACTCGCTCTATATCGCATGCGATAATTCTTTTCCTAACCTCCAATAGTCGGCTTTGTGGCTAAGTCGATGCGAACGCTTCGCTTCGTAATGCCGGGATGCCAGGTTCGATCCCAGCTGCGGGCAATGCGCCTTGCGTTGGTTTCGACAGTGGTATCAAGAAAGCCGACCGTCCAGAAAGCAATGGCAAACTACTGGATGTAAATTGCCTAGAGAAACCACACAACAGCCAGGGGCTGTTAGGGTTGGTTCTGCAACGTCCTGTAAAGGATACGCAACTAAATAAATAAATAAATAAACCTCCAATAGCATAGATTTTTGCATAAAATGTTCTTTATTTTGTAAAATGCAGTTTTGGCCTGTACTATTCTTTATTTGATCTCTGTGATAATCTTCCGTCGGATTTTATCCATGTGCCCAGATACTTACATTTCTGTACTTGTCCTAAAATATCGCCTTTGACTTTTATTATACATTAAGGCATTCTTTTCTTGGAAATCACCATTACTTCTGTCTTTAAATTATTTAAACTGAGGCTAATTTCATCACTTTCTACCATCACCCCATCTATCAATCTCTGTAGTTATTTCTGTGGCTATCAAGCGGTGACATCAGCATAAAGCAGGCTGTTTGTGTTATGGCCACCAACCACAATTCCTGGCATATCCATGAGAGATCTCAATATATATTTACTGCATAATGTAAATAAATCAGGTGATTATACGCATACTTGTCTTACTGCCCTCTTTATGCTCTGCAATGCCCCCAACTGGTTATTAATTCGTATAGCTGCGGTTTTCTGCCAATACATGTTGTTTATAATTTTTAAATCTTTCCATCAATGTTTAACTCTTCCAGTAGTCAGATTATTTCTGTATGTTTCACACAATCAAACCTTCTATGGATTTGTACTTAATAATTAAAAGAATCATCGCCGGAACTACGAAGTGCGTGCTCTTTGCTTGATACCATCTTCAGATGGCAACGGAGAGAGGGGGAAGAGGAGAAGACGAGCTAATGGAGAGAGAAGACGAGCTAATGGAGAGAGAAGAGAGGGCACACAGACAGATAATGAGTGTCATTGATACATTAGTTATATATAAATCCTTCTAGACAGGGAAGGCATGGGCACTGTCTGCTGGTGAAAAATGGGGTGAAATATGTTGTTTTTGACCTGGGCCATTGGAATCATCGTACACTTGAGGTTCAGGGCATACAGACAGATAATGGGGGGTAGAACCTGGAATATAGTAAATGTTTACGCTGCGGTTGGCTCTCTTGTCACAAAGAAGACTTCCTCAAGAGTTGTAGTAAATCCCTTGTAATAGGCTTTGCATCTGTGGGGATTTCAATTTAGCAGAAGCTATGGTGAATGCAGACGAGTTTGTATAAACGACGGTCGGCCAACGAGACCTGGTGATGCAGACATGGCCATTGATTTGGCATTTGTTAATCAGCAGTGCTGGACACAAAATGGAGTGTCCTTGGCGATCACGTGTCTAACCCTATGCCATGCTCACTCAGTCTTAATTTCTAAAGCTAGCAAAACAAGGTTGTGAGAACGCGCAAGACCTTTCAGTATGAGATGGTCAGTACCCTTCTTGGACTACTTCGACAGAAGGTATGCAGCAAAACTACCACTTCTGCTTTTGTGATGCCTCCATGTGGACCCAAAAAGTAGAACAGGAGCAAAGTGAGCAGCAGTTGAGAAATTACAGAAAGTGCGAATGGCACCTCAAAGGTTACAAGAGGATGAAGAAAAGCTAGAATAAGTTAGAAAAGAAAAAAGTAGAAGAGTTCAAGCGGTGTGCAGCAGTTGCAAAAAGTAAAGGCTAAATGGGAACAATTTATGAGCGAAATCACTGGGTCGGTTATGGAAACTGCACAGGCAGATATAAAGGAAGAATTTGCCTATTACAACAGACATTATACACACTGATAATGGTATACCTGTGACAACATGAAAAGAGGAAAAATAATTATAGCCCAAACTGATCATAATGATAGGGAGCTTAGAAATTCAGTCAAAGATCTAATACTATATATGATAATTATTTTTAGGATATCATTAGAGGGGAGAATATAAAATACAAGTATTTAGCTAAAAGCAATCGACACTGCGCCGGGGCCAGACAAAGTCAGGTATGCCCATATAAAGAGCATGAGTTATTAAGACTTGAGGGAGATGGCTTTTTACTTCAACCAGAGCATGAGAACAGCTTCAGTACCCCAGGAATGGGTACACAGCTACCTAATTCTACTTCCAAAACCAGGCAAAGATCATTCCAAACTCAGCGATTTCAGGATTATCACCATACAAAATACGTTTGGCGAGGTGGTAGAGAAGATTATTGCTGTTAAACTACAAATATTTTTGAAAAGTAAAGAGCTCCTGCCAAAAAGTTTGGGTAGTTACCTGCCACGTAAAGATACCTGGTCTAATGCAGCTACTTTTGCTTTTGATGTTTATGAGGGGATCCAGAACAGACAGAGGCACTTGTTGCAGCACTTGATCTTGAGGATGCCTACAATAGAGTCAAATATGATATTTTGATATCTGCACTCATGGGGAAGGGGGTTTGTCCGTGGTTTGTGAACTGGATAGCATCTGTGTGGTTTCCCTTGGCCTGGGTACATGGACCTCAGAACCATGTAATATTTCCCCCAACTACCCCAAGGTTCTCTGGTGCTCTTCAATGTACACAAGCAAGATTGCAGAACCTGAATCACCAGGTGTTGGAAGAATATTGACATTTGCTGATGCTGTTCTTGCATATAGGCAGGAAAGAGATACGCGACGGATAGCTCAAGAGCTACCACCAACTGTAGACAAAGTGACTGATTGGTGTGCAGAAATGGGTGCTGTCATAAACTCAGAAAAGGTAGCTGCTTTGTGGTGCTCTCTGGACAATAGAATAGTAAGAGCTGATGTTCCAAGCCCAACAGATAATAACAGTAACGTCAAAAGAAAAAAAAAATCAGGTACCAGGGTATCACTTTCGAAAGATGTTTATCATATAGGGATCACGTGGAGGCAGTTGTGGGGAAATGCCAAAAAGGACTCAACTCTCTTAAGTTTATAGCAGCAATGGACATGGAACAAAAAAATTGCTGGTCACAATGTTTCAGCATGTGATTCTGTCGGTGATAGAATATGGACTTAAAATGCTTACCATATCAAAGAGTCAGCTGATAAAACTCGAAAGCATACTGAATGAAGCCATGCGGGTAATTCTGGGATGTACAAGAGATACCCCAGCAGTATGTATGCGATATATACCTGCACTGCCTACTATCACAGATATGCTCAAAGCTCTGCAGAAAAAGTCATATCTCAGAGTAAGACAAGAAGCACCTACTGCATGAAGCCCTGGGTTGGAAAGAGTAAAGTCTTGGATGGCGTAAGCTGAAGACACAATCAGACATGTGAGCAGGCTTGATAATTTTGAGCGAGGAGAGGAGTTGGTCAAGGTGCCCGAACAAGTTTCAGACTTGTGCGGGGTTCTAATCACGTTAGGTGGTGAGTGCAGAGACTAGCCAGCTTGTGCTGACAAATCATAAGTTCAAAAAATGATGCATGACAATTCCCCCCCCCCCCCCAGGTGATGTGATTATGTATAAAGATAGCTCTGTTGAGGCAGGCGAAGTGCATGGTGTTTCATAGCAAAGGCGAATGGACGTCGCCTAGTGCAGCAAAGCCTGGTATATGATATCACAACATATAATTTGAGAGTGGAGGTGAAGGCAGTGTCTGCTGCTCAAGAATGAGCTGTACACACATGGCGTGATTGTAACTGACATCAAGAGCATGTTGAGAAAGTTAAAATATGCTTATTTGGTGCAGAGTGGCAAGCATCACTTCAGAGGTCCCTGGTAGTTAGCATCCTTTGGATATTTTCTCCAGCTGATGCCTGTGTATTGGAAAGTGAGCAGTCAGTTAGACTGGCTGTCTCTCCACCACTTGGTGGTGAACTGATGTATGACAAATTAAATATTGTGAGGACCATTAGGAAGCCAGTGAACAGTGAGGAGGCGCAGATAGATCATTACAGATTAAGGAGAATGGCGCAGCGAGGAGTTACCAGGGGATCTGGTCGACGCTCAACACTCAGGGGAAGGATGAGAGGAAGATACAATCAGACGGTTACTGGTACCATTGGAATTGGAACTCTTTGCTTACTGATGAAGATGGGGACTAAGCACTTATTGGAGTGTCCCGAGTGATGTGATGTCGAATCTTAATTTAACGTTCAATCAACATTCACACAATCAAATTCTTTTGTTTAGTCAATGAAACATAAGTCAAGATCGTTATTTACTACTATGGCTTTTCCTGAAAGAGTTCTGAGGATGTACATGGCATTGTTTGTACCTTTTCCTTCCACAAATCCCCATTGTTCCTCACTAATTTCAACACAGTAATACATTAAACAAAAATTAACCGCACCAGTCTTCTCTAACACTGGTTTTGGTGTTTATTTACAATGCTTAGTTTGACTGTGTGCGCACTCCAGTTATAAGATTTATTCAGAAACTAGGAGACAGCAGTAAGAGCAATTTTCTGTGTGAGCAGTGTGCATCTGTGTGCGTATAGCATGCGGTGTTTAGATCAGTGGTTTTGCTGTTTAATAATTATCAAATATCACTTCTAAAACGAAAGTTTGCTATCCTGCATACACAAATCTTTGGGATCTTTGTCTTGAAAATGTTTCCTTATAATCACTTTTCAGATTTGAAGTCGCAGATAATTCGTGGTTTTACGCCATTCGTTACCAGATATTTATTAGAAAAGATTTCTGGTTTTTCACCACTATTTATCAGATATCTACTAGAGAAAACACCTTGTCCATCACAACATTTTATTATAATTTTGGGGGGAGATAATTTACATTCTTCTCTTTATTTTGATGATGATATTATCAAGCTGTTATTGATCTGGTTACTATTCAATCCAAATCTTTTTTGTTAAGGCGTTTAATGACTATGTTGATAACATCTAATTTTCAAATGCTTCTTCTTCTTTCCGTGTGAGGTCAAAGAATCCTTGGAGAGAAAGGGGGAAGGGGTGAATAGACCCCTACAAGTATGTCATAGAAGACTATAAGTGATTGCTGAATGCTAAGATAGGATCAGATAACACAGGTTATGAAGAGAATATGGGAAGACATGGTCTATGAGTAATGGGGAAAAATAGAGAATTATTTACAATTTTTTTGCAGGAAACCAGAATGTTATTGGTGGTAGTATTTTTTTCCCATAAAATAATATACAAGGCACCTTAGGAATCACCAGACCAAAAGACAACCAATAAAATTGATCACCTATGTATTAACAAAAAGTTTAGATCATCCCTTTATGATGTTAGGGCTTTCAGAGGTGCAGATGTATTTACTGAAGATTTTCTAGTGGTAGGTAAAATCAAGCTTAAATTAAAAAGATATATAACATCTTATTTTCATAGAAACCAATATAATGTAGGTTATCTCAGACATAAAGCAGTTAAGGAACAATTTTCAGAGACAGTCTCTAATAAGTACCAGGTGTTACAGCAGTTAGCTGAAGATCTCAGCACTTAAGTTTGCTGGGATGAGGTCAAATGAATCTGGAATGAATCTTGTGTAGAAGTTCTTGGCAAAACATAAAGAGTGGATAACACCAGAAATCATTAAATTGATTGAAGAAATTAAAAGCAAAAAAGGCAGACAAGCAATAGCAAAACTGGCAAAACTGGAGCTGCTAAAGCTAGAGCTCAGGATAAATACACAAAAGCCAATAAGGGCAGATAAAGTGAAATATTTGAATGATCTAGCACAAGAAGCGGAGACAGCAGCAGCAAATGGAAACTTCAGAGAACTTTACAGTAACACATTTTTTTTTAATGACCAATTTACATTACAGTAATACAAATAATGTATGCTTTTTAAATCCCCTGAGTGAACAGTTAGTCTTTATATGTGTCATTTAACGAAAATGTTTCTTGCATACTCAGTTATTAGATATTTCAACATAAAATTATAGAAACAATAAATAAAAAAATATTTAAAGTTCGCATGAAATGTTTAAAAAAATGTGAACGTTTTCCGTCATTATTTAGACTCTGTTTGAGCTCTCCTTACTTGCTTCTTATAGTCGATCGATGAGGTGTCTCTTGTCACAATCTAGCAGTAATCAGAGTAGTGTTTAGCGTTGTCTTTCAGCGGCACGGCGCGTATGGCGCGCATAGCACGCAGGAGCCTCCTGTTCCTCTTTTGCTGATCCTACAGGATCCAGATTCTCCTTCTACTAAGGAAATGGAGCAGATAAGGCTATAACTTTAAAAAAAAAACATTTTTTGGGGGAGGGGGTAGGGCCTGAACTCCCACCCGATAAATTCCCCCCCCCCCCCTTTTTTTCCACACCATATACACCCCAATAATTGTCTACCTTTTGAACTTATCAAGAGTGTAATAAATTATTATTATTGGGCAGTTAAGCATGACTTGAGCCTCTCGCTGACTTGATAGAATTATTGTGAAGCAGGTTAGATCTTCCTCCTCCCCTTATGTTTTCTGTGCTGCAGCGCGCCTGTTCTACTTAACGTGGACTAAACACTCCTAACTTATTCAGCATTTTTTTAATATTTATTGTTTCAGATATGAGGATGGTATTTGGACCCGCTGACTTCCACGGCCTTAATTTACAGCAAACATTTGATACCAGTGAAGTATAACAGCATCTATTAGTCTCAGACTAGGCTACAGTGATCATTTATCTTTGTTCTGTTGTTTATTGGTTTTGTGACGTCGGCACAGATAATCTGTGAGGACTGCATGTGTACAAGTTATACATGAAAGCGTTTTTTACAATGCTACAAATTGTTTTTATTTTTTTTTTATTTTAAGGAATTTGTGAATTCTTATCTTTCCTGGCAATTGCTTTTGTTTTTAAAAAAAACTCAGAGAAGAAATGGTCTGGGATAATATTAGCTACAATTTGCAGAATAAAGACAAATACAACTGTGACAATGTATTCGTTTGATGTGCATTTCGCAATTGCTGTTGTTTTCCCAACTATATTATTATTAACACCTGAAACTGTTTTTGCATACACACGGCTAAACTAGAGAAAAGTATAGATACATCAGCAGGGATCTTAATGCGAATTTTCATTATGCTATATACCTCCCCCCACACCACTTTCGAAAAAAAAAAATGGCTGTTAATTTTAAAGAATACAGAGCTTTTAGCTTGCATGAGTCTTGTCAGTAACTCAATCCTCTAAATACAATAATTAATTACAAAACAGTTTATAATATTACAAAATAATGCCGCTAGAAAAATTAAAGAACATTACAAACCTATGTGCTGTTCTTGAAGTCCCAGTCATAATCTACAAAAAAGAACAGAGTTAGATCAAATAGCTTTTTCACATTATATACTCAGAACTCAGAGGTTCGCCAGTATTTTAATACGTATATTCATAGTCTTTTTGTTTTTTGCAAGTTAAAAAGCCATATAAAATGAAGTGGTCGAAGCCACAATTGCGACACAGAGACATATACACTATCGGCATAAAAAGCTTGCACCAACTTAGGTGCAGAGGCAGCAAACCTCTGTTGAACTAAGCAAACACCCAGACTACAGTTAAAAAAAAAAAAAAAAGCTGCCCGGTGGTCTTGGAACAGAGTCCCTCTGTCAGCATGAACAACATGGGTGAAAGCCGAAAGACCATGATGGGAAAACAAGTCTACTGAACGTCAAAACCAAATTAGAAATTGGCTTCTGGAATAAAGTGACCTGAGTGCAGGTTCTCTGACATGGAAAACAGGAAAGTATAATAAAATTTCGAAAAAAATTAAACAAAAATTCTGTCCGCAAGAACATAACTAGTCCAGCATTGCATTCTATCCTACGATGAACCATAGAAACGGAAAGGCATAATTACCTCATGCAGCCCCGTATGTCTTCGAGCTTTAAAACACAAAAGACACTCGGAAAACAAAGTGTGAAGTTGAGCTGGATAGAAGACGGCCCAAATTACGTGTTTGTAACAACAACAACAACAAAAACGTGGAGAGGAACAGTAGAGAGGCCATCAGAAAGGAATTGGGGTTTGATATAGGAGTAGACAAGAGAATCTCTATGCTGGGTGTCCGTAAGAACTTATGTTTGCTGTGCCCAAAAACCCATATTGGTTCCTCTGTGTAGTTGTTGGGTAGATAGTTGAACAGTTAGACAGTTGCACAGATAGATGTATAGTTGAACAGCTTCGATAACGGAACAAACAACTTTGAACAGTTAGACAGCATGACAATTAAATATATAAAAATAACAAAGATATATAACAACTATAATACAACTTTTGTTGGAAACAGTTGGGGATGGGGTCAGATTTGTAAATATAAATCCAAACTTGGTTGAATATCAATAGGACGTATTCAGTATTTGCATGTTTAAAATAAAAAAGTGAGCAATCTGTAGTGTTGTTTTGGAAAAGGGGGTGGTCAGATGCGGAGAGGTACAGTAGAGATGCCACCAGAAAGGACTTGGAATTTGATAAAGAAGTAGGAAAGAGAGTCTCTGTGTTGGACGTCTGGAAGAAATCATGTTGCCGGTGTCCTAAAACCCATATTGGTCCCTCTGTGTAGTTTTTGGATGTTGAGTACAGCTAAAAAGGTGTCTTTCTGTCTCTATCCTCCTTATGTCACTGTTAACACATGAGGCATTCACAAGTGATTTCCACTGCTGCCGATCTGCTGCTTTTCTGCCCATGGTATCCCATGTCAGTTTACATTCCTTAATTGCCCGTTCTATTGTTCTTCTCCGGGTTTCCTTAGGTCATCCACGTCTCCTTTTCCCATCTGCTGTCTTCCGGAGAGCTGTTTTTGCCAGAGTGTCACAAAGCATTCTGCAAACATATCCAAGCCATTTCCATCGTCCTACTTTGATAACATTTGCCAGTGATGCACATCCTCTTTTCCACATTATTTCTTCATTTATGATCTTGTTTGAATAAAATATTCGTAGGATTCTGAAAAAAAAATGGAGGGGTGGGGAGGGAGTGTCTTTACCTAGTGTATTATGGTGTTTGGAAAGACCTTTGCTACGACCGAAATGTAGTCAGTTTTGCTACACAGGGACACCATCCGATCCCCATTGTATTCTATTGTGACCGGAATTAAGTAGATGACGTCCTATGGAAAAAGCGGGTTCTTTCCTCCTGACTGGTCTCGACACCCTAGAAGAATCACTGAACTGTGTATGCAGCCATTTGCGTATGTGTTTTGCCACTCTATTTCCAAGCTGTCTCTCCGTTCGACCGACTCAGTGATTCTTCTAGGGTGTCGATATTATTAAAGCTTCTAATAAATTCTTTCAAACTAATCATTTTGCTACTGTCAATACATTTGGTAGTCAACTTATTCAGATCTGTTATATAACTATTCTTTAGAGACTTGAAAAAAAAAAGGCTAAGTATGGAGGTAGAGCCGGTTTAGCTGACTGATTTCTGTTTTTAATATTTTCTTGGCAAAAAGACCTTTGGTTCTTCAACATCATAAGCTAAACCATGGGGCCAGATACTTGTAAATGTCTAGAAACTTGAAATTATCAGTAAACAAACATATAAAGTGGTTTTTTTTTTTTTAGACGACAAAGTTGAAAAAGGACTGAATTTTTTGAGACAAAATAATGGACGAAAAAAGATTTAATCAAATTCAGATCGTAGTTGCCAGAATTTAATCAGATAACGCGAAGTTCTTGCAATAATGCCTCTATTTTTTGAAAAAAATAAATGTATCCTTACCTAACGCTAACAAATGGTCAGACACACTAGAACTGAGTCCTTAGAAGAGAGCAGGCGGTATCACAGATTTTGAGCAGATAGTCGAGATTTTATTTACCAAGAGTTGAGGTCCACTTTACCAAGAAGGCTTGGGTCAGGAAGATGTGCACATTTAGGCTACAGAGAATGACATTTGAATATGTTTTGCCAAATACTGTACTGACTTCGAGGAAGACAGCAGAGACTGATCACCAAAGAGCATTTGAAATCACAACTCGCACAATATGGATAGGTCAATTGATCATGGGCTTTAACGCCATGAGAAAAGATTATATCTAGGACAATATGGAGTGTCGACATTACATTTGAAAGCATTTCTTTGATGACCACCCGTGCAACTTTTGGTATGTGTCTCTAGTGGAGATACCTGGTTTCTTTTCATCACCATCATCATAATTATCATCACCAAGTGCCTTGCCAACTAACGTGGACTATCATGCCTCTATACTATATGCGATCTACAACTACATGTATCAGTTCATGTCATAATACCCCTCAGTGACGTGACAAAAGACTGTCAAGAGTTTTATCACGCTGTTTTCCCATGTTTCTATTTTCACATATATTCCAGTGGTCACATGATGTTCCATTTTTCCGTATTTCATAACATGACCACAAAATGATGACTGTCTCTTTCTGGTGTTTGTGATAAGTTGTCTTCGAGCATGTTATCTCTTCCTGTGGATAAATATGAAGTGGAGTTTCACAATTTAACAATTCAGCAAAATATTTCTTCCATATGTTACACATTCCTCGTTATTATTTATCATATTTCCATTTTGATCTTTGATCTATAAATGTTTTGTTGGTGCCCTCGTTTTACAGCCTTCAGTTCTTTAAAAATCTTTCTGGATTCGTTGTTCTGATGGATAGCTTTCCTGTCCATGACAATGTTGTTCATGTACTCTCGCTTTTTGTGCCTAACTACTTTTGTAGCTTCTTTACATTCTGTTCTACATTTTGCTTTATTTCGTATGTTACTAGTATCATTTAGCCAGATCTGCCTGGCATGTTACTGACTGATTCTTCACATTTTTTAATCGAACTTATTGTTCTTTCTGTTTATGTAGGACACATCCAGACATTCTTCTGATGTGGTTTAAATTATATTCCTAATATCCATCCAGTTTTAGTCAACGTTTTCCTCTGACAGAATTTGTATAATTTCAATTGTATGTTTTAATTCATCTGCAAACTTCCCTGATATTGGTGTTTCTTGTAATCTTTCTCTATTGTACTCTGAATGTGATCTTTGTAACTTGGTGTAGAGGGATCTGTCTAACTTGAATTTTAATTTTGCACCAACCAGGTAGTGGTCACTGTGACACTCAGCTCCTCTGTAGATTCTAACTTGTTGTATGTTCGATGTATTTTTTTTTACTTAATAAAATATGATGATCTGTTTGATTAAAAGTTATCTTGTCACAAAATTGCCAGGTTTGTTAATGTATATCTTTTATCTGAAATCTGGTGCTGCTTATCTGTAGTGCTTTCGCTTCGTCGAGGTTGATTAATCTCCATCCATAATCATTTGGATCTGTATATAGGCTTTCCATGCCTGCTACTTTTTTTATAGGTGTTTTATCTTCCTGTTTTTGCATTGAAGCTTTCCAAGATAATCAGTATGTCTATGATATTCTCAAGGAGATCATAAAAATCGTCTTTAATATCATCTTCTTTATCTTCAGTGGATGCATGCACATTAATCATCGTGATATTTTTCCATTTACCTTTTATTCGTAACTTACTGATCCTATCACTAACAGCTTCAAAATGTAAAATACTTTCCCACAACTTTTTCTTGATAACACATCATGTCCAAAATTATTGCTTGTTTTGAGTGTTTCCTCCATAGACTATGATCATTCCATTTTCCTGGTCATCTTATTTCTTGATTTGCTGTTCTATCCATTCTGCATTTTTATAACTCACGGGTCAATTCTTCAGCTGCTCCAAAAAAAAAAAAAAAAAAGGTTCGTGCATTCCATATTCCAAATCTCAAAAGTCCTTTAACGCTGAAGGTTCGTTGTCCGTTTAAATTAATTAAAAATCAAGGCTTAGATATCTGTTTTGTGACGAGATGAAGTTTTACGGTATAAGTGTCGACCCTACGCTTCAACCCCCAACCTGGAGGACCAGGGTGTCTCTCTTTGTCTGTTCTCTAACCTTCGACCTTTCCGGCTTGGGCGGCCCTGCTGGTAGCTATGCTAGCGCCGGCGTGGATCTCAGGGTTGTTGAGAAACACAGGCTCCCCCACCACGGCAAGGTGGAGATACTTTCGGGGGAGATATAATCTATCTGATTGTGGATATTATCGCTAGGGCCTTTCCAATCCACAATCGGCGAGGATTGTGTTTAAACTATGTTTTACCAATCATCATGTTTGTGACTCAGCTATTAATCTTTCAACTTTCTCATTCTTTCTTCGCCCATTAATATTGTTAGTTCAAAACTATTGCACTGATCAAAAAGCCAATTTCTAAATCATACCTTCCTGACAAGTTTTAAAGCTTTAGAAAGTTAACCACATGGATTATGTAAATGTTGGGTTCTATCTATGTGTGTGAACAGTTATTTTCCTTCATAAAATCAACAAAAACTAATAAGAAAATAAGGCTGAGGGATCAGCATTTGTCATCTCTGATCAAACTCAGAACTGCACAGACATTTAGGCCGTACAGAAAAAGTTATCATTAAAAATAGACATCAAGCCTCATGACAAAACACTCAAAATAGTCTTTAAAAATGTTAATTTTCAAGTTGAGCTGTGCTGATTCAAGAACGGACATCACAGAGCTCGGGACATTTCCATAAGCGCTTCGTCACCATCTTTAGCGGCCAGTGCAGCGTTCCAATTCTAATGGTGCCAGTAGCATTCTGATTAAACGTCCGTCTCGCCTTTCCTCTGATCCTCGAACATCTGCTAGAACCTCTTGTCACTCCCCGCTGCATCAATCTCACCAGACTGTGGTGATCCATCTGCTCCTCCGAACTGTACACAAGGCCTCAACCACGTCTGCCTTATCATGCATCAGTATTTCGCCAAGTTGTGCAGAGCCAGCCAGCCTGTCCACCTGTTCATTTCCCAAAACAGAGGCGTCCTGGAGAAAACATCCAGACAATACTCCTCACCTGTGTCCGCTGTGAAACATGCCACTCTGCCCGAAGCATACCTGTCCTGACTTTCCAAAGCATGATTTTTGGGTCAGTTACAATCACAATGTGTGTGTATGTGTGTGGGTGTGTGTGCGCGTACATGCGTGAGTGTGTGTGCGTGCGTGTGTTTGTGTGTATATCTGTGTGTGTGTGTGTGCCTGTGTGTGCGTGCGTTCGTGCGTGTGTATCTGCGTGCTCGTGTGTGTATGTTTGTGTGTGTGAGTCTGTGTCTGTATGTGTGTGCGTGCGTGTGTGTTTGTTAATTTTCAACTGTTGTCTCAGTATTGAAGACGGCTTTGGCTAAACCATGTATATGCATACTGTGTATTTTTAAGTTTAAATAATAATTTGTATTACATAATTTCAATTAGTTGTCGTGTGCGGTAGCTTCACCGGTCGAAATGAAGAAACGGTTTGGGAAGGGGAGAAGGGGGAGGGGGGGGGGGACTGTGGGGTGCCAACAGTCCGAATTGAAAGCCTGAGTCAAAGATCGGGTGGAGTGATAAGAGCCTTCTGACCTGTTTTTCCTTGCGATGACTTTCTATTTGTCTTTTTCTGGCTCGAGTCATTGCACGCTTCCATTCACCGACTGTCAACACAAGAGAAAACATGGACGCTGGCGAGTGATCCAAATTACACGTTTTTTTGCTCACTCGCTGGTATGGCAGCCAGTAAATGGACAATATAGTCACTCATATCTATCCTCACTTATCTAACATGTCAACTTTACCTTATAATATATCTTCCATCCCACAACTGAATGAACAAAAACGATTCCATTAGATCAAAAACACAAACATTCTTAGCTGGCTACGACTTCCGTTCGCCACTACTGATGGCCAGGTAGGCGATGGAAAAAAACACTGTGCAGACACTTTGAACTTAGACACTCTTTCTGGATTCCGCAGACACTCCATCATACTTCATGTATTCATTTCCTAGGCCTAAACGAGACTGACTCCCAGCCCTTTCTAAGGCATTATACAGTCTTCTAATGCCCCTCTTCGAAATCCCGAATTCTCCGTGTTCCTTAGTTTCCACGAATTCCATTTGGCCAGCAGTTTGTGTGTGACCCCTGTGAATAATTATACTTCACATGAAGTTTGACTGTCAGCAATTCCCGTGTTGTCCCAGTTAGACTCAAAATATTCCACTCACATTTATTACTGACGTCATTCTGTCTAGGCATTATTTATCTAGGAGAAAATGAGGTTCACTATACTCTCCCCCACCCCCAAAAAAAATGTTTTACGTTTTCAATCAAATTAGGTGTGATCATTATATTTATGTCTTCTTTGAATATGATGATGTTAGATCTTTGTAGTGAATCATTTTCGACAAGTTCATTTCCAACCAAGTTCCCTTTTCCCCATTGGGTTTACAATTCAAACAATCCAAATTGCCATCTGTTAGGTCTTTCCACGATTGTGAATACCTTAATGGGATCCTCACTCCAGGCACTCCCCGTTTAGCGCGGAAGACCAATAATCTGGCTCCATAGGTATCCCCACCCAGTTCTAAAGTCGGTATACAACCGAACCCCTCTCCAAGCACCCCCTGTTTGGTGCGGCAGTCCAAAATCTTAGCTCTAAAACCTAAGCGTGACACCATGAAGTCCCACCCTCACTATTCCTATTCATAAAAGCCTATAACAATGGCAAAATCAGCAATGTATGTTCCCAAATATGTAAGGTACAAGACTGAGTTAATCACCTTGTCTTCAGAAACTACTTGTCTCATTAACACACATATTCAAATTCAATGTTACATAAATTCAGTTTAGTACACCAATAAATGTTGACATAATACTTTCTAGTGAGGTGTATTTTCCAACCGAATAATGTCTCCCCTTACTTTTAATAGATTACTTTAATATAACTGATTAAACTCCATAAAAAAATAATTTTTTTCTAATATGTAAATTCACCTAGCACATTCATTCAATAACACTACATTCATCTAATATGTGTACCCTTGCATAAAATAACATCAATTTACACATAAGTTGTATCAGTAGTTGTACTATTCATTTAACGTGACATGATATCTGGTAAGTGATTGTCTGTTCCTTTTATGTGCTCAATGTTAAATTTGATATATACCCTTGGATTACTGTTAGCATCAATTGTTAATAATTTTGTTAATCCCAAGTTATCTGTCAAAATAGTGAATTCTTTTCCCAATTGAAACTTCTGAAATTTTTTCAAACTAATACCTAGTGCTAATGATTCTCGTTAAATGTGTTGTATCTTTGTTGAATTCGGTTCAGTTTTTAGACATATATATTACATGGCTTTGTATCAAAAAGTGCATCTGCATTTGATAACAAAATATCTATACTAGCATAATCACCTGAAAAATTAACTCACACACACACACACAAAATCAAATTTTTGATTTCATACACCAAAATTTTCTTGTAATTTTATATGAATGCAACCGTTTTATATTTTGTATGTTTGGTTGTGACAATAAAGACTTGTAATCACCGAATTTGGACAGTGTTTTGAATACATCATTTGTAAAAGTAGTAGTTTCAGCAACAACAGTGTTAGTAGTGTAGCACTTCTAAGAATTTGACAAGTTTTTGTAGTAACAAACAGTTGAGAGTTGTAGCAGTCTTTATAAAAAGAACTCATAGTCACAAAGAGTTGTAGGATCTGGATGCTTTGGATAGTACAGAATGATTCGACATTGTTTGTTTGGCATGTTACCAATAGATTTTGCCACAAAGTAAGTAAGATGTATTGTATCAGCCAAATGCACTCATTTATATAATATGATGATTTTTTCTGATGTTTCTCTCTTTGGTTGTGGTCAACATTTGATAAATTACAATTTTCTTCAAGTTTTCCATTATCTGCAACTGTTATGGTTGGTCTGTTTTTTCTTCCATCACTCTTCCTCAACATCTCACTTTCATTCAGTATGGATGGTGTGCTTTTATCACACAATGCATTGTCATTCATGTCTTTTGCATTCAGTAATTCTTTCATACCCTTATCGTCACACTCTGTGTTCTCATTCCCTTCATGATCCTATTTTTCTGTACTGATACTATCACTCATTCTTGCATGACTGATTGACTGCTCCCTGTTATTGGAAGAATCACTTTCATTCCCTTGTATTCTTGCATTCTTACTATGGCAAAGATTTTGATCACTGGTAATCATGTTCTCATTTACTGCTGCATTCCCACTATGGCAAAATTCCTAATCACTGGTAATTGTCTTCCCATTTTCTTTCAATTCTTTGATGTTTTCTCTTTACCACAGAAATATTTCTTGCTCAGACATTTCTTTCAGACCTTTTTCATTCCCCAAAATTAATCCTGCACATGGTGATAGCAATACAGCAACTCTTATTCTTCTTTGTAAAAATGGAGTGTTAACATTGACAAAGGCTACTTTATATTTTTCAGTGGTGCCTCCAAAAGTTTGGCAACTATTATATTTGTTAATAATATTTTTCGGTTTGAAAAGATCTTTGTGGATACCTGAAATGTTCGAACCAGAATCTCTTAAAACAGAAATTGTCTTGTTGTTAACAATACCATGATATAATTTAAGTGTCCCCTGAGAGACGATAACAGAATTTGCTTCATGTACCAATATTTTATGTCCACAAGGTAGATTATCTTTCTCATGAAATAACTGGCAAATTTGACATGTTTCACAACTTTCAAATTTTATTGCGTTGGTATCAAATGGTTCGCTGTCTGAATCAGAATCAGACATTTCCTGTCCTATGTTAGCTTCTTTAAACTTTTTCCTAAATAAACAATCTCGTTTAAAATGATTATAACAGCCATAATTTAAACATTTAATTGCATCTTTATATTGTTTTAACTTCTGAGTTCTTCTGTCAACCAGTTTTTCTATACAGGTTTCATAACCTGGATTTCTGTCACACATTTTATCATTTGGATGAGATTTTTGACAATATTTGCAGTACATAATTTGCCACTTTTTGTTAAACGTTGTTTTTTTCTGTGCGGGGTTGCACCTTGGCTGTATCTGCCTCTGTCATAACTGGCACTAGCTCCAGTTTCAATGTCTGGTACCGGGTTGGAAAAGAAAATTTCACGATAGGCCGAAAAATAATTCTCACCTGTTTTCTAACTCCTTTAATGAGGTTGGTTTCCTTAATAATAAATCTACTAACAATTTATAGTTATCCCTAACATTGGCCGAATCAATCCATTTGTCAAAAATGTTCAGAACTTCCGAATGATAATCCGTGAACGTCTGATCAGACTTTGGCTTTAGATCAAGAAACTTGTTTCTATACCCTGCTTCATGCAAGTCGTAGTGTCGCATGATGCGATCTTTAATATAGTCAAAGTCTAATCTTAGATATTCAGGGACTGTTTCTAAGATCTTTAATAGTTCAAATACTAAGTGTTTTTGAAATATAATGGCCCACTGGTCTTTTGGAACATCGTGAAAGCGCATTTGCAAAAGGAAACTAGATATAAAGCTGCCAATGTCCTCCTTCTCAGAGAAATTCCTAACTATACCTGCATACTTTTTAAATTTATTTTCTTCTTCTCTTAATCTCTCTTTTTGAATAGCAGCTTCTCTTCTGGAGTCATTTTCCATTTCTTTAGATCTCATTTGTGCCTCTGCCTTTTCTTTTTTCCAATTGCATTTCTTGTTTTTTTATAATTTGCTTGTTCCAGCTGTTTTTCTTTTAATATTTTCCCTTGTTCCAGTAGTTTATTTCTCATCTCCATCTCTTGTCTTTTCATTTCTTTTTCTTGTTCCAATTGTCTATTTTTCATCTCCATCTCTTGTGTCTTCATATCTAGTTCGTGCGCTCGGAGTAACCTTCTTTCTTCTCTCGCGTCGTCTTGCATTTTCTCTTCTTTCTCATCCCATTCTTTTTTTTCTGTTGATCACAAAATTTTATAAGTTCTTCTTCTTCTAAATTTAATTATTTGCCCAGTTTGATCAGCTCTGCCAAGTTAGACATTTTTATGTCTTCACAATGTAAACAACAGTGAAGTTACAATTCCTTACTTTCAAATTACATACCCTTAAAAAGCAATATAAGTTCAATATAATGAACTAGTAACTTGAATTAATAACTGAAATGTCTTCTGGGTATCAACAGTATACCTTAAAATATAGTGGATGTAATTTTTGTTCAACCACCATGACTGTAACTAAATGCTTCTATATATACAGTTGATGTGTAAGAGGAAGAAATAGATTTGTTAAACAGTATAAGTTTGCCCTATGGAAGAGAAAATCAGTTAAGCACACTTGAGAATTTAGATATGTCAGCCAGAAAAGAGATATTTTATTTGATAAAGATTATTAATCAAGTAATAGAATGTTGTAGCAACTAGAATAGATGCAGTGGATTTTCAAAGTATTTTATAATATAATTAATGTAATAATATTCAAATGTCTAACGATGATTAAATGTTTCACAATAATCAACCTATGTAGCACAGTTGTTGGTTACAAAGTTTAAACTTGACGACTACACCTTGCGAAAAAATTAAAAAAAATTTTTTCTTTATTTTTAATGACTGCGTATAGTCTGGGTATAATTAAATAGTCTTTAAATGAAATAAATTTTCAAATTATTTCAATTGTTTGGAAAAAAATATTTGATTCACTTAGCCTCGATAATCGGCTATGACAGAATAATCACCAATAAATATTAACTTCAGAAAATTAAATAATTTCACTTAATAAGTAGTATCGACAGGTAATAAATAAAATTATTCAATATTATGCTTATCGGATGGTACTGTTTTAAATTAAGTTAACGGTATGTGTAGTATTGCTGTTTCTTGGATACTATCCGTATGTTTACTACACTTACTTTCAATGAAAAAAAAAATCAGTTACAATGTATATGAAGTCAAATTGCAACACACGAGTTCACGGGATATTGGGAAAAAAAATTCCTATCCACCAATAAATGTAGTCAATATTATCAATTAACAACAATACTATTCAATACAAACTAAATAAAGATATGGTGTTCAATCAATGAATGTGCCAACAACTAATAATACAATGACCTTTCACCCAATCAATTATTAAATCACTAATGATTAAATTATTATTTTCTCGGTATAAAAAACAAAATTCCTATTAACCACAACTGTACCTTTGTTATAGTGACTACACCTGATAGTGTTGAAATGTGGATAAAATAAATCAAATGTGACAAAATGTGAAATTTAAAATTAACGTAACTTTTTTGACACTCGATGATGATGTTTATATGATATTGTGTTAATTAAATAATTAATAATTGATATTTTGTTAAGGGATATAGAGGGAATTTACTATTGATTATTTCAAACACTAGATGACAGTAGTTTTAAGGAATAATTTGGTAGTTTATTATTCAGGTACAATTAATTATGGCACTCTATGATGATGATGGTATTTAAATTTTTGTGTACTATGATATTACCTACTATTCTTGGAGTACTCCAATCAAAAAGAAAAAATTTTTTTTTTATTTAATTTGACTGACTGACTTTCTACCCCACCAGGACATCACACAAGCAATAAACACCCGATGACATAAAGTGCTACCATGCGGATGAGGATCACCAAAAAATGTCATCCTAAAAAGGACTGGATATAGTAGTAATAATTTATAATTCAATTTGTAATTATTCATGTAAAAAAAAAATAATGTAAACAACAGTAAATAATGCACAATAATACTGAATACACTAATGTAATAATATTATTAAATAAATTACCTGTCAATGACTGCACAATGAAAAATATAAATAACGAATATTAATATATTGATAATAATATTCTATAAGCACTGGAAAAAAATTAGAATTAATAATTGATGCTGTATCTTGATGTTCTGTTCTAGTTGCCTTCTTGATAGCTGTCCTGAAGCTGGTTCTGCGATGACTGTTGCCTTTTTGACGGTTGTTCAGATAAAACTTGTCAGTTGAACCTTTTACTGCTACTTTTAACAGATTATATGAAAAATAATGTTTGTTGGACTTAATTTTGACCGCACATTTTAATTTTTCACAGTAGTAATTATTACACCGAATGGAAACTGATCACTGAGATGTTCAGTGAAGTACTTATTACACAGACTGGATACTGTTCGTGGTAATGTTCAGTGTAGTAATTATTGCACAACTGGATACTGTTCAATGTATGTGCTTTTAGTTTCTGTTGTGCACTATAATTATAGTATACTATGGCTAGTTCACTGCTACTGTACACAAATGATTTTTATAAACACTTGGATTAGCACAGACCATTTAGATAGTTCTCCTGTTGACCGAATGTGTTTGGTCATTGGAATGCTTTATTATTATCGCATTCTTGTGTTTCGGAACGATTAGTATACGATGATCTTGAGGTATCGATGAGTGTTGATCTTGAGGTATCGTAGGCTTCTTGTACTGTAGTTTTCTACCAAATTTTTTGCCACGTTTGATAATGTTGAGCTGTGACACACATACCCAGTTCCAGAGCTGCTGTCCTTTTGATCTCGGTTTCCAGTCAACACACTACCCAGTGTTGTAACTGTCTTTGTACTTTTTGAAAGCAGATCCGACTAGAAGGATTTGGTGTAGACCCTTTCTTGTGTTGCTTGGTGCAGATTGCCCACTGCACTTCACCACACTGTAGTCGGCAACAAATTTTGAATAATCAACAAGGCTTCAGAACTGCTGTAGAGGGACAGCCCTAGTCTTACCTCATCCATGTTTTTCCTATAGTTAGTCCTGTAGCACATGTGTCTTCTGTATGTATGTTGATGCCACACCCAGGTTCGTCTCTTGTTTGCTACCGAAGAAGTCAAGTGAAGAATATAGACAAGGAGATAGATGGTCGTGTAGATAGTGGTGATGATGATGATGTCTTGATTGCTACATGCTTCTCACGTCACTCTGATGCTTGTATAATAAAAAAATCCGGAAACAACTGTTCTTTTTCATGCTGACTTCATTGTGATACTTCAGTAATGTCATAAATAACATTAATTATATTCTGAATGACCACTGTTTTAGCTCTATGGTTACTTACTCTCGAGGTCGTGCTGTGTTCTTCATCGTTAGTGACTTTGTTAACTGGTTCTAGTGTCTGTAACTGCCACCTGGCTTCTAGTGCTGTCTGGTACTAACAGTTTGATCGTTGACACTAACATTTTAGTAATGTTCCTATCTAATGTGTCTCTGTAAACCATGGATTCATGTATCTTGCGTGTCGTCTCTGTAGTTCGTTATTTAGTTTCATATCTGCTCTCTAATGACTGCCTTTGAGGCTCGATGAGACTGGCTTCTCTCCTTCTAGTGTTGAGCTGACATCTCTACAACTGAAGGCTCTGGTGTGCTAGGGCGCATGTTAATAGTCCCTCCTCTTTAAGTCTCGATGACTGAAGACTAAATATTCTCATCCTTGAGGGTCATATTACTAGACCCTCCTCTTCTGTCTCGTAGACTGAAGGCTGACCAAACGGTTTATTACCCACTATTTCTACCGAGACGCTGGAATGCATGGCATGTGTTTTTCTACTCACTACTGCTGCAAGAAGGTTCTAGTATATTTCAACATGTTTACTGTGTAAGTTCTCACGTTTGATTTTATTTTCTTTTTTTTTTCTGATTGCGTCAGATAACTCTGCACCAAAATCCGCCAATTAAATTGACAGTTGACCTTCTGGGAGACTTCCAGAGCGCTTAGAAAACGAGTGCGTCAATGCTGTCTTTCTTTGATATGGAACGTCAACGATTACATCAGATGCCATTTATATAACTAGGTTAATCATTTGCAAAATATCTCTGCTAATAAACAAGACTTGTTGATTATTCTAATTATGCGCAATATCCTAACTCCTGACAAACAAGTGATGGCGTCTTCTTGTTACAGTACTATCACCCCCACTCCACAACTCCGTGGGCATGATGGGCCAGCTGACTGGACTGAACGCCATCAACAACATTTTTTGGGTCGGTGGAAGGGACTAGGGGGTGGTAAGAGGCTCAGGTGCACTTAGAGGCAATGACTACCACATGGCAGCGGTGGAGACAAAAAAGAAGTAGAGGCAGAATAATGATGGGGGTGAAAGATCTGAAACATTCAAAGGGGAGCTCTTCTAGTGTGCTTTCTCCTCCATAGGGTTTCTGCTGCATATATGGTAGCGGTGGAGACAAAGACATTGTAGAGAACTGGAGAATACAGTTTTCTTTAACTATTCCGGATGTAGGACCACCTTATTAGCATTGACTTAGGACTCCCCTTGGAGTTAGATGGGGCGTCTTAGTCCAAACCTCTGCTGTCTGTCACCTCTTCCTAAAGACCTTGTAAAACATAGGGCACGGAAGGCTGAGGATATCCGCCATAGAAACTGTTAAAAATGTGTCTGCAAGAAAACGGTTTGGAGCCGCTGCGGCATGACAACAGATGAGAGGTCTCAAGTCCATAGCGTATAGAATCTTTTATGGTGTGCTTTTATCTCTAATTCTGTGGACAGCAATTGTCACTTGTGAAATTTTTTTCTCAGGAATTGACATTTATTTGAACATTGGCACATTTTTTGAGTATGTGGGGGTGAATGTGAATGGATGTGAATATGTTTGCTGTATGTCATGTTTGTGGAGAAGTGAATCATGCGTAAAAGAACCTTTTTCACTCCTTTGACGCATAGGGCTTATGGTGATGACGTAAAATGTTTTCTATGCCTTCAGACGTTCCTCTGGCTCATAAGGCTTATGGTGATGAAAGTAAAACTTATTCTATGCCTTCAGGCGTATTGAACACATAGGACTAGACCCATATTTCTTTAGAGCAATCTGCGGATGATGTGGTCAAAATACGCCAGCCGCCTTTACTTCCAAGGACTGTACCTGGTACCCATTTATGGTTGGGTCGACCTGAGTGTAAAGGTCACTTTGGAAAAAAAAGTCCGGTTCCGCGAAGAACGAAGGGCATATGGTGCTAGTCTTATATATGTCTAGAACGAATGGCACTTAATGGGTAATGTGCACATGATCCACCCAGCCGAATTTACATCCCAGTAGAATACATGTACCCATGTTAGTCTATGCTGACCTGAAAATTTTGAGAACCAACTTCCTTTAAAAAAAAACCATTAAATGCGATGTGGGTTTAAACTTTAGAGCTTTCGGACCGTCAGGCGAGTGGCCAGTCACTACGCCACCAAAGCTCCCCATGTAGCCTACAGATGAGATAGTTTGTTGGTGTGTTGTACCTTATTTACATGGATCTGATCAGTTTTGACGCGGTCCGCAGAAGTTTTTTCGTCTGCTAAATCAGGAAGGGTAACTCCTAGCAATCTTTTTTCGTATCTGATCATATTTATTATTTTTGAATAATTTTGTATTTCATTTTCTTCAACATCCCTGAATAAGTAAGCGGTTTTTTTTAAACGCGATTCAAATGTTGTAGTAATTTTATTTTGGGTAAATGTTTGTTGTCTTTTTAAATTACAATGAAACGTTCATTGCTTGCAAGTGTCGATCAACGGCTTGGTTAACCTGGTTAACTGATGAAGTCCAGAAGTTGAGAAGTCAGATCAGAAGTCAAATAAGGTTTTATTAACAGGACTGTCTTAACCTCTACGGGGGATAAAAGAGTTCGTTTTAATTACTAACCGTAATTCTTGCTGAATGTTAAATCAATTTTCAGGTGTACTATTGCAGGTGTGTAATTAACTCCCCCCCCCCCCCCATCCTTTTCCACACAAAATCATTTTGAAAATGTGCTGTCTTTACGCTGAAGATTTGCTACACATTACAGTCTGCCACTGTTGTCCTTAGAACTATTGTGTGATGAGCTCATCTCTTCCACAATGCAAATTTTTGGCTATCCTTCAAATAACGGGCACTGAAGATGGCGGCCGCAAAATATCCGTTTGAGCCGCAGTCGCGTGTCAATTGCGCACTTCCGGCTACTTAATTGGCGGTTTTCAGCCAACAACTGCTACTGCCACGTGGCCTCCACGCCGCTCACACAGCATGGATTGGGGCTAAACTAGATGGCTAGGACTCACGAGCAGCAGCTTCCGCATCTCCTGCAGCTTTGCTCGTGAGTCCTAGCCATCTGGTTTAGCCGCAGTCCACGCCACGTGAGCGGCGTGAGGGCCACGTGGCGGTAGCCGTAGTCACCGGAAAACCGCAAATTAAGTAGCCGGAAGTGCGCAATTGACATGTGACTGCGGCTCGAACAGATATTTTGCGGCCGCCATCTTTAGTGCCCGCTTTTCGAAGGATAGCCAAATTTTGTTATACTCTACTACTGTCCGTAGTCTTAAATGCACCATGGTCTACATCATCCTGGTTTTTTTAGTTTTGTTTGTAGATCTTAGTTGGCCTTTGTGGCTTAGGCGTTGTGAACATTCTTCGTAATCACGCAATGTCGACGTTGGTATCAAGAGCTAACCATTCAATAACAGTGTCAAACTACTGAATGCGAAATTGCTTAGTAACATTGCGAAAAACTCCAAAAAATGCTGAGGATGGTTCTGCAGAATCTTTGTAGGCCATACAAACTTCCAGATCTATGCCTGTCTGCTTTCTCTTGCATGACTCCCATTTACGGCTTGCAAGTTTAAATCTTGATGTTAATTGTACTGGCTTCATTTTAAATAATTTGGGGGGGAAAAAACATCGTTACAGTTCAATTACATTACTATAATTTCAACATATTATTTATTGAACTGAATCTGTTGGTTAAAATTTAAGCTGATCATTGACACAATGATTGAGATAGTTGAGTGATTGCATCAAGTTAAGTTAATGTTTAAAATAGAAACTTCTAGTGGTTAAAGTGGCTGTAGTAGCGGCAGCAGCAGCAGTAGTGGTAGTAGTAACATTAGTAGTAGTAACTAGTACATCTACTGATGGTGACAGTTAGGGCTGTACCGAATATTCGCTTCGTATTCACTTCGAGGCCAAATAGTGGACCAAATAACTATTTGGTATTCGGCCGAATACTTGTGGTCAGGCCGAATATGAATAGTGGTTTCCTTACACTCGTTTCTGCATACACTGCGATGGACTGAAATAACTCTCTCATTAACACAATAGTTGATGTTGCCTAAGTCTGTCGTAGCGGGAAAAACTGCGACCCGTTTGCATGGTACAGCAGCTGGCATGGTCTTTGACTGCTGACTCGACCGAGGTTCTCAAACAGGATGCGTATGCCAGGGTGCCGTGGCGAAAATCAAGAAAAGTGGGCTATAAATTGTGACACTATTCGAAAGTGGAAGAATGGGCCTTAGTTTGAATAATGAGAAGACAGAAGTAATGGTGGTATCAAAGAAAATAATTATTCCTAAATGTGTAATAAAAGCCAATGGTGTTATTTTGGGACAAGGGCACATGGATAACATCAGATGGAAGATGCATTACTGAAATAGGAAACATAATAGGACAGGCAAAAACTGCATTTTATAAAATGAAGAACCTCTTATGCCATAAATCTTTGTCATTGAAGGTTAGAAAAAGAATTCTTGCTTGCTACATACATCAAGTTTTAACATATGGCTGTGAGTCCTGGACAATCGGTAGGCGGGCCAAACAATTTCTTGAGGCCTCAGAGATGTGGCTTTACAGAAGAATGCTTAAAATACCTTGGACAGCCAAAAAGAGCAACCTAGAAGTTTTGAAGGAGGCAGGAGCCCGAAAACAACATATCACAGACATCAGAAGGAGACAGTCATCATTTTTTGCCATGTTATGAGAAGAGGAAAAATGGAACATGTTGTGACCAATGGAAAGATCTGTGAAAGAAGGAATAGAGGAAGACAATGAGAGAAGATTCTTGACAGTCTTGTTGCATGGCATGGAGGTGTGTCGGCACACGAACTAATACATGCTGCAGGAGATCGCAGATTGTGGCGAGGCAGAATCACCCACGCCACTCTGTAAGGCACCTGATGATGATGATGATACACTATTCATATTCGGCCCAATAGTTAGTCCCACTATTCGTATTCGGCCAAATAGTAAAAATCACAATACGGTACAGCCCTACTGACAATACACAAGTGGTGTCTAGTGTTGTTGTTGTCGTCTTAGTCCTAGTAGTAGTAGTCGTAGTAGATCAGTAGATGTAATTGTTACTATTACTACTACTAGGACTACTACTAGGACTACTACTACTACTAGGACTGCTACTAGGACTGCTACTACTACTACTTCTACAGTTAGTTAGACACTACTTTTCTTGTCACCTGAGAGTTAACGGGAGTTAACCACTGTCAAATTCACATTGTTTGGATACTTGAACAGCATCCAAAAAATGTGAATTCGACAGTTGGTAACTTTTAACTTTATTTCTTATCATGTTGTTGTTCGTCCATCACAAGTGATGATGACCAGTCCTTTCATTCATTCATCAAGACTTGCTGGCTACTACTTACTACAGCACTGGACTCCACTTGTATATTGTCACCATCAGTAGATGTACTGGTTACTACTACTACAACATAAGATACAGTTTGTATGTTATGACATCTAGTAGGTGTACTGGTTAATACTACTTCTATTACAGCACTAGACACCACTTGTATGTTGCACCATCAGTCGATCAATAGACATACTGGTTACTACTACTGCTGCTGCTGCTGCTGCTGCTACTACTACTACTACTAGTACTACTACTCCTCCTTCTCCTCCTCCTGTTGCTGCTACTACTAGGATGATGACCATCACCACAACAACAACAACAACACTAGACACCACTTGTATATTGTCATCATCAGTAGATGTACTAGTTACTACTATACTATTACTGCTACTATTACTGCTGCTGCTGCTGCTGCTACAGCACTAGAACCACTTGTTTGTTGTCACCATTAGTAGATTAGTAGATTTACTGGTTACTACTCCTTCTTCAGCACTAGACACCACTTGTAGGTTGTGACCATCATTTAGATATACTAGTTACTAATACAACAGCAACAACAACAACTACTACTACTACTACTATTGCTGCTTTTGCTCCTGTTCCTCCTGCTGCTGCATGAGACAGCACTTGTATGTTATCGCCATCAGTAGATCTACTGGTAACTACTAATTCTATAGCACTAAATATTACTTTTGTTGTATTCTTATCAGTTTGTGAAGTTTTTCTGCATTAACTAAATAATTTACTTTTTGGTTTTAAACCCTTAAATAGTTTTTGTAAATGTAATCTCACTTCCTGGTTCTTTCACTAGGCAGCAGTGGAAACAACTAAAGACCTTGACACAACAGATGTAAAGGATGGGGCTGGATACTTTCCCTTTACTACAAAATCAGACTTACCTCTTCACATACAAAAAAAGTGTCTTTAAACTGAAACTGGAATATCAAAACGTAAGCCAGCAAATAAGGAAAGCATTTGTTCAAGTTGTGTCGGAAAGAGCAGCTCACTGTCAGATTGAAGATGTTTGCAGAGCTGTTCTCTACAATATTGAGAGGGAGCAACCAATTGCAGCCATCCAATCAGAGCATTTTCTCATTTACCCAGAAATCCACAGATGGCCACTAGCCAGTAAAGTACAGTTCTTCATACACAGAAAACAGTTTAGTTGTCATCAGGACCTTATTTTGTTAAACATTTTCTGTAAAACTGATGCACTGTCTGCTCGTGATCAGAATCAAGAGGAAATGTTATCCTCCAACACTGTGACGAATTCGGGGCTTTCTGGTGACCTGTCACAAGCTAAATCAATAATTGAAATGTCAAGTAAAAATAACGGTAGTACGTCATGTCCTATGTGTACAGATAATAAGAAAACAAACTCAGAGGCTGCGTCAGACCCAGACACCAGTGGTTCAGTGTGTGATGCTGCAGCTGCAAGACTGTGCAGCATTGTAGAAAGTGTGGGTGCAGGCAGTAGTAATGCAGTGACAGCACTTCCACAGCAACATTGTAACAAGGTCAGCAGCCATGCTGCCACTGGTCAACAGGTGTCCTGTCAACTGAAGAAGAAACATCTGGAAACAAGTTTTACAACAGAAACAGTTGTAGATGTCTTATCAGACAAGAGCACACTCAAGAAAACAATGGAGCCAAGTCTACTGGGGCAAGACAATAATGTTTCCAGGAAAACAAAACACCCGGTAAATGTCACAAGAAAATATAAAACCAGGTGGTCTACTCAACAGCCGTCAAAGCTAGATGATAGCCTGTTAAGAAGTCAGACATCACAAGCAGATGAAGTGCTACAGAATGAAATACAGCCCATACGTGACAAAGCTGAGCATATCTACACTAGTGACTTGCAGGCTGGTCAAAGAGCTCCTGTGTCACATTCACCAGGCAGTCGGTCTTCTTTAACTGATGGGCAGACTACCAGTGATCAACATGGAGTTATCTCTGAGATAAATAAACAGGTGATGCCAACAAGAATAACTAGATCACAGTTACAAAAGAGATCTGTTTGTAATGTTTTAGGGGATGGCTTCAGAAAGGGTGAAAGAAGACATGCAGTATCTCAGAAAAAGACTCAGGTTAGTAGTAGTACTTCACATAAAAGTCTGGTCACAGGTTTGAAAACTGTTGTAGACAGTATTGGTGTGACTCAGACTAACAGAAACAAATATGCACATGGAGGAAATAAATCTATGAATATGTATGATACAACCAAGGGTAGTATGAAGCGCAAAGACACATGCGATGACATGAAAGTACATAGCAGTTTTGAAATTACAGACAAGAATGTTGTAGAACTTAGTTGTGATGGCAGAATACTTTATAAATCTGAGAAAATTGATTCTGCAAGAGTAGCTCCTGTTTCTCCATCTGTGACCGTGAGAAATCAAAACAGAAGACAGAGCACTTCACCACTATATTCAAATAGTACGAATCAATATCAGTTCAGTAGAAGTCAATCCACAGAGAGGACTACAACCAGAAAATTATGTACAGATACTGCATATGGGAGGAGACAGTGCAAGGGAAATGGTACACTGCCTGCAAAAAGAGCTAGGGTTGACTCTTCTCATATTTCTGTTCACAGTCAAAGAAAGGCCGCTAAGTTTAATTTTAGAGATGAAAAAAGTGGGTCACAAACCAACTGCGCCATCATTCCCAAGAAACAGTTAGGCTTGAAGAGTACAGAAAAAGCTGTTAATACAGAACTTACACGAAATACAAGAAACCGAGGAGAACATTTATCTGACTCTTTGAAGCGAACTGCTAGATCTTATTCTGACAGTTCACTCTCAGAGGACACAGAAATGTCCTTCAGAAGCTTGCGGTCAAAAAGAAAAGGCTCCCATCTTTCTCCAGAACTGAGCAGTGGCAGAGCAAGCTCTGTTCCAGATGCTGTGGTTGAAGCACAGCAGCATCTTTTAAGAGCCAAAGATGGGGTGTGGCTGTTTTGGAAGTCATAATCAAGCTACTGAAATGATGTGTCTTGAAGAACATCAGTTTTATTCTCACTTTAAAAAACAAAAATTTTTGTGTTATTGTTGAGTTCTCACTTTTCAGTGCTCCTGGTGTCATTTTTTTAAAAAGATTTGTATGCATTGTTGACCTCATTATTTGCAAATCATGAGCCTTAGCTCCACAACATGAGAAATAATTGAAATTTGAAATACAGAACCCAGTTGGTTTGGCTTGAAAATATATTGAAAATGAAATGTGTACAGAATTCCTCGTTTTCTGAATTCAGAACAGATAAAAACGGTAAACTGATTACAGCATTTAGACAGTCAAGATTTCTTGACAAATGAATGAGGAGAATAACCTAAATGGCTTGGCCACATTCAATAAGCAGAAAAAGAAACAGTCCTGATCCAAGACTGCTTTTCTTGTGAAAAGATTAACTGTGACTGTCTGATTGACATCATATGTGATGAATAGAATTTGAACAGTTCTGTGCTATAAGCTCATTATCACAAGTCTTGGCAAACATGCTAAGGGCAGTTCAAATAAGAGTAAATACTACTCATCAAAAGTCAAGGGCCACTTAGAAAAATCTTTGGTTGAAACCATAAAACAAATCTGATATAAACATAAGTAATAGTGAAAATGGCATTGAGTCCACAAGGGTTCGAAGAGTATCCCAAGGAACAGTTTACCGTTTTTGAAGCATAAATGCAGTCAGCTGTACAACATTCATTGGCAGGGGTGCTCATTTGGAGGTCAGGCAAATGAGCTGGCCACACCCACTTCATGATTACGCGTTGATGAAAAAAAAAATTAATTTGAATTTACTGGTATAACTACCTATGGCTTCCAGAGAAGGCTGAACAGTTGGTCTCAAGAGTTCATCGTGAGACCAGTCAAGTTGCCTTGGATGATGTGGAGTGGAGTCCTGCCATGTCTGTAGGAGCCTCCCCACACCACGAAAGAACCCCTACCATAATGCCCCACACTCTCGGATTATGTCATCAATAAATCGCTTTCCTGGTTGTCTCCAAACATGAAAAAGTAATACATGAGAACAGAAATTGAATTTTGAAGGGGAAGAGAACCAGATCTTAATATTTTAGATTATTAGCAGAAGAAATGTTATGATGATAGACAAATAGAGATTTTAAAAAGCAGATTTTAGACTGATTTGTAATTTGTGCATTGTGTATTGTACAGTTCATACAGCAATTCAGTGTTAATGTGTATTTCTGGGATATCATCTGGACCAGCAAACAGCCAGCCTTTCAGGAGCTTGATATAGAACAAAGAATTATCAAGTTACATTTACTCTGTGTAAATAAAAGTGCAGAAATGTGGACAATAAATAAATAATGTTTGGGTATAAAAAAGAAAAGTTCAATTGTTTTATGCACAGATATGAAGAATATAGAAGCAGAAAAAACATTATACTGGGTTTAGGGGATACAAGACACTTGCATGATAAAGAAAGTTTCTGTTAGAGGCTGCATATGCAAAACACACCATGAAGATATAGAAATGAGGCTTTTGGAGACTGAATACATCCAACTTTATATATGGAGATGACATCAAATAGTGATGATGATGACTCATTTAGTATACTTTGTATCTTTCTTATTTTGTCAGTGTTATGTCTTTCAATATCAGTGACTTTCATGTCTGTTATGAAATGTTTATAAAACAACGGTCTTGAGGCATCATATATCCCAGTTCCCCTACCTCTCTTCATTGTTTTTAAAGACTTTCTTCTGCTGTCATTCCATTTTCTGCCTTGTCTTTTCCTTGCTGTGTGTCCATTGTATTTCTTCACTGTGGCTGTCTGTGGTAGTTGGTACCAGGGCATTCTCATCAGATGGCCAAACCATCTCATCTACTGCTCTTTAATAAACTATATGACTGGTTTCAGCCTGCTTCTTCTTCTCATTTCTTCAAGTATCCCTTCTGATTACCTCAGCAGCTTTTTTTAAGACTCATCTCGCTTGTTATGATGATATGGTGCTAGGTCAGTATATTCTAGACTAAAGAGTACTAGATTCTCAGTATTATTATGGCCACATAGTAATACTCCCAGTTTATGAGAGTGGCTAGACCCTAGAACTCAAGTCAAGTTTGCCACAAAGAACAGTAAATAAATTTGACAATCTTACATTTGATTTGGGGATGATTCTGGTGGGGCATACACATAAGACAAGTATTCTAATGTATAATGTTCTGTTAAGGAGTATTTGTGACCATGATGTTCTTGCTATATAGTTTCATATTGTTTTATCCTGTCTCTTCTTCTCGTGGTGCCATTAGACACGGCTCTGGGGCAAAGCAAGTCTCCATCGCTAACAAAATGTATATACAATGCCTAAAGGGGTAAAATACCAGTCTATATGGCTGGGGTAAGCCAAACAGAATCCCTCGGCAGACTGTGACCCCTCGTTAGATGTAACCAATGCTGGGCCCACCGGCGTGTGGACATGTCCTGATCCCCACCAAGGTCACACTCAGGGAGCCCAACCCTGGATAATCAAAGGCAGATAAGGAAACTCCCACAAGCTCTGATTTCTGGCAGGCAGTGTTGGGAAGAACCAGGACACGGATAGGGAGACTCTGTAATTTTCCCAACCAAAGACAGACATGTCGGCCTGAATGGTGTGGGCACCCAGAAATGGAAACAGGCATCAACACAAACTACGGTTAATGAGTATGCTTAGATACCTACACCGTTATGGGGCTGCTCCTGTGGACTACTGCCGGGCGGAAACAGCACCGGATTCTGAGCCTCGAAGGGATCCACTTCAAACTACTAACAGTAGGTCTGGAAGAAAAGACTGTTACTAAAACATCGTGGACCAGGATTAGGCAGAGTAATGTGTCTGGTGAAAATAACACAAACACACTAAAGATTATGCAGCGGAATGCAGAAGGGATCATGAAGAAAAAGCTAGAACTGCAAAAATTCATCTATGAAGAAAAGATTGATATCTGTTTTCAGGAAACCCATTTAAATACAGGCTCTCATTTTTCTATCATAGGCAATGAATCATACAGGCTAGACAGAGATGGCCACAAAGGAGGATCATTAAATTAGTAAAAAATTGTACTGCAGCCACAGAAACTTCCAGAAGCCTCACTGAGTCTAAACATCCGACAGTAAATCTACATATCCTTCCAGAGCCACTGTATGCTACTAACTTTTACTGTCCCAGCAACAAGAAATTTGAACTAGAGGACATCCCAATAGCTGACAAGAGAATGGATGTAGGAAACCTGCTGATAATAATCGACAAACCTGACTCTGAACCAACCTTCTACTCTAGACAATGGCGAACACAAAGTACACCAGACCTTACTATAGCTATAGTAAACATCCAAAGACGAGCAGACAGAGAAGTGATCATAAACCAGTCATCATAATAGGAGAGGTCAAGCCACCGGAAAACAAGAAAATGATAGCCCACTAGAATTAAAGAAAGAAGACTGGAACCTCCACAAAAACTTAACTGAAAAGAATTTATCAGAGCCCTTCCCAACCATTGAGGTTAGGAAAAACTCCACGACTCTTACCAATATCATACTTAAATAAGCACAAAAATCATTCCCCCAAGGTTGAAGGGAAAACTATGAATCCTTCTGGACCCAAGAGCTGCAACAGCTGCATGAAAAAAGCACAGAAGCAAGAGTACAAATGAAACAAAATCCTTCTAACTACAATGTAACAGAACACAACAAACATCAGGCCATTTTTAGAAGAGAAAAACTCACATACATCAGGAAAATATGGCAGGACAAGACTGCAACTCTCAACATGGAAAAAGACAGTAAAAAACTATGTCATCTAGTGAAGAGTCTAAATGAGGAGAAATCTAGAAGCTATGCCAACACTTTCATCAGTAAACAAGCAGTAAACCTGCTGGGCAATAGTTTTAATGAGGAAAGCAAAATCTTCATGTGTAGAGCAAGAGAAGAAGAAGTGATGAGAGAACTGAGACAAATCAATAAAAAGCAAGACAATAACCAGTGAATAAAACCCCCATCAGTCCCCAAGAACTTGAATGTGCATTAAAAAAACTTAAGAAAAGGAATGACCTGGACCTGATCAAATAACAATTGAAGTGAAAATACACTTTGGACCAGCTGGTGGGCAATGACTCTTAGACCTTATCAGTCAATCCTAGACCCAAGGACTACTTCCAAAGAAATGGAAGGAGACAGGAATAGTCCCCATAGCCGAGAAAGGAAAGCCCAAGGAAAACAAATTCAGTTACCGCCCCATAAGCTGCCTTAGAAAGACCTTCAAAAGATTGGTGAATGACAGGTTACTTAATTTCCTGGAAGAAAACAAAATATTAGATGACAGCCAATCGGGCTTAGGAAATAAATACAGAAGCACTAATAACCAAACCTCTTATCTCGCAAACCTCTTATCTCACGCAAGAAATTGAAGATGCTTTCCAGAAGAAAAGAAAATACAAACTGCGAGATACTTTCTTCAACCTGACCAAAGCCTTTGACAAGGTCTGGAAGAAAAGACTGTTACTAAAACTAGTACACAGCCGAATAAAAGGACATATCTTTACCTGAATTAGAGCTTTTTTTTTACAGACGATGCGCTAGAGTCAGACTGGAGGAACACAAGAGCAAGCTGATCAGACTACAAGAAGATGTAACTCAAAGAGGTGTTATGTCCCCCAGCCTATTTATTCTTTTCATCAATGACCTCCCCAAACAGTTCATGACTCACATTCATTAGGCCCTACATGCAGATGACCTGGCCATATGGACCCAAGCTGAACATATAGGAACAACTTAAACAAGTATGCACCAAGCTATAAATACAGTTAAGAAGTGGACAGACATGGAGTCACAATAACCCAGACTACAGCCGACTCAACTCTTTTTCTGTATTTCCACAAAGCCATAACCAAATCTGTATCTAGAAGGCAACATCCTTCTAAAAGAAGACAGCCCCACATATTTGGGAGTAAAATTCAACAAAAGAATAAATAACCTGGGGTCCCCATATTCAGGACATCCAAAGGAAAGCTACCCTGCGGCTCAGACTTATGAAGAAGCTTATGGGAACAAGCTGAGGTGCTGATGCCAACAGAGTACAACACGTATACACAGAATGTGTACAACCAAAACTGGAGTATGGCATGGGAGCATACTCCACTGAAGCCGGATCAAATCTAAACAGACTAGACAAAGCACAGAACACTGGTCTCAGAATCATCACTGCAGGTATGAGAAGCACACTGATCAATGAGCTGGAGGGAACATCAGGTCTCCAGAGCCATGGAAGGAATGAAAAAGCGCTTTACCCTAACAGAAAATCTAAGCGCATGAATAACAACACCATGCACAGAGCAGCAAACAGTTTTACTGAAAAAAAAACAAAAAAAACACCAAAGCTTTTATTATTTATAAAAACTGTTCTGCACCAAAAACAGTGACATCCTTTCTAAAGACCCTTCATCGAGGGAAATGATCCATGCATACAATATAGACCTACAGTCTAACTATTATAGTCACAAGTATCTCAGGCATAGACAGAAAGGCTGAAGAGTGTGAACTAGTACTGTACGCAAAGACCCTTGAACATGTCTACAAGGCTTACCCAAAACCCACATGGACACATCTATACACTAATGGTTCATTGGAGGGTGCAGCAAAAAACAGAGGAGCTGGTTCATTCATCATGCTGCAAGATGGGACCTCAGTGGAAACCTCATGTGCCTCCGGGAAACTCTTTTAACAAACTTCAGAGCAGCAAGCAATTATTGATGTAATTCAAGGCTTTGAGAAAAGAAAAATTAAAAACAGGAAAATTTTCCTGAGTGACTGCATGTCAGTCCTCCAGGCAAATCAAATGGATTTGAGACAACATGGAGAGAGAACTGACCTGCACGCTAAACAGACTTTCAGAAAACAATCAAATGGTTCTCTGGTAGATCCCGGCTCTCTACGACATACCAGAAATGAGTTAGCGAACAGACACAAAAAAATGGAACCAAGGAGAAACAAAACACCCATTAATTGTCATTACCAGAAATCAAAACACTCCTCAAAGGAAAAACAAAGAATTGTGAAGAGAACAAATCAACAGTAAACATCCACAAGACCCAGATCGGCACACTCAACAGCAAAAACATACAACAAATTTCTGTCTAAAAACAAGACACTGCAGGCTCAATTATCATGTGCACTAAAATGAAGACTGTTATACAGTATACATGTTGAGTTAGGAGTTGACATCACAGCACTCTGGGCATTCCCATAAGCCCTCCGTCCCTATCCTCAGCAGCCAGCGCAGTGCCAGTCATAGTCTGGTTTATATCCTTCTTGCCTATCCTCTGAGCGTAGTATGCCGGCTGATCCCTCTAGTCACACCCAGGTGTACCATTCTCTCCAGCCCATAATAATCTAGTTTCTCTTTTGACTTCGTTGCTTGTTCCCAAAGGGCTCTGACCACATCTGCTTTGTCATGCATCAACTCACCACTGAGCGGTGCAGATCCAGCCAGTCTATCTGCTGTTCATTCCCCACCACGCCGGCATGACCTGGAGAAATGATCAAAAATATGCTCACTACCTGTGACCTTGCAAGTGAAGCTTGCCACTCTTCTTGAAGCAATCCAGTCTTCACCTGTTCAGCATGCTTTCAGAGTCCATTACAATCATGACATGTGTGTGTATCTTGTTCTCTAGCCACCGGCAAGCTGCAGTGACCGCCTCCACCTCCATTCTCATGCTAGATGTCGTGGTATCGCATACCAGGCTGTCCTGCAATAAAGATTTTCCATTGGCTTTTGCTACGAAACCCCAGGCACTTCTCTTCCCTCTCAATACAGAACCATCTGTATAGATAATCAGATCATCTGGGTGTGAATTGTCCAGAATAAACTGTTGGAATTCCACCTCATCAGCCCCCGCTGGCCACTCTCTGCACTCCCGGCCTAATGTGATTATAACCCTACATAGGTCAGATTTTTCCTCTGCTACTCTGACCCACTACTCTCCTTTGCCAAATGTTCTTCTGCATGCATACTTGCCTTATTGTGTCTTCTACTTTAGCCATCCATGATTTTACCCTTTTCAGCTTCTGATGCTCTTCTGGTGCTCTTTATCTGCAGCTACTCTAAGGTATGACTTAGCCAGCAGCACCTTTAGCCTATTTGCAATAGTCAGTAATGCAAGGATGTATTGCATGCACACAATTGGGGCATCTCTTCTACATCCCAGGATCACCCGCATAGCCTTCATTCTGTATGCTATGCTAATCCATAATCAATCAATAAGATGATTAAGTGCTGGTAAAGTGTGAACAGAATTCTTTGTTCCATGCCCATTGCTGCCACAATCTTTAGTGCATTAAGACCTTTTTGGGACTGTATGTGATCCATGAAAAACAAGATTCTGCCAAAGGTGGTTCCCAGGTAACGCAGTCTGCTGTTTCTCTTGATGTCCCCGCCATTTATTTTGAGGCTTGCAACATCAGCTCAAACAATTCTGTTGTCCAAAGAATACTACAAGACGATTGCTTCTTCTGGGTTGATTACAGCACTCATCTCTGTAATCAGTCGATCATGTTATCTACTGTGTAAATCTTGAGCAATTTGATTCTGATCTCTCCCCTGCCTATATATATGAGAATATCATCTGCGAATGTCTGTATTTTACCAACTCCAGGTGTTTCCAGTTCCGCAATCTTGCTTGTAAAAACACTGAACAGCACAGGTAAAATTGCAGATCCCTGTGGTAGTCCCGGTTATAATACGTGGTTTGGAGGTCCATGAACCCAGGCAGAAAGCTGCCCGATGAGAATACAAAGCAGCTGCTATCCAGTTCACCAACCAAGTACTGACTCCATTCTCCATAAATGGTATCATCAAGATATTATACCTGACTCTGTTGTAGGCATCTTCTAAATCATGTCCCGCTGGCACCATTTTCAGCCTGTTCCGGAAACCTTTGAAGGCGTCAAATGCAAAAGTGGCAGCATTTGACAATGTATGCTTCCCTGGCCGATAACTTCCCAAACTTCCTGTAAGGAGTATGTAAGCCAGAAGTATGGCACAGTGTGCATGTCAGGACCACAAACCCCTGAGCACATTCTGCAGACATGCTGACTCTACTTAACAACTTCCAAAAGAAACCTGGCGTTTTTCTAGCCACTATACCACAGGGGCTCCTGTATAAACGGTTGGGAAGTTTTAATTTGCTTGTTTCATGCCTGTTAAAATTTGCCCATTTTTTATCTAGCATTTCTTTTCCAGTCTTGTCTTGTCTTGTCTTGTCCACAATTGCCTCACAGCTTAGTGGGGAGTCGCAGTTTTCTATCCTGGGCCAGGTGTGTTGCACGTGTTGTTGTTAGCCCATGTTGCCTCAGGATCTCTGATATATTGTCTATCCATCGTACTCTCGGTCTGCCTCTTGCTCTAGGGCAGTAGTGCTGTTCGTTGTATGCTCGTAGAGGCAGTTGGTCGGTTTGCATTCGCATCAAGTGGCCAAACCACTCTATTTGTTGCTTCTTTATGTATTGCAGGCATGGTGTGGTTCCTACAATTGATCTAATGTTCTCGTTTCGAACTCTGTCTCTCCTTGTGACATTGGCAGCCTTACGTAAGCATCTCATTTCGCACGTCGTGATCTTTTTCTCCTGTGCTCTTGTTAGGGACCAGGTTTGGCATTGGTAGCAGAGGGTTGGTATAAACATGCAATTTATCAGTTGTCGTTTTAGTGCCATAGTGATGCTTGGGTGTTTTAGCAGTGGGGAGAGTTGGTAAGTTACTGCGTTCGCCTTTTGACATCTTGCCTCAAGTTCCCTATCAATTCTTCCATCATCTGTGAAGATGCTCCCCAAATATTTAAATTGTTGCACTTGTTTGAGTTGTTCGTTGTTAACTTGAATAGTTAGTATATTAGGTGTTCTACTTATTTTCAGAACCTCTGTTTTGGTGATGCTGATCTTCATGTTATATTCGTTTCCAGTTTTCAATAAAAAGCTTTGTGTGTGTACTTCATTACATATTTTAGGTTCAAAAGTTTATTTCTTAATATGATTTACAAATAAATGTTCATGCTTATGACAATAAATGTTTGAGGCAATGGTGTTCTAGTTAAATAGCCTAAGATTTCTCGTTTGTCCTCTCTGTCTTTAGAATGCTGCCATTAAAACATATAGTAATTTTCTACCGTCCTTTATCCTCAGTAGGGTATCAGTTTTTAACAACAAACCATTCTGTCCTTCGCTATAGCATGCAGCTTCACACCATGTCATTCCTATACTTTTAATTTCATCCTCTAATTCTCTTCTCTATGTGTGTTTTGGCCTACCTTTATTCCTTTCACCTTGTAGTTTACAGAGAAAATTCAGGTTGTTATCATTAACACGATTCATTGGAATTTGTTTGGTTCTCTCAAAGCTCTACACTAATGATATCTTTTTTGTTGCAGTTGTTGCTTGACACTGGCTTTTACAGATCTTGTGAATTTGCTGATTCCTTGTATACCAAGATAAATCGTCCAGAGTGGTATTCGGGTCTGGACTTTCTACTGACATGAAGCATCCATTTATGTGTGCAATGTAATGTTCAAACCTGTTAAAAAACCATCACATTTATTTGTGCACTGCAATGTTATAGTCTAGGTTATTTATGTGGATGCTACAGTTGACCTTGCTGTCTAGGTTATTTATGTGGATGCTACAGTTGACCATGTTGTCTAGGTTATTTATGTGGATGCTACAGTTGACCATGTTGTCTAGGTTATTTATGTGGATGCTACAGTTGACCATGTTGTCTAGGTTATTTATGTGGATGCTACAGTTGACCATGTTGTCTAGGTTATTTATGTGGATGCTTCAGTTGACCATGTTGTCTAGGTTATTTATGTGGATGCTTCAGTTGACCATGTTGTCTAGGTTATTTATGTAGATGCTACAGTTGACCATGTTTTCCCCTCACAATTTAGACAATTAATTGTTTGTCTGTCTGTCTGTCCAACTATTTTTCCATTTTATGTAAATGTTTAGGGAAAAAAAGCAGAATAATATTCCCAATATACATATAGTTTATTTCTGCCTTTATGGTTTAAAATGTCTGATAGCATAGACATGGCTACATTAAAAAAATTCTAGCTGATGTTCAATGTAAAACAGTTCTGTCCAATTCTTATGTGCCTTTGATATCTCATTTACTGACATACCCAGAATGTTTAACACCAGCTGATCACTGTAAACTATTATAATGTGTAAACCATAACCAAGACAAATGATAACTTATTTGGAAACAATGTGTGTGTCTCCAATGCATCAGCCCAACAAATGTTACACTAGTGACAACAGATATAGGTATGGACATTTTAAAACAAGTTAAATGAATTCAGTGACCTGGTCACCTTGATAATCAGACATGGCAGTCTATTCAGGAGTTGAAATACAGAATATCCATTGAAAAAAAAAAAGATTTTACAGAATGTACATAATATATAACATTTATTTGTCTGTGAATAAGCTACCTAGAGCCAATTCTGATGTACACATGTCTATTCAGAGGATGCAGAAATATTCTATAGAACCGGGTTGACAACACATGGGACAGGTAGAATAAACAGTAGGAGCAATGAATGAAGAAGACATTTATCTAGTCACTCATATCAAAGTACAGAAAATTCACATTCTTTTGACAGACCATGAGAAAAGAAAAAGAGAAAAACATTTTTACATCTGGAAAATGAAGTGAAGAGAACAGGAATATCTAAAGATAAAAGAATAAGAAAGTCTGGTTCAGTGCCAGAGGAACAGCTGTATCAGATAATAACCATGAGAATCATGATGTTCGGTCACTGCCACAAGACATGGTCTGTAAGAAGACAAAATAGAAAGCAAGAAACAGGAGAATACAAGTTGGTTAGGTGGTAGTGTTGGCTCTAGTGAGCAATGTCCCACCAGTATACCTATATTCTAGAGACCAGTCGGCAAACAGTGGGTGATGTGGTCGCTTCATTCATTTCCCGGGACTATACCTGGTACTCATTCAAGGTTAAGTCGACCTGAGAGCCAAAGTAATCTTTTAAAAGGAAAATAAAGTCCTGCTCCAGCAAGACCCGAACCCACGAACTTCCGATCCACAGGCCAGCATCTAGCTGCTACACCACATTGGCTCCTTTCTTTCTTCAGAGAGAACATTATTTTGAAGTGTTAGATTCCAGAAACACATAACCATCCATGAATGTAACATGGGTCTGTGAACAACAGGAATCAGTTCAGGTTATAATGGTCATAACTGAGTCAGTTCACAGGGCACTTCTTACTCTGACACCCTCAAAGAGGATCTAGATCTCTTATTCAAGCTGGCAGTCTGTTTCAGGTTTCTCTCCTTATACAGATCATGTTGTCAGTTACAGTTCTTGCGAAACTAATAGTCTTGTGGGACATGTTTCAGAATTTGTCCTCTTCATATGGACATGTCTGTTCATTAGATTTGGGGGTGGGTACTTCATCATTTTCTGGCAATGAAAAGTGCAGTTGTGATGAGGTCTTTGACACCGATTTCACTGACAGGCTAACAGGTCATCATGAAACACCACACTGTACTGCAAGTTCTGGTTTCTCTGGACTATGTTTACATATAAACAATAGGGGTGGGTTTATCTTGATTGGCGTGGGAGATCATGCCTCTCCACAATCTGCGATCTCCTGCAGCATGTATCAGTTCGTGTGCTGACATACCTCTATGCCATGCAACAAGACTCAAAATTCTTCTCTCGTTGTCTTCCTCTATCCCTCCTTCCACAGATCTCCAGTGGTCACAACATGTTCCATTTTCCCTCTTCTTATAACATGGCTGAAAAATTATGACTGTCTCCATCTGATGTCTGTGATAAGTTGTCTTCGTGCTCCTGCCTCTTTCAAAACCTCTTGGTTGCTTTTTTTTGGCTGCCCAAGGTATTTTAAGCATTCTTCTGTAAAAATCACATCTCTGAGGCATCAAGAAATTATTTGGCCTGCCTACCGATTGTCCAGGACTCAAAGCCATATGTTAAAACTGGATGTATGTAGCATGCAAGAATTCTTTTTTTCCAACCTTCAATAACAGAGATATCTGGCATAAGATATTCTTCATTTTATAAAATGCAGTTTTTGCCTGCCTTATTCTGTTCTTTATCTCTGTGATACATCTTCCATCGGATGTTATCCACGTGCCCAAATACTTAAATTTCTGAACTTGTTCCACAATAACACCATCGACTTTTATTTCACATTTTGGAATAATTCTTTTCTTTGACCACCATTACTTTTGTCTGTCCATTATTCAAACTGAGGCCTATTCTTCCACTTTCTACCACCACAATGTCCATCATTTCCTGAATACACACAGACAAAGACTAGGCTAATAAGAACTATACTGAGGCCAGTAGTACAGAATGGATACAACAGCACACTAATACATCTTTGTGAGGTATATTGTTTTAATGTTTGTGCTACTTGTTTCTCACCAAAATCTTAACATATCTTTTTTTTGTTTTTTGTTGAAATCTCCATTTTGTATTGTAACCAGCACTGCATTTGAGTTGAGAATTCTTTTCTTCTTCTTCTGCCTTTCTATCCCCCAATGGAGCATAGGCCCTCAACCAACTCACGCCAAGTCGTTCTATCCTTCGCCATTGCATGGAGCTCTCCCCATGTCCACCCCATCTTTTTAACTTCATTCTCCAGCTCTCTTCTCCATGTGTTTTTTGGCCTTCCATTATTCCTACGCCCCTGTGTGTTCCAATGCAAAGACATTCTAGTTATGCTGTTCTCCTGTTTTCTCAGTGTGTGTCCTATCCAACGCCGTCTTTTCCACACCTCTTGGTCCACCGGAGCCTGTTTAGTTCTCTCCCAAAGCTCTACATTAGTTATCCATGGTTGGTTGGTTTTTGTGGCTATGGTTTTTACAGGATGAGGAAGCCAATCCCAAGCCCAAGAGTTGAGAATTACATACAATTAAATACCACTTTCAAATATAACAAGTCGTCCCCTTGTGGGATGCAATTTTTTTGTTATTTTGAAGTCACACCCTAGCTTGTGCCAGGGGCCTTAAATATAGCTGGGCCATAAATATGGCCTAAGGGCTGAACGGGGTTTGCAAGACCTCTTCACGGGTGATCCTCATCTGCATTGTAGCACTTTGTGTCACCGGGTGTTTATCGCTTGTGTGATGTCCTGGCTGGGTACAACTTACCTACCTACTTTCAAATGTCTTTAGTAGTCTACAAAATACAAATGCCATGAAATCAGTGCATCAATGTGGCTAATGAAACAGGTATTTCAGTACAAATGACCCTCTACCTAATGAAGTATATGAGCACAATGATGTTACAGATCATCTAAAAACGCAATAAGTTTCCCATAACCAGAATATATTTTAAACCATGTATCTTGGCTATTTTCACCATGCACACAGAGATAAAGTAATATGCATCATAACATCACTGAAAAACAGAATGAGAGACTAAATCAACAGTTATCGTTTGGTATTATTTGTTCCATAAATATCAATGGTGTCAATATGTTACAGCACAGCTAGTTCCAATCTATCCTACTGTACTTGACATTTTAGAACCTAAAACATCCGACTATGGTAGACTGACAAGACACATCGCTCTTGGGATCTCTCTGCCTCTGAGAGTGGCAGGTTCCCATATAGCTAAGGACAATTTTTCTTCCACAGGAACCCACGATATCATGCTCTGCTGTTTGATCTCAGAGCAAAGTGGATAGGACAACTACCACATCAGATTGGAAACTATAGTACGTTTGGTGCAGGAAAGCCTAGCATATGATACCACAACATCCAGCTTAAGAATAGAGGTGGAGGCGGTCACTGCAGCTTTCTGCTGGCTAGAGAACACGACACACACACACTCATCATGATTGTAACTGACTCAGAATGCATGCTGAGGAAGATCAGAACAGGCATGCTTCGCTGCGGAGGACACGGGTGAGGAGTAATGTCTGGATTTTATCATCGTGTGTTGGGAAACAGGCGGACAGACTGGCTGGCTCTGCACAACTTGGTGGAATACTGATACATGATAAGGCAGACGTGGTTATTGCCTTGTGGGAGAGCGTGTACAGTTCGGAGGAGCAGAAGGATCACCATAGTCTGGTGAGATTGATGCAGGTGGGAGTGACGAGAGGTTCTGGCAGATGCTTGAGGCTCAGAGGAAAGGCAAGACGGACATTTAATCAGAATGCTACTGGCACCATTAGTATCGGAACTCTTCACTGGCTGCTGAAGATAGGGAAGGAGCCCTTATGGTAATGCCCCAAGTGCTGTGATGTCGGTTCTTGAATCAAATCAAATCAAATCATTGGAAACTATAGAAGGTACCATACCAAACTGTGAAACTGAAATGGAGCTACATGCCAGACTGAAGCTACAAGGGGTCTTCTGTTAGACTGTGATACTACAAGAGATCCATTGCCAGACTATATATACAACAACAGAGAGTCCTATGCCACACTGTGACACTACATTGTGTCCAATGTCACACTACATTGTGTCCAATGCCACACTGTGACACTACATTGTGTCCAATGCCACACTGTGACACTACATTGTGTCCAATGCCACACTGTGACACTACATTGTGTCCAATGCCACACTGTGACATTACATTGTGTCCAATGCCACACTGTGAAATTACATTGTGTCCATTGCCACACTATGAAACTACATTGTGTCCTATGCCAGGTTCTGAATCTACAGGGAATGCCATGCCTGATGTCCCACTCCAGCCTGCATGTTACAAATTCTGCACACTGAGACTGGAATAAGCAAAATGTCTGGCCCCATTTCTGGCATATTTTCAAAATTGGAAAACCTGTTTACAGCTGACTAGGTATAGTGTGTAAATTATGGCATACACATTTTTGAATTCTTTCCCACATTATGGAGTTTACGTACTAAGCTGGCGTATGATTACACACAGCAGATCTAATAAATGGTTTTATAGTGTGGTAACAATGCTCCTTTAACCCAGTCAATGAATTCAGCTTGCAAAGCACCGTCAAATCAAGTTAAAAATTGTAAGCAAAAAAAGAAAGAGCAGTGTTAAGACAACAGCTTCAAATAACATGTTATCTAAAAATCTCAAGAAGACTGAAGTGCATAAAAGAAGTACCATGTAAAACTCAGGAAACAATCAGTACAAGGTAAAGAGACAATCAGACTGATGTGGATACCTGTGTAGAGATATCTTTTACCACTATCTTTGCAGAAAGCAATCAGCTACCTCAAAGCCAGATTATAGTGTGGCAGTTTACATCATTTACCCAGAACAATTTTGACCCAGAGCATTTATTTAAAAAAAATGGTAATACAGAACTGACCACCAGGCCCATGGTCAATGTATACATGAGGCACAGACTCAAGAAATGACCAGTGACCAGAGTCAAATGTGACAAGATATCACTGATGTCAAATTAGGATGTACTTGAAAATTTCTCTGAAAACTGACAATATTCATATGTAAATTAGACTGATCATAGTAAATTTCAGTCTAATTTCTAGTTACACTGAATACTCATTATTCAGTCAACAGTCTTCTGGTCATAGCTCAACACTGAAATACAACTAGGTTATTATTTTTTCTTATGTTTCTTATTCCTTCTGTTTTTATTTGCCTGTGAACTGTTCTCTTCCTCTCCCCTCTCAGTCGCTTCATTGATGTCATCTTCATCACCTTCATCTTCTTCTGCTTCATTGTCATCATAATCATCTCCATTTCCATCATTATCATCATCTGCCTCTTCTACATTATCATCAAATTCTTGATCGTCTTTAACTCCATTCTGGTCCAGATCTTCTTTTTTAATTAATTCAAATTCATCAGAATCATCCTTGTCACTGGTTTTCTCTTTCTTCCCTTTGGTGTCTGAAAATAGAAGCAAGACATAGAAATATACAACCTGCCAACATAAATGAGTAATTGTAAAGACCTATATTTTTGTACAGGCCAGTATGTGATGGAGGTTGCAGTCAACATTATGCTGGCTGCCTTTACTTCCCAGAACATTACCTGGTTTTCAATTTAGTCTGGTTCAATCTACACCAAAATCATTTGGATAAAAACTGGCCAGAATGTCAGTGTGAACCCAATACTGATAGCTGAGCAGGCAAGCTTCTAGCCACTAAACAACCACAGTAAATAATGAAGACAGAAAATGTCTACCAAGATGAGGATATCACAACAGGTCTTGGTCTTAGTCGAGGTTTCAACTTCACTACAATCGGATCATTAATTACTTGCTTCCTGTGCCAGTGGAAATCAAATGAAATGTTCCTCACTATAACACTGAAAAAAATTGGTGAATAAACAACTGTCGCAGCGCAATCTAGAAATATGTGCACACAGTAAATGCATATGGCAGTTGCTAGAGGCACCAAAGCCAACAGTCAATACCAGAAATGCATTTTATCGTTAATGGAAGTACTCGGTCACAAAAAGATGGCTTTACATGTAAAATTATTACACAGGGTATTTCATAATCCCACACGTAAACCGACTACCGGTCACTCTGAATACCATGACACAACCGTTGCACAGGTATTTCACACGAAAAACAGCTCACAGGGCACCAAGCACTAAACTCAGTAGCTCAGACAGTGAAACCACAGTCTTATGTGCACATGTGGAAAATGCATTAGCAAAGTGCTGTCGGAAGTAAAAATAACTATAAAGCTAAACATTCTGCGGTGCCTATCCTCCATTTTGGACCAGAAAACAGCTGGTTTTAGTTCCTGTCATGAGAAGTGTATGGCCAAGTATTCTGTTCAGCTTTTTAATCCACTAAATAAAATATCCTGAAAGGCTTTTACTTTACACATAACTATTTTAAATATGTAGTTAGTTACACGTTTATTCCACTAGCTTAGGTTTCAATGTAACTTAATGTAAGTGTATAACCTTTACAATAACTACATCTATAACAGAATCAGTCCATACAAAATGGCAAGAAAACTTGTAAATTAAAGTTGAATAGAGTTCTTTTCAAGGAATTTTTAATTCCAATGTCAAATCAGTATGGAGCAGAAACATGGAGAACAGCTAAGTTACACTTTCAACTAAGGATCACTTTGGAATGTGTTGAGTTATGAGTTGTTTATCTTCACGGCACACCAGCGGATATGTGTACTTCTGGATGTGAACAAGACCATCTGACCTAGCCACCAACATCCACTGGATCTGAAATGGATTCTCAATGACCAAAAAAAGGATATGGTCACATACTGACATGACAATAAGCATTAATTTTCTTCTATACTATATAACAGACAGTGCTGTACAATTATACTGTACAATTCTGGTCTTATTTTCAGTTATTGTTTGTTATATGAAATTATATTGTATAAGTATCACATCACCTTTCAATCGAAAGGTCCTGCATTCAACCCTTCCATGACTTAAGTGTAAATATGGAGTTTCATTTCTTAGCACTTTCAGCGGTGGATCAGCCGAGTATTTTTTTCTTTTCAAGTAGTAATAACGTGGTGACTATGATTATTCATGATTAAAGTTGGAGCCGTGGTAGATTTATCAATAAAATGTAGGGGGTGGGGACTGCCAACTGTAACTCTCAGTCACGGCCTGGGGTTGTGTGCTAGGATCCTTCTAGACCGGTTCTTCAATTAGTCCCTGTCTCCCAGGGTTGAGGAACAGTAGCTTCATCAGTCAAGTTTGTGGGGAGGGGGTGGAACAGGCTATGGGATGGTAAAAGCCTCAGATGCACTCAGGGCAAAGACTAAATATACTATTTTCACTTTAAACTGGAGACTTTTCAAACCATCTACGACATTTTAGGAATCAAACTGGATGATTTTTAAACCACTTAGGACGTTTTTCAAACCAAACAGGACATCTTTGAAACCAAACTGGACAAAATTAAAGAACAGTTTTTTAAGGCCTAAATTCAAGGATTTGCTGGAACTTTTGAGATGTTCTGGAACACACATTACATAATTCTTTATGGAATGTTCTTTTGCAATATCTATAAATAGAGGAATGCATTTTTTATGCGTTTATTGTACAGTGCTATAAACTTAGTGAAGCACCCAAAAATTAGCAACCAACTTCACAATGACGCTATCTGAGGCAACGATGGTGTAATCGAACTTCTTTAGCACATAAAAAAGGTTCTTATTAAGCTTGTGTTAGTGGATGGAAAAACTACCCACAAAGCTGCACAAGTCGCTGGTATCAACAAAAGCACAGCAAGAAACATCATCAGTGCCTACAAACGAGAAGGTGCTGTTTTCCAGGGAAACTGCGGTGGAAACAACAAAGAAAAGCTGATACCCAATGTCTTGCAGCGCATTGAAAACATCCTTGAAAACATCCAGATGATACTTTGGTGCAGATACAGCAGTCAATGAAGGAGAACGGGACTGATTTGGCTAAATCTTCAATTTTCAATGGCCTCAAAAAACTTAAGATCACCCTAAAGTGCCATTATGAACTTGACCGCGTCAACAGCATCACAACAATTTTAAGCTCATGATTTTGACTTTTCAGCACATGCTGCACAAGACAAGGAGAAGTGCATCTTCATTGATGAGTCTAGATTAAATCTTCATTTACGATGAACACAGGCTCGCTTGAGGACAGGGACACGATCAAACATAATCCTGGCAGGTAGGAGCTGAACGATGCATGGCTGATAATGGACAAAGCCAGATTTCCCAAACCAGATGATCTATGGAGAATCCTTGCTCGTCCTGTCACCTTACTCCTACATGCTAAACCCGACAGAAAATCTGTTCTCCAAGAAAAAGGCATCAGGGAAACAGGACCAGACACTAAGCAAGGCCAATGAAGAAAGCATTGGAACAGTAACACAGCAAGGCTGCACAACTTACGTCCATGCAATGAAGAAATCAACTACAGCAGCAGCACAACAGCCTTTCATCTTGTGAGATGTGATTTTCTTTGTTAAGAAGTATTAATTGTTGAAATCAAACTGTCCAGTTTGCTGTGACACGTCCTATTTAATTTGAAAATCGTCCAGTTTGATTTAAAAAACATCCTGTGTGATTTGAAAAATGTCCAGTTTGATCTGAAAAACATCATGGATGGTTTGAAAATCATCCGGTTTGATTTGAAAAATGACCTGTATGATTTGAAAAATGTCCAGTTTGATTTCAAAAATATCCAGTTTAAAGTGAAATGGTATATATGGCAACCAAGAAGACGACGACGAAGTAGAAAACTGAAGAATAAAAATTGTCTTGCACTATCATCCTATAAGGAAGGTAAAGGGGCCGAAACATTCAAAGAATGTTCCTTCTGACAAAAGGTTACTGTTGTGCTCGCTTCTCCGTGGAGTTTCTACTACTACTACATATACGACAGCGGTAAAGACAACGATCAAGTAGACCTAACAGAGGATAATTTTCTTTCACTTTCCCTAGTGAAACCAAGCAATTAAATCAAGTTTCTAGTGTTTCCTTTCTGTAAAGGTGAGGTTTTCTGGCATCGCTATAGTGTGCCTCACTTGTCAGCACTGGGGCCAACCACCCACTCCCCCTAGGGTGAATATTTTTAGATGTAAAAAATATAACCGCACCGCTGATGCATCTTTTTCGTTTAGAGAATAAAAAAGTATTCAGCACAGGGAAAAGGACCATCAGCATGCAACTTGAGCACATAGCAGCAAAAGGGTTCAAACTATGTGTGGTGTGCATTAACACAACACATTAACTATAGGCACAACTTGGTGGAATACTGATACATAATAAGGCAGACGTTGTTAGTGCCTTGTGGGAGAGCATGTACAGTTCGGAGGAGCAGATGGATCACCACAGTCTGGTGAGATTGATGCAGCGGCGAGTGACGAGAGGTTCTGGCAGATGCTCGAGGCTCAGAGGAAAAGCAAGATGGACGTTTAATCAAAATGCTACTGGCATCATTAGTATCGCAACTCTTCGCTGGCTGCTAAATGGAGCGCTTATGGGAATACCCTGAGTGCTGCAATGTCGGTTCTTGAATCAAATCAAATCAAATCATTAACTATAGGTAGGTGATCTAGGACACTCACCTAGTTTCTCTTCTGCATCCTTGTCTGGTTTTTTCTTCTTCTTGCCACCCTCACTGACTTTTGACTCATTAGACTTACTAAACGAATCATGCTTGTACAGTGGGCGGAATGAATCGAAAAATCCAACATCTTCTGTTAAATTGGGCAGAAACCAGAAGTGATGCTTGCCAAATGTCAGGGTCCAAATTAAACAAAACAAGATGAGACGAACTGGGAAAGAAAAAGCCAAATATTGCTTAACAATAATTAATAAGTATCAAATATGCACTCTCGCATTGGAAGCAGTTGCATACAATAGCATAATAAATTTATCAAAGCATTTTACATTGAACAAAGGCTCACTCTTAAAGAAAGTTTTCAGTTATTTTACCAAAAACTAAAACAAACAAAACAAAAACAAAAAATGAAATACAAGTGGTTTGTAAAAATAATACTCCAATCCAATGATATCATTTATAGTTATGGCTTGGCATTCACATACTGAAGAATGACACAAACAAAATGATAAATGAAGACATTATGTGAACATGCTGTCATTTAATACTGTTTATAACAAGCTGGGAAAGATGCTATATACAGAATTCTGCCATCAATACTCAGATTATTATTTCAATAAAAGCAGTAGTAAAGAGAGAAAATGCTGGGCAGTTTAACATCATGGCACTGATGATCATCTGTGTCAGAGCTGATTGAAAGTAGAAGGAGAAGTCAATAAGTAAGTCACAAATGGTTACAGAATGGCAGGAAAATGCAGTTGGTGGTTTATAAAGGTGTCATTAGCTAACAGCAACATCAAAATGTATGTCTCCGCTAGGTGGCGCTAGGTGTTGCATGCACATTTGAAACACAGAAACATTATGGCAACTGTATTTATGGAACGTATCCTCAAAGAACCAGCTGTTGTGCATTGGAGGAGGAGGGGGGAGGGGTGTGACAAAAGGCTGCTTGCAAAGGACATCCATAAGGAAATACTTCCTGTTTATGCTGACAGATGTTTATCCCTTAAAGCAGTGCGTAGCTAGGTAAAAAGTAAAAAAAAAAAAACATTATCCCGGACGCTCTAACATTATTGATGAAGTCTGATCTGGCTGTCCTGTCGTTGAGACTGTAACAGACGCATCTGTGCAGCAGGTGGAGGAAATGATTAGAGGTGACAGGCAAATAATGGCTGACTCTGTAGCAGCTGCAATAGGGTGCTCATAAGGTTCAGCATATAACATAATACAGGACTGACTGAAATTTTTGGTCCATTGAAAACCCACATTGGTGGGAGACATTTCGCGAATGACGCAGAAGTTGAATATGAAGTGAAAATGTGGTTTATAAAACAGCACGCTGTTCTATGCAGCAGGTTTACAAAGACTGATAAAATTATGGGACAAGTGCATCAATATTGGTGAAAATTATGTAGGGAAAAAAGGGATAGTGTGTGTGTAAAAATAAAGAGTTTTCAAGTTGTTATCGTCTTTAGTTTTTTTTTTTTTTTTTTTAGGGGGGGTGGGGGTGGTTTTTTTGTAACAACTATTTGTGACTTACTAACTTTCCCTCGTACATGAGAAGAAGGTTGTGGACATCCATGACTACCAAAATAACAGTGGATCCACTATAAAAAGAAGACATTCCCATACAGTGTTTGATGGAAGGAAGTTGACTGAAGCCCATTTGTTTACTTTCATGAGATTATTGCCACAAATACACAGAGAGATGTGACAATCCAATCTTGAGTATGATATATGACCAAACAAATGTCAGTCTGTTCTGTCCTGTCTACAAGTGATAAATGATTATCTGATCTTTTCTTCTTAAAGAGATCTGATGAGTTTTGCCAGTCAATCCGCTCCCTCAATGCCTGAAATGTTGCAACTGACTGGGATATTTTTGATGTCACTTTATCAGAATATTTAGTCCCATTTTCAAGGAAGACAACCATACCATTTAATCCTTCACAATTACTGAGCCTTTATCAATAAAACAAAACCACAGTGACATACTGTGCCCTGGATTACTTACCTACAACCAAGGACAAAATGAATCCCACAAAACCTGCCAGGGCAATGCTGAGGTAGTAAACCCCTATTCTCACTTCCTCAGGCCACAATGGAAACATACACAGTGCAATGGCTCCAAGTACTGCACACAGAAAAACATGCCATAATGGAAACATATAAAATAGTGCAATGGCTCCAAATACTTTAAACAAAAAAGGCCATCATTCAAACACATACAGTACTATGACTCAAGGATTGGGAGGAAAAAGACTTATCCTATACACAGATATACACTGTATGTGTGTATGTATCTCTTTCACCAAGGAGTTAATTATGCTGCCAAATTTATCCATTCTGCCAAGCTTTCCATGCTGCCAAATTTGTTGCCTTGTCTCAGCGGTTCAATTCCGTTAGTATATGTCGTTTTGTACATCTGTTATGTTGCTTCCAACTTTTCACTTGTGATGATTATCTCATTCACCCAAACTTCTGCATGTTACACTATTGACGAAGTTGACAAAATTTGAATTTTGGGTGGCGAAGTGGTAAATGTTTGCTCTGCTCTGAAGGTCTTGGGTCCATTTGATGGCAGGGACATTCAGTTCATGAGCGCAATTTTTACAAAGATCCTTGTGGATCATTGCCACAGCTGCAGAGTTTGTGCTTTGTACAATGCTCTCGGGAGGTGGCTAGCCATTCTGTGAAGAGGGAGAGAGCCATATGCAATAAAACCATGTGCAATAAAGTCGATATTCTCGACTTTAACCTTTTAACATGACTTTATTTGTATTCTGGATATTTTTAGCACTGATCGTCACTTTTCTTGCAGCATTCATCTTCATATTATTGACTCTTTCATCTAGTGACTAGAATAAACATTGTCAAGATCTTGTATTTTACATTTTTGTGGGCTAATTCCTGAAAAAAAACACCTTTAAAAGACACATCATGGTTCTTAAATCATTTCTGCAGCTTCTGTAGAGACTCTATATTCCACTGATCAGGGGTGCTGGAATGTTTTTCTCTGCCAAGCAGTCCCAGAAGCTGCTCAAGGAAACCTTATCAAATGCCTTTTCTAGATCATAAAAAACATATAAGCATCTAATTCTTACATTCAAGGGCTTTTCACCCATCTGTCTAAGTGTGAAGATAAGGTTATGAGAGTACTTCAGTTTGCTTTGAAGATGCACACTGATTCAGCTATGATACTGCCAGACTTTTCAGTCTCTGCTACATAATTCTACATTTTTACCAGGAACGTTGAGGAGAGATATGCCTCTGTGGTTTTCACATTTTCTGTTATCACCATTTTTAAATGTAAGTATAATGATGGTCATCTCTCAGTCTTTTGATACAGTTTTACTACACCAGGCTGCCTGGAGAACTTTCAGGACAAGTCGCTCTCCTGCTCTTGAATTTAAACAGAATATTAAACACATTTTATTATTACTTGTCATTTGTACTTCAAGATTTAAAAAAAAAACAAAAAAACATGTGCAGGATATTTTAATTAAAAAAAAAAAAAAAAAAATTAAATTATACATTTAGTTTCTATTTAATTCTATATTACAGGGCCAATACGCACTCAAGATGAGCCACATTCTGGAAGGGCAACATTTATCTGTGTCAACAGATGCCGGACATCAATCAAATACTGGTAACACATTTATTGGAAATGCTTCAAAACTCACCCATCAGAAGACCAATGAGAAAGGTTTTTGCATTCACTGGATCATATATCCAAACATAGATCTGTCAAGAACATATAAACAGTTATTTTAAGAACAATAATTAACAAATATCGACAATTAAGTACTGAGACTAATTCCATAAAAATTTAAATAATCAACAGCTGAAGATATAACCTGTATTTTATGTAAAGTACGCTTTTGCATTGGTACAGTGAGTAGCACGATCTAACAAACACTGGAACAACCTCTGTAGTTCTTCTGTTACTATGGCCCTTAAAGTCGATGTTACGCCCTTTAGATGTCATCAATATCATCAAAGAAGTGTCCTTTTAATGGTAACTTTAATTTTGATAATAAAAAATAATCACAGGGAGACAAATCTGGGGAACAGGGTGGATGGTTGAGAACTCACACTTGTTCTGGGGCCAAAAATTCCTGTTTTGATTATGTCTCTTGAGTACTCAACCCGCTGATGTTTTTGGTTACAGTTCACAGACATATACAAAATATGATCATTCATAAAAACGATGTCAGCACAATCTGTAACTTAGTAATGCAGACATTTTTAATTGTACTCATGATGATGACACTGTGTGTAAGCACAATGTTCACACAAACTATGACATCTTTGCAAATATCTCAACCTCTGAATTTATTCCTTATATGTCTCACAATATTGTACCATATTCAAGGGTACAATTTTTCAGGGATAATTGTCAATCATCTGATGATTCTAGCCATGGCTTCTTGTATAACCTACTGTATAGTTATTTAATTACTATTCTTAGTTCACAATGTGCTGGACCGTGAGTATTTGACTCTTAAAATGAACTGGCCAGGCTCTAGATAAATGTCTGTCTTAAGTTTCTTCTTCTTATGCTTCCTAATGAATCCAGCAGGCGCAAGTTTTTTTTTTTTTTTTTTAGCTTGCATGTGTGAAAATCTATTTGACATGTTGTTTCTGGTTTCTGTTTTAGTTTTGTCTGTCACATCACCTGATAAAATTGACTGATAAATTTGTACCTACAGAAAGTTGGTCCTGTAATCAAATGTTTCCATCTTTTAAATAGGTTAGTTGCGTATCCTTTACAGAACCAACCCTAACAGCCCCTGTTGGAGATGGAATTATTAACCGAGCAGAGAGAGAACATAGGAATTGAAGACCTGGCTGTTGTGTGGTTTTCTAGACAAATTTACGTCCAGTAGTTTGCCATTGCTTTCTGGACGGTCGGCTTTCTTGATACCACTGTCGAAACCAACACAAGGTGCATGGCCTGCAGCTGGGATCGAACCCGGCATCCCTGCATTACGAAGCGTTAGCATCGACTTAGCCACAGAGCCGACCTTTTAAATGAACAGAGATAAAAATATGAACCTGCCAACCCCTTCCCTCTTTTCCCACCCGTTACCTGTTATAGTAACTGTGTAAGATTTGTCATGTGTGAATTGTTGCCTGGGCAGTTACCGTCCATATGATCTACAATTGCCAAAAGATCTTTCATGTCCACAGCATGACCTGCAAACCCCACTATTGTTTATATTCTCCAAAAAAGCTAAGCTTTCATTCCACTAGCATGAATTTCTTTATTTATTAATTCAAACAAAGCATATTTCCAGTTATAAGAGATCATATACCTCAGCCCTAAAATAATAATCAAATTAAATTTAAATAAACTGAATGCTTGAAATAATTGCTCTTGTCTGTCATTTTAACAGTTTACAATCAAGAAGAGAAACAATGGCCACACCTCATCTCCATCCTCAAAAAACTGCTGTTCCGGCATGACTAGCTTTAACCTTTTCTCTTTTTTCTTTTTATCATCCTGAAAAAAGAAAATAAAACTGGGCTAAATGCAAATTAATCTAAATGTAAACAAATATTTATACCTCTTGTTTACTAGGTTTTGTTCAGCACATGACAGCTTTTATTCATCTTGCAAGTGCATACATGTGGCATTTGTCATCATCTCTGTCAGTAATGTTTAATATAGATATCTATCGCTCCATGCCATGATGCTGAATTGTTTAAAATCCCCTCTATCTTTCCTGCTGCAATGATGTAATCCAGTTTTCCTTATGACACACGTAGACTGTCCACTTGTGATGTGAGTAACCAGTTCTCTATGTGAGCTGATTTCAGTCAAGACATCTCCAATACATTGTCTATCCCTCTAAGCCGTTCTCATAAAACTACAATTCAGCAGCTTCTAGATAATTTCTCACTAAATTAAAATACAAATACAAATACATTTTAAAAAATGGCTTTCAGTGGCAACTGGGGACAACAGCAATTCTGACTGAAATAAAACGAAGCAGCTGAGATGGTTAAAACATATAATACAATAAATAAAACATGGTTCCTCAGAGGACTCTAGAACTGCAGTTAGCAAGAGGTCACCTTCATAAATTATAAGCGCAGGGAGGGGGGGAAAGGGGGGGGGGGGGGGGGTTGTGTGTATGTGTGGGTGGAGTATGTGTGCGCATGTGTGTGTGGGAGTGGGTGTGGTGGGGGATATGGTGTATGTTTTGGTTAGGAGACTCTTCTGCTTTGAAAGAAGCAAACACCAAGCTGACTGATGTCTGTATTTGAGATGACACAGAGAGGCAAAACCAAACAAAGATAAATAGAACAAATGTGAACAGAATGCAAAACAACATGAGGATGAAGAAAGAAGAAGAGAAAAAAGTTAAAACATTCCACAACTGAGAAAGTGTTTAAAATCCTTAACGTGAAAATTAGGGACACCTAGAGAGACAAACAATACATTAAAATGATAAATGTTAAGATTGTATGTGTACCCAGCCCTGGTGTAGGTGAAGAGATCTGGTTCCCCCCCCCCCCCCCACCTCTGTAGTTGTGTACACATGCTAATGCATAAGAAAATCATTGCATGAGTTTTGTGTCTTTAAAATAAATCAAGTACATACCTTTTTCTCCACTTTTTTCTCTGTTTCTCCCTTCTTGTCTGTCTGTTCGTCAGCAGGTGTTTCCCCATCTTTATCTTTTTTCACTTTCTTGTCCTTTTTCACTTTCCTTTCCTGGTACAAACATGAAGGGCACACAGCTTATCCAATAGTAGATCTTATAACAGAGGTGTCAAGTATTATTGCATAGCTCTGTCACTTCATAATGAGGTGAGTGACTATTTTCTTTCTTTGCCACAACTCCCTCTAAGGAAATCCACACCTAACTATTTGCCTCGGCATGGTCAACTATGGAGTCATACTGGTTGGAAGCAATCTCATCTTAAGATTTCCTGAGGTAAGAAACCCATATAACTGAACAGTATGTGCTCCTACCATTATGGCTTCAGAAAACCTAGACACAGACTAGGCTGCTTCACGTCAATCAATGTTTGGGGATAAATCAAGGAGACATGGCTACTTATCATACTCTAGGAAATTGGGAACAAGCAACACACAAATGTCGAGTAACCTATGCCAGTTACACCTCTGAAATAAAAGTACGTTTTTTGTAGGACTGGGGAATTTAAACAATGGTCCAGTCCTTCAATGCACTGAAAGTGGACTTGGATTTCTAGTAATTCCCTCTGGTCTCTGGGTAGTGAGATTGGACGCGCGTGTGCATTGTTGCGAACATAAAAAATCTGTTGGCAGTTGGAAATCTAAAAGAGTAGTCTAACGGCGCTGCCTGGGCAAAATTTGAAGTTTAAAATCTACCCAAAAGTTATTTCAGAATCCTCACTGGTGCTACAGTGCCTGTGCACTGTGCTGAGCTTGAGTTAGAAGAAGTACAGAGCACTCATGGGTAACACCCATGTGCCATGATGTTGATCCATTGTTCAAAACCTCAAATGCATTGAAAGTGATGGCATCAGCGGACATGGATCAGAAAAGGCTTTATACATTCTACAGCAACTTATTATTCTGGTGATGGAGTATGGTTTGGGACTTATATATACATGTGGATCTATAGTGAGAGGCAGGAAGAGTGTGTGTGGTTTTATTGCAAAGGTGTGAGGACACTGTTAGAAAACAGCCTCAAGTACAAAGTCACTACATCCAGTATGGAGGTGGAGGCAGTAACAACAACATTCCGGTGGCCTGACAAGTAATTATAACGGCCTTATAGAGCATGGTTCAGAAAATCAAACCTGGCGTCCTGCGTGAAGAATGGTGGCATCACTTGATAAGACTCAGATCAGGAGCATATGACAGATTTTCTGTCCAGGATTTTCAGGTGTGGGAGATAATGAGCAGTCTGAGAGATCATCTGCTGCTGCTCCTCTGGAAACCAATAGGTAGTGCAACAGACCAGAGAACCATATAACAAAAGACTAATTCCATGGGGAGTGAGTAGAGGTTTTGGAAGATATTCAACATAGGTGGACATTTAACAATGTTGCGACAGGTACTATTAGAATGTTGACACTTCACTGAGGTACAAGGTGGAAGAGAAGAAGAAAAAAAAAAGAAAAAGAGTTTGTTGGCTATTGAAGAAGGGCATGGTGCAAGTACAGGAATGTTCCGTGTGCAGTGATGTCAATTCTTGTTTGTTTGATTCATTCATTCATTCCACACCCTCAAATAAAGATGTTAGCTGCAGAATGATCACTTCCTATAAAATGTAATATGTGAGTTACTTCCTAGTGAAAGTACCTTATCTTCAAGCTTTGATGCATTAGTAACAATTAACAGGAAGCATCACAATGTCAAAAATCATAGAGAGGACTGTTTATTTAGTGAATTCTCACATAGCTAGACAATGAAAAATCTCTCTTTATCTCAGTCTTATCAAAAGTTAATGGCCGATGTTTGGTGCAGGAGAGCCTAGCATATGATACCACAACATCCAGCTTAAGAATGGAGGTGAAGGCGGTCACTGCAGCTTTCCGCTGGTTAGAGAACACGACACACATACACATCATGATTGTAACTGTCTCAGAAAGCATTCTGAGGAAAATTAGGACGGGCATGCTACGTGCAGAGTGGCATGCTTCGCTGCCGAGGACACGGGTGAGGAGCATTGACTGGATTTTTCAACCAGGAAACGCTGGTCTGTTGGGAAATGAATAGGTGGATATACTGGCTGGCTTTGCACAACTTGGTGGAATACTGAACGAACGAACGAACTTTATTTTCAAAGGGTTACAATGATGCATGATAAGGCAGATGTGGTTAGTGCCTTGTGGGAGAGCGTGTACAGTTCGGAAGAGCAGATGGATCACCACAGTCTGGTGAGATTGATGCAGGGGGAGTGACAAGAGGTTCTGGCAGATGCTCGAGGCTCAGAGGAAAGACAAGATGGACGTTTAATCAGAATGCTACTGGCATCATTAGTATCACAACTCTTCGCTGGCTGCTGAAGATGGGGACAGAGCACTTATGGGAATGCCCCGAGTGCTGTGATGTCAGTTCTTGAATCAACTCAACTCAGTCTGAGATAAATGTCAGTTTTGAAAAAATTCTAGTCTTCAGGGGATCTGAACTCAAGACCAATGGGCAAGTGTGTGCACAAACTTTGTTTATTCATGTGTATAACTTAAAGGGAAAGACAAAGATAATGAGAATAAATCAGACAAATAGTAATGTGGTCTCCCTTAATGGTATCTCACTCCAAGACCTGAGTAGTATGTCTATTCTGGCAGTAAAATAGACAAAGGTGAGGGAACTGTAAGAGATACTAAAATATGAATAAAAATGGCAAGAGGAGCTTTCATAGCAGTGGGGAATTTGTGGAGGTCAAATTATGTTTATTTCTAATATCTAATCAGTACTGTCACATGATATTACAGCTAAGGCACCTGCACAGAAAAGAGGAAATTAAATGGTATGATAGAATTACTAATGTAGAGAGCTCTGAGAGATAACTAAACAAGTTCCAGTGAACCAAGAGGTGAAGAAAAGATTTTGGCATTGAACAGAACACAAGCTGAGAAAATCTTAAAACAATATAACTAGAATGTGTTTGCACTGGAATCCACAGGGGCATACAAATAAAAAAGAGTAAAAAAACACATGGAGAAGGGAGCTGGACAGTGAAGTTAAAAAGATGGGGAGGACATGAGGAGAGCTGCATGTGATAGTGAAGGATAGAATGACCTGGCGTGAATTGATTCAGGGCCTATGCTTTATTGGGGGTTTGAAAGGCAGAAAAAGAAGATAAATTATCCGATCTATTACAAAAATCTTTGCGATCAGCATTATAATGAAAGCTCAGTAACTGTTCTAATGTATATGTACAAATTTAGAGACAAATATCAAGTCAACATATCACACATTTTCATTTTGCAAAAAACTAAATTGTAAATAAGTAAAAAAATATCTACCCTCAGTTCTTCCTCTGGTGGTGTTGGCTCTTCTTTCTCTCCCTCCTTGTCTTTCTTTTTTCGTTTTGGCTTTTCTTTCTCTTTGTCTCTTTTCCTATGTTCTCTCTCTGCTCGGTGAAATAATTCCATCTCCAATAACCTGATTGAAAGTATAAAATAACTACTCTGGTCTGACACCTAACTGTACTGTACATCATGGCATATTCACACATCAAATATATACTAAGAAAGCCATCTGTCTTCAATAAACCTGACACATCTCATGCAAATTCTACTCAGACACAATTTATTTTTCTAAAAAACGATTTAAACACACTGTGTGTGTGTGTGTGTGGGTGTGGGTGTGTGTGTGTGCGTGCGTGCGTGCGTGCGTGCGTGTGTGTGTGTGTCCATTTTCTGCTTTGTCACTGATTAACAAAAAATCTTGTTTCCAAGCTAGGTTGCTGAAGTCCTTAATCTATCTTCTTCTTGGTCCTTTACCTACTTCTTGGTGTCTCTACTAAACTTTCATGTTGTACATTCTCACTGGTGGCATCACTGGATTCAAACAGCAGAACAATTTCAGTCTGTTTTTCAATGAATTTCATTATAGGCGCTGTTCTAATAGTTTTTGTAATTTCTTCATTTTTCACATGATTTCTTCTAGTTTTGTTTACAGCCTTTCTCAAACATCTCATCTTGCAGGTGATTAGTTTTCTTTCATGTTCTTTAGTCACTGTCCAAGTTTGACACTGATAGAACAATGTTGGTAAGAAGACTGCTTTTAGAATTTGTCTTTTTATCTCTATTAGGATAGCCGGGTGTTTCAAAACTGGGTTCAGTTGATGTGTGAGATTGTTGGCTTGTTGTGAACTGAAGACCTTCCCCATAAGAAACATCTGTAGCATGCATTACTGACCTGACCATGTAGGCAACACAAGACTGTCTGTTGGTGAACAAGGGGTCTTTTTTGTTCTTACTTGCTGACCACTTGGACTCCATCAACTTGTCTACAGCAGCATTACCTGCAGGTTGAGTAACATAATATATGATGTGCAGGTTATTTAACAAAATATATGACCCCAAGTTTGGGTAACAAAATACATTATCCTCAGGCTGGGTAACAAAATACATTACCTGCTCAATACTGACTACAAGACTATTACATCAGCATCATCAAACTTTACTTCTGCCATTAAGCGTTGTGGGGAGGAATAGTTTGTGATCTATTGCTTGTAGCAATGGCTACTGTCATTCTGTGTTGATGTAGAAGTTCTTTAATGTCATCAATCCATAATTTCCTAGAATGGCTTCTTGCTTTCATTTCAGATCTTTTTATGTGTAGCACCTGCGCTTCTAGTTGTTCTGACTGCATTCTTACTAAATAACCAAACCATTTGACCTGTTGTTTCACAATGAATTTCCTGCATGGTATTGTCCCTACAGATTGTCTGATAATAGCATTGCTAACTTTGTCTCTGATAGTTAAGTTGGCGGCTTTTGTGATAAATCTCATTTCACAGGTGTTAATTTTACGTAGGTTAGCCTTTGATAATATCAAAGTCTGGCACTGGTAGCACATTGTTGGTATGAATATACTGTATATAATATGTTTCTTGGCGCCCATATTTATGCTTGGATGTCTTAATAACGGTGTCATTTGGTTTATAAGTGCACTGGCTCATATGCATCTTGTTTCTATTTCCTGAACTATTCTCCATCCACCAAGAATATACCTCCTAGATATTTAAATTCTTTTACTTGCTTCAGACAAGTACCATTTAACCCAATATGTAGTGGACTAGGAATTCTGCTGACCTGCACGACTTCAGTTTTAGTAGTATTTATTTGCATGTTATATCTTCTGCACGCTGAACTTAGCCTGTTCAGATGTTCTTACAGTCCATGCCCCTCACTGTAGAACAGACGCTGATTGTCTGCAAACAGTAGCTCATTTATTGTGTGTGGATCTAATAAAAGACTACTTACCCAACCATTTCACCCACAAAATCTTCAAAACTGACCTTCTCCAAAATTTTGTTAAAAAGAAAAAGAAACCTTATAACTCTCTGAAACTTTATCCCAAGAAATTAGAAGAAGAGAAGAAACAGAAGAAATTATGAGTACAGTTCTACCTTGTGACTATAGGAGGAGAGATGTAAGTCTTGCCTGGGATTGTCAGCTAAGTAGACATGTTTGTACTTGAGGTTACAGCCATCAGGAAAGTTTGTGCCATAGGCTTACCCTTTCCATTCACATCACTTAGTTACCATGATAAGCTTGACTTGTGACCTTTCACAGTCCAGGGAACAGTCTTGACTATCAGAGACATTATTTGTCTTTCATTTCTCTGTGTATTTTCCCTTTGTCTGTCACTGAGATTTCTTATGTTGATATAATCTGATTACATGATGCATTTTTATTTTAAAAGTGACTTTGTTGGTATTTTGTATGTCAAGGTTGATTTCATTTAGTTTCTTTATGTGTGGTGGACATTCAATCAATTTCACAGTACTGCGTTTGACTGGAATAGTGATACTTTACAATCTGGGGGCTTTGAAAGGGGTGAGGACGTCTAAACATGTTATGCCCTGGAAGTTCTTTAGTGCCCACAATTGAGTTACCTCATCTGTGAAGTGGTGTTCGATTATTGCTGGAGCTGCAGGTTTACCGCCTAGACCAATACGAACCACCATCACACTTTGCAATTCCACAGTCTCTTGCACACCTTATATAATTAGGACTGACACTAGTTTGGACAAGTGACAACATCTCTTGTGACAGACAATGAAACTGTGGCCTTGTCTAGGGATTCATTTGTTTCGGTCTATGAGTAGCTAGTATTCTTGGCCAGGATATTGTTCACAGTTTTTAGACTTGGTTAACACAGTGTTTGTGACCATTCTGGGTCAGTTCTTTATCTGATCAGATCTTTCTTGTTAGGATTTGTTGATCCAGTGGTTTGTTTTGTCTTTTTTTTTTCAGTCAGATTTTCTGTAGGAATTTTTCTCCAGGAAACTGGATCAATTTTTAATTGGAGTCTGACTGAAATCATTACACACTGAAACCCCAATAAAAACTTAGTAGGTTTAAGGCATGGAAAGAGGCTGGCTGTAAGTTCAGGTTATTTTTGTGGTTACCTTTCTTGTTAAATTTTATACTATGGTGTTTTATTGGTACTTTTGGTGGTGGACTTTTTCTTTAATAATGTTGTGACTCATACAACAGTCCAAGCTCAGTCCAAGAAATCTATACAGGAACTAAAGGATATGGCTCTTCAGATGGGTCTGGAAGGAAAAGAAACAACAGACTAGATAAAGACTACAGAGAGAGAAATGCGAATGGAAGCCCGGAAGTCTGAAAGGCTCAGAATAGAATTTGAGAAGAGGTCTGAAAGATCAAGTTGGAATCAGAGCAACTCACAGTAGAATCTGAGAGACTACAAGAGACTGAACGTCTTATACTAGAGAAGGAGCAGCCGATGGAACATATGAGATTCAAAAAAGGAGAAGGTCAAGGAAGTTCAAGTGAGGGAGAGTTGCAAGCAGACAGAGTAACATCTCAACTCAAGAAATGAATTTTCCTATGCCAGTGTTCAACTAGAGAGCTGAGCCTATCAAATAATACATTGATCATTTCTCCAAACTTGCTTCTTTAAATAATTTAGAAAAGGAAATGTATGCTCTGAAGTTAGCTCAAGGTTTAAGAGATGAGGCTTATGAAATTTATCAATGCATGCCTACAGGTACCTAGACAGACTTTGAAGCTCTGTGTCATACACTGTTGGAAAGATGTGAGCTAAATGTCTCAACATTCAGGCAGAAGTTAAGGAATGAACAAAAGCAGAATGGGGAAACTTATCCTCAGTTTGCCAGTCACCTTAAAGGATATCTAATTTGGTAACAGAACATGTCTGCGTATGAAACCTCCTTTGAGGATGTACAAGAGATGTTTCTTATAGAACAGCTCCAAAACCCCATGCTGAAACTGATGCAGAATTTCCTTACCTAAAATGGTGCAAAAAGATTGGCTGACATCCTAGATGCTCCTGTAGTTAAACCCAAGTTATACGGCTACGGGGAAAATGGTAAAGCTAGTCAGAAAACCTCAATCCAAGAGTCTCATAACAAGTTCACATCCCATACTCAGAACCAGAACCAGTCCAGGTTTAATGGCTCACAAATGAAACAACCTTTTCAAAATTGGAAATTTTTTTTACTGTAAGCATTGCAAGCACAGTGCTCACCATACTTATGATTGCAAAGTGAAGCAACCAGTGGGAACACACATGGCAGCTTGCTTATCTACAAATAAGAATTCTACTGCAGAAAGTTTGTGTAACTGTTCCAACAGGTCACCAGTAGTAGAAAATGTGTGGGTCAATGGTTCAGAAATCTTGTATTTATATGACACCGGTCTCAGTTATTCAGATGTCTGTCTTCCAGACATAATGAGATCAGACCAGTACACAGGTGAATTTGTTGAAGTACAAAGTGCCACACTGGACTCTAAACCCTTAAACTTTATCACTGATAAGATAGAGGTCAAATCTAAATATGTCGCTTGGGGAACTAATTGTGCTGTTTTAAAGAATTGTCTATTTCCAATTGTTTTGGGCACAAGATGCGAGTATCCATCAGAATTGAAAACCCACTGAGTATACGGCTGTAGTGACCACAAGAGCACAACATAAAAATGCTTCTGTGGATCCCTCTCATGTAATCATTAGATGCAACTCCTTCAGAGTGAAACTCTATATAGAAAGAGAGACAGAGGAAGGCAATGACAGACAATTCTTGGAGCTATTTATCATGGTAACAGCTCACAAATTGTGATACATGCTGTTGGAACCAGATGCAGCCCAGGCAGCCATCAAGGTACTGGTTGATTACATATATGTGCATGCAAGCATATACTGAACATTTCTTGTTACTACCAAACCTTTACACCCAGCATAATAATGGTACTATTTTCTACTTCCTAAAGTGATCAGATCTTTAAAATTAAAACAATTTATACCATCGATAACCTATTCTATTAGCACACAAAAAACTCAACATTAAGAAAATAACTATACATATATAATAATAATAATATATAATAAATAAGTATATATAATTAAAAATTGACTTTACTCACCAAAAAAACATTTCACCTCCATTCCATGCAGCTTTCCTTCCCTAACTGGCAAGTTAAATCGTAAATATTTGGCTATGGCATATTCCTCCTTTGTTGGCTTTTCCTGGAATGAAACAAAAAAGCACCAATTATTATTTTAATTCTGTTACAGATTTAAGAATCGACACCACTGCACACAGGTCATACCCACAGATGCTCCATCTCCTGCAGATAATGTCTGCTATCACTTACCGTAGCACACAGATTATTCACACCCAGTCAGCAGTGCACAAAATGGTGTCCTAGGTGATCATGGGAGTGACCATATGCCATGCTCAGTCTTGATTTCTAAAGCTAACAAGATCAGGGATGTGAGAACATGCAAGACTTTTAAGTATGAGAGGGATAGTACCCTTCTTGGATGCCTTCGACAGAAGGTATACAGCAGAACTATCATCTCTGCATTTGTGCAGCCTCCACGGTGGACACAAGAGGTAGAACAGGCATGGAGAGCAAAGCGAGCAGCAGTTAAGAAATAACAGAAAGTGTGAAAGGCACCTCACACATTACAAGAAGATGTAGAGAGGCTTGAAAGAGTTAGAAAAGAAAAAGAAGATTATTTCAAGCGGTATGCAGCAGATGCTAAGAAGGCTAAATGGGAACAATTTATGAGCGAAATTGGAGGGGATAGATCACTAGGTAGGTTTTAGAAACTTCCCAGACAGATGCAAAGGAAGGACTGGCTTATCACAACAGGCATTATATACACTGATAATGATATACCAATGACAACAGACAAAGAGAAAGAGGAAGCATTTTTAAAGAGATTTATAGCCCAAACTCATCCTAATGATAGGCAGCTTAGAAAATCAGTTAAAGATAATCTGTATAATACAATAAATGATAATTATTTTGAAGATATCCTTAGGATGTAGGATATAAAACATATACTGCAAAAAGCAAACGACGCGGCGCAGAGTCAGGCATTTAGACATAAAGAGCATGAGTGATGAAGACTTGAGGGAGATGGCTTTTTACTTCAACCAGAGCATCAGAATAGCTTCAGTACCCCAGGACTGGGTACACAGCTACCCAATTCCACTTCCAAAACCAGGCAAAGATCATTCCAGACTCAGCAATTTCAAGATTATCACCCTACAGAATACTTTTGGCAAGGTGCTAGAAAAGATTATTGGTGTTAAACTACAAATGTTTTTGGAAAGGGAAGAGCTCCAGCCAAAAGGTTTGGATAGATACCGGCTACAAAAAGATACATGGTCAAATGCAGCTACTTTTGCTGTTGATGTTTATGAGGGGTTTTAGAACAGACAGGAGACGGTTGTGGCAGCACTTGATCTTGAGGATGCCTACAGTAGAGACAAATATGATATTTTGACAACTGCACTCATGGAGGAGGGTTTGTCCGTGTTTGTGAAATGGATAGCAGCTGTCCCGCACTCACGTATAGTTGTCCTTCGCCAGGGTACATAGACCTCAGAACCATGTAATATCACCCTGGGACTACCCCAGGGTTCTGCTTTTTCACCAGTGCTCTTCAATGTGTATACAGGCAAGTCAGCAGAACTTGAATCACCAGTTGTTGGAAGAACATTGACATTTGACAATGATGTTCCTGCATACAGGCAGGGGAGATATAGGCTACGGATAACCCACAAGCTACAGACAACTGTAGACAAAGTGATTGACTGGTGTGCAGAAATGGGTGCTGTCATCAACTCAGAAAAGGCAGCTGTTTTGTGGTGCTTACTGGACAAGAAAATTGTAAAAGCTAATGTTCCAAACCTCACAGTTAAGCCTCAAAATTAATAACAGTAACATTAAAAGAGAAAGCTAACTGAGGTACCTGGTATCATTTTCGATAGAAGCCTGTCCTTCAGCGATCATGCGGAGTCATTTGTGGTGAAATGCCAAAAAGGACTCAATACTCTCAATGCACATGGAACAAAGAATGCTGTTCACAATGTTCCAGCATGTGATCCTGTCGGTGATAGATTATGGACTTGGTATGCTTACCATATCAAAGAGTCAGCTGATGAAACTTGAATGCATACAGAATGAAGCCATCGGGGTAATTCTGGGATGTACAAGAGATATCCTGGTAGTATGTATGCGATATATACTTGCACTGCCTACTATGCAGATAGGCTCAAAGTTCTGCAGGCAAAGTCATATCTCAGAGTACAAGAGGAACCTTCTGCATAAAGCCCTAGATAGACCTAAGGGTCACAGACTGAAAAGAGGAAAGGTCTTGGATGGTGCAAGCTGAAGACACAATTGGACATGAGCGCAGGCTTGATAATTTTGGGCGAGGAGAGGAGGGGGTCAAAGTGTCCAATCAGGTTTCAGATTTGTGTAGGGTTCTAATCACTTTGGGACGTGACTGCATGGACTGCCCAGCTGGTGCTGCAGAATCAGAAGTTTAACAAATGATTCATGAAAATTACCGCCCATGTGATGTGATTGTATATACATATGGCTCTGTGTTGAGGGTCAGATGAAGTGCATGGGGGTTCATAGTGAAGGCGAATGGACGTTGCTTGGTGCAACAAAGCCTGGCATATGATATCACAACGTCTAGTTTTAGAATGGAGGTGGAGGCAGTCACAGCTGCCTTCCACTTGCTTCAGAATCAGCTGTACACACATGGCGTCACTGTAATTGATTCAGAGAGCATGCTGAGAAACGTGGAGACAGGCATGCTCCGTGCAGAGTGGCAAGCATTACTTCAAAGGACCCTTTGGATATTTTCTCTAGGGCATGCAGGTTTGTTGGGAAATGAGCAGGCAGATAGACTGGCCGGTTCAGCATTACTTGGTAGTGAACTGATGAATTACAAGCTGGATGTTGTGAGTGCTCTTTAGGAGCGAGTGAACAGTGCCGAGTCACAGATAGATCATCACGGCCTGAGGAGAATGACACAGCGAGGAGTTACACTCAGGGGAAAGGCGAGACGGAAATACAATCAGACAGTCACTGGTATCATTGGAATTCTAACTCTTCACTTGCTGCTCAAAATGTGGATGGAGCGTTTATGGGGGTGTTGTGATGTCGAATCTTAATTCAACATTCAACATACCATACACATTATTGAATCATGTGCCGTCCACACAATGAAGGTTGACTGCAATGGATCTCTAACATGCTCTGTTTCTTGTCTTGGTTCTATACAGACTGCTGTTTATCTATTTTCTTGATGTTGTCCTCCCACTTCTAACATTGTCAACCTCTTGCTCTCAACCTTTTCCTCTAGTTTTTTTAATTAATATTGTGTCTTTTAATGAGACCAAAATATTTCAATTGTCTTTTCATTTTATTTTTTCAATTTGTAATTTAAAATATATTTATTTCAGTAACCCTCTTTCCATTCACAGTCTCTTCAGAACCTCTATATTTGACTGTTTTTAATTAGTTAGTCAACAGATTATCCTCACTGCATAATAAACCATTCAGTCAAAGGTGCTGAGATCTCCTCCTCAGCAAATCCTACAGTGTGTAGTGGCTGACACCCGTTCCGTGCTGTTTTCTTATTCTTCTTTGTATTCCTTCACAATGCTCTGATCTGGCCACAACCCTTGTCACATGTTGTTCTTGCAGTCTGGTCATGGTGGAGACACACATTCATCATTTATATGATTGTTTTGTTTCCATGAAATATGACCTATTCTTCTATATACCCACATTTCCAGAGACTCAACTATACACACAAAACTGTGTAAATAATGGACGGTTTGCAACTTAGAGAGGTCACTGTATCACAAAACCATACTAATAAGCAAACACTTAAATCTCCACAGCTAAGCTCCTGCCCAACATACATGTGGCTCAGCATAAACCCTGTTCAACCAGAAAATATAATCCAAGAGGCAATAAAAGAAGAATTTCAAACTCTCTTGTATCCCACTGAAATCATACAGTGCCACTGCCATTCAACCAAAACCTATCCACATTAACTATCAGTTCCCAAAAAGTCCTATACTAAATCAATAAAGCTTTTATGCGATGATTTAATGCAACCTACTGAAAATGACAGCTGGCCAAATATTTTGTGCTGCTGTCCCATAGTTAATAAACAACCATCCCTGTTTCAGCTCTGTCAGTGAAAAATCTGCGACTCCATATTCTAAGTTAAACTGCACCCCCTAACTTCAGTGTTAGTGTCAGTCCACCTATACAGATTATTAGAAAGGCAGTTAGTAAATAGAGCAGCAGAACGCACCCAAAAATAGAATAAAGGTTAAAAAAAAAAATATTCTGAAAACTGGGTTAAACTAACAAAGAGAAAACAGTGGAAGTCTTCCATAGCATGTAACTTAATGGACTTCTAGGACATGACTGATACAGAGAATATGTTTTGTATGCTGCAACAGTAAGACATACACAATCAGTGCATGTCAAAATGTTCAGAAGTGTCTGCAGTGCGCACAGTTAAACTCCTAAGCTCTCCTAAAAAAAAAAGGTCCTAAATAATAGAGGCTAAGAAAATACAGGGCCTCAGTCATATGTAAATTGCTGACTCCTTTCCGATGAGTAAACCATGGCAAAAGAAGGATTAATTTCTGGCGATAAATTCGCAAAATGAAAAAATTATCATGCAATTATCACCATGGCAGGTAGTTTATCAGTTCGACACCTGGTCCTAGGTTTAACTTCTCCCCTGGGTCTTAGGTTTAACCAGGTCCGTCTGTATATAGGTCCTTCTGACTAAATCACGGTCCTAGGTTTAACCAGGTCCGTCTGTATATAGGTCCTTCTGACTAAATCATGGTACATTTTGGCTAAGTCCCCTCGAAAATTGGTTACTGGAAGCATTTTCATGTTGCATTGTCTGACTAATATGCTTACAAAGTCTTGTGTTCTAAACATATTTGTATTACAAATAGACGAGCGGATATTGTGAAGTGGATATACTTCTTCTTCTTTTGTCAAAATCTGCTTGTGCCGCTAGGCGTCGCAGTCTATCAGATGATCGGCAACCGAGCCAGGGCGCGCTCAGTCGCTTCATATGCCGTGATGTTATGAAGTCTCAAGTTGTCCGTGACTCCTTCAATCCATCTTCTTCTTGGTCTTCCCCTGCCTCTTGTTGTTTCGATTTTCATGTTGTATGCTCTTGATGCTGGCATCGTTGGTTCCATTCTCATTAGGTGACCAAACCATTTCATTCTTTGCTTCTCAATAAATTTAACGATGGGTATGGTTCCAATAGTTCTTGTAATCACATCGTTTCTCACTCGATCTCTTCTGGTTTTATTCGCAGCCATTCTCAAACATCTCATTTCACAGGTGGTTAGTCTTCTCTCATGTTCTTTTGTTAATGTCCAAGTCTGACATTGATAACCTAATGTCGGTATAAAGATTGTATTTATAATTTGTCTTTTTATCTCAGCTGGGACAGCAGGGTGTTTTAAAATTGGGGCAAGCTGGTATGCGACATTGTTGGCTTGTTGGATTCTTGCTTCGATCTCTCTGTCTATTTTACCATTGGATGTAAAGATACTTCCCAGGTATTTAAATTCTTGCACTTGTTTTAGGCTGTGATCTAGAATCTTTATGTCGATGGTCTGTTGCTCTCTACTTATGCTCATGACTTCTGTCTTTTCAGTATTGATCTTCATATGATGCTTGAGGCAACTGTCGTGTAGTAGGTTCATGTGGTCTTGCAGCTGTTTACTATCACTGTGAAATATGCATTGATCGTCGGCAAAGAGCAGCTCATTGAAGTCCTCCTGTTTATCGACATCTGTTGGTGTTATGTCTATTTTATTAATATTGTCCATAAATATTATGAAAAGTAAAGTGGATATACAAGATTTCCAAACTTTGCTGTTAGATTACAGCAATTTTAATTCACGGGAGACAGTTGTGTTGTGATGTTTGTGTCACTTTTCTAGTCAGTAGTTTGGATTTTTGGGAACTGGCTGTTTATTCTTTTTCTACTTTGAATGTAGAAATCTTACTTTTGTGGAAAATACAAACAGGTAATTTAGAAGCCATATCTGAGAATATTGAAAGTTGTCAGGTGCAAACTATCTTGTGTTGAAAGAAAACTATTGCTTTCATACTGACTGTGCATAAATGGTGCAACAACACTGTGGATAAATAGTGTACAGATATTTTGGAGCTTTGGGTAAGTGCATAAAACAATATTTAACTGACTAACCTCTCACAGCAAGTCACTCTTTGCCTCTTTACTAATTGTTGACTAACAGTATAATTATATGTTGTAGAAGTACACTAATAATATTATTATTTTTGTGAATCGACTTCTGCTTCACGAACACTGGCTGTAAACTCTGGCAGAAACTTCTGGTTGTTCATCCACTTCCTGTGCATATTTGCAGTTGTACTGTCTGTGTTAATTTTTGTAAATTGTCCTCTGCTTCGCGAACACAGGCTGTAAACTCTGGCAGAAACTTCTGGTTGTTTATCTACTTCTTATGCATATTTGCTGTTGTACAGTCTGTGTTAATTTTTTTAAATTGTCCTCTGCTTCGTGAACACTGGCTGTAAACTCTGGTAGAAACTTCTGGCTGTTCATCTACTTCTTATGCATATTTGCAGTTGTATGGTCTGTGTTAATTTTTGTAAATAAATAGAGAAGGCCGTGGTTTAACTCATTCACTGGGTCCTAGGTTTAACTTCTCCCCTAGGTCGTAGGTTTAACTTCTCCCCTGGGTCCTAGGTTTAGGGTTAGGGCAATGAGTATTACAATTATTATTTCAATTATGGCACCGCTAGCAGAATTTGTCATAACAGTCCAAACACAACACTAACAACTGAAGGGTTATGCATGCAAATGAAACGGTCGAAATGTTACAAAGGCAGAACTAATCCCGATTTGCCGCCCGCCCCTAGTTTAATCAGCGGAAAGAAATCCTAATTTAACACACCATTTAGGCCCTGTAAAGGTATTTTCGGAGCCTTGATAATTTAGGAGAGCCAACTCCCATTTATTATTATTATTATGGAACAAAAGGTTTTGTACACTGCAATCACACCATGTATTTTTCTTTTCATTTCAAAAAAAAAAAAAAATTAAATATAAATGTTGTTAGCTCAATTGGAGCAATTAACAGATAAGTACCAATTACAAGACTTATAGTAACTTAAGCAACCTCTTCATTCCTACGTTGTTTCCCTTTCTTCTTGTCTGTCATGTTTACACGGACAGTTGCTAATTCTAGTCAACGTCTCCAATTTACAACACAACAAACGGAAGTCGGTGCAAGAGTGACTGTCCCTGCATTCGCCTGATACGTAGAGCCAGAAAGAATTAGTGTAGTTGTATAATGTATAATATTATAAATGTTTGAAAAAATTAAAAACCATAAATATATAAATACAAAAATATTTAATCACATAAGCAACATAATTATATTGTAGAATTTACGAAATATTTTAATATAAATTTAAAATTGCAATCATGTATTTCGTTAATAACATAAGTTTCCATGTCCCTGTAGCGCAGTGGATAGCGCGCTGGACTTCTAATCCAGAGGTCGCGGGTTCGAATCCCGCCAGGGATGTATTTTTGTTCTCTTCTTGTCATAATAATTAATAATGCTTGTAAGTAATTAAACAGATTACTATGTTAACTTCGAAATTCCAATTGCATACCCTTTTCGTTGACTTTTTTTCAAAGTAGTAGTCAGTAATGACCCTTTTCCACGCCTAGCATATAGGGCTAGAACTATATTTTATATACCAATCGGTACAAGATGGGTGATGTGCTCAGCATCATGCCGGCCTTTAATTCCGGAACTGCACCCACTCAAGGCTGTGTCGACCTTGGAGACAAGGTTATTTTTGAAAAAAGTCCGGCTCCGCCAGGGACAAAGTAGGAGTGCTTTCGTTTTATATATTCAAATTTAGGAGTATTGCTTGACATTCTTAGAAATAGAGAAGAGAGAAAGGAAAATACTAGAATTCGCAGTCAGAATCTGTGTACCTTGATTTTTAGAAGCGACATGCTTAAATTCTCGTACAGTGGTGCCTCGGAATTCAAACGCTTCAAAATGCTAACAAACTGGAATGTGAACATTTTCAAGAAACCTGAGCGCCGCGTTGGAATCTGAACACTAGGCATGTGTCGATCTCGCGACTACAGAGGAAGAGCTTCAGCATCTTCACCGACAGCCGAAGGAATGTTGAATGATTCGACATCATAGCACTCGGGACACCCCCACAAGCCCTTCGCCCCCATCTTAAGCAGCAGACGAAGAGTTCCAATTCCGATGGCACCAATAACTGTCTGAGTGTATATCCGTCTCGCCCTTCCCTTGAGTGTTGAGCGCCGGTCAGATCCCCTGGTAACTCCTCGCGGTACCATTATCCTCAGACCGTAATGATCTATCTGAGCTTTCGCACTATTCACTCGCTCCCAGAGGGTACTCACAACATCTAGCTTGTCATGCATCAATTCACCATCAAGAGGAGCAGAACCGGCCATCTATCTGCCTGCTCATTTCCCAGCTCACTGGCATCACCTGGAGAGAAAATCTAAAGGATACTAACTACCGAGACTTCTGAAGTGATGCTTGTCACTCTGCGCGGAGCATACCTGTCTCCACTTTTCTCAGCATGCTCTGTGAGTCAGTGACAATCACGGCATGTGTGTGCAGCTAATTCTCAAGCCAGCGGAAGACAGCAGTAGCTGCCTTCACCTTCATTTTCAAATTAGACGTGATATCATTTGTCAGGTTTTGTTGCACTTAGCGACGTTTATTCGCCTTTGCTATCAACCCCCATGCATTTCGTCTGCCCCTCAACACAGAGCCATCTGTATAGATAATCACATCACTTGGGCAGGAATTGTCATGAACCATTTGTTGAACTTCTGATTCTGCGGTGCTAGCTGGACAGTCCCTGAACTCACGTCCTAAAGTGATAATAACCCTGCACAAGTCTTAAACTTGCTCGGATACTTTGACACACTCCTCACCTCGTACACATTTATCAAGCCTGCACACATGTCTGATTGTGTCTTCAGCTTACGCCACCCAAGACCTTTCTCTTTTTAGTCTGTGACCCCAAGATCTACCCAGGACTTCATGCAAGAGGTGCTTCTTGTCTGCAGTTACTCTGAGATATGACTTTGCTTGCAGAACTTTGAGCCTATCTGCAATAGTAGACAGAGCCAGTATCTGTCGTATAATACTACCGTGGTATCTCTTGTACATCCCAGAATATTCCGCTTGGCTTCATTCTGTATGCGTTTCAGTTTCATCAGTTGTTTGATATGGTAAGCATGCCAAGTTCATGATCTATCACCGACACGATCACATGCTGGAACATTGGGAACAACATTCTTTGTTCCATGTCCATTGTTGCCATAATCTTGAGGGCATTGAGTCCTTTTTGGCATTTCACCACAACTGCCTCCATGTGATCTCTATAGGACAGGCTTCTATCGAAAGTGATACTCAAGTTCTTCAGTTTGCTTTCTCTTTTAATGTTATTGTTGATAATTTTGAGGTTTGGAACATTAGCTCTTACAATTCTATTGTCCAGAGAGCACCACAAAACAGCCGCTTTTTCTGAGTTTATGACAGCACCAATTTCTGGACACCAGTCAGTCACTTTGTCTACAACTGCCTGTAGCTCTTGGGCTATCCGTTGTCTATCACTTCCCTGCCTATATGCAAGAACATCATCAGCAAATGTCAATATTCTTCCAGCACCTGGTGATTCCATTTCTGCAATCTATACACACTGAAGAGCATTGGTGAAACTGCAGAACCCTGGGGTAGTCCCGGGGCGATATTACATGGTTCTGAGGTCATTGTAACGAGGCGAAGGGCAACCATACGTGAATGCAGGACAGCTGCTGTCCAATTCACAAACAAGTACAAATCCCCTTCCTCGTGAGTGCAGATACCAAAACATCATACCTGACTCTATTGTAGGCATCTTCAAGATCTAGAGCTGCCACAGCTGCCTCCTGTCTGTCCTGGAACACTTCATAAACATCAAAAGCAAAAGTAGCTGCATTTGACCAGATATCTTTTCGTGGTCGGTAACTACCCACACCTTTTGGCAGGAGCTCTTCTTTTTCCAAAAAAACATTTGAAGTTTAACAGAAATAATCTTCTCAAACACCTTGCCAAAAGTATTTTGTAGGGTGATAATCCTGAAACCGCTGAATGGAATGCGGAAGACATTGCAAAAGAAATTTCCTCAGGGGAGAAGGAGGAAGAAGTTGAAAGGATTAGAATTGCTGAAATCTATGATGGTCAAAAACCCAAGTCGTTGCTGAGAGATGACACCCCGATGAAGCCTTTTTTGTGTGTTAATTTATTAAAAATCTCTTCTGATAGCTCTTCTGCGTAGTTCCTGTATGCATGGCTTTTTGTTTCCGCCCCTGTTTGTTTTAAAATCCTTTGATTTTCTTTCATCTTGAAGTTTAAAAAAAAAATGTAAACCTGTTTCTTGTGTTGTTAATTAAATATCATGTTTTGGGCTGTTGAGATGATGTTTCTTGCTTTATTGGCTAACTCGTCGGGTGTCAAATACTCCGACAGTGCCATGAGTGCCTCGAATTTGTTTTTAACCTCAATTTTGTAATCACTTGGTATGTTACTTAAATCCAAATGTTCTAGCATTCCTCCTTTCAATACTTGTTTGAATTTTATTTTAGATTCTGTAAAAAAGAAGTTTATAATCAGTATCACAGTCAGCTCCAGGGAATGAACCTATCAATAATAATGATAATATTCAGAATAAAAATAAATAATAATAATTATGGCTATCCTCCGACTAACAATCAGCAAAAATGGCCGCAAAATATCCAGTATTGCGCACTTGCGATCACGAGCACATCGCAGGAAAACTAGGATTAGTGTCTGTTGACAATTTCGAGAAACGGAGCAAACCACCGAGTTAAACTCGCCGCCAAGAGTCTCCCCCACGGCGTAGAGGGGGCTAAACTAGATGGCTGGGACCCACGAGCAGCAGCTTCCACATCTCCTGCAGCTTTGCTCTTGAGTCCTAGCCATCTAGTTCAGCCCCAATCCACGCCGCATGAGCGGCGTGTGGGCTACTCACGGCGGTGGCAGTAGTCGCCGGAAAACCGCAAATTAAGTCGCTGGAAATTCGAAATTGACACGTAAGTGGGGCCCTGTTTTTGGTCGACATCTTTTGTGCCCGTTATTCGAAGGATAGCCGATCTGTGGATGCTGCTAAAAAGAAAGGTGCGTTACCAATGCGGTACGAGCCGCGATTTGTTCCGATCGTACTTAGCCTAGTTTCAATGGCGTAGCAGCCACAAAAAGCTGATTTTCGAGCACTATTTAGAACGTCTGTGCCATAATTTCCAGATATAAAGGCATAAAATTATCGGTAAGTATTCGATTTAATATAACATTTTTGTCGCGCCTAATTAGTTTTCGTTCCTTATTAGTTTCCACTTTAATTTCTGACCATTTACAACACATGACTGTGGCTCGACTGGATATTTTGCGGCCGCCATCTTTGCCGACCGTTAGTCAGAGGATAGCCATAATTATTATTATTAAATGCTAAATAGCAAAATAATATAATACGTGTGCAGTAAAACCACTGTAACTGTGTTGCTGTTTTGTTAATCTGTTTACAAACTGTGCTGAGATAGCCTGTCGTGGATGTCAGCACGTCAGTCTGGGATGTCAGAGAAACCCGATGTACACCTCCAGCTTGGTACTTTTGTAACATGATGGGAAGTCATGCTTGAGACCAGGAAGTTCAGGAGCAAGTAGAACAGAAATTACAGCAGCGTGACTCAAAGTAACCCTTTCACAGAATGTCCGCATGCTTCCTGCAACCCAAGAAATATGTGTGCGCTTGTCATTGATTTGGTTTTCTCTATCATCATAACATTTACTGAATCTGCGCATGTTGTTCACGTAGGCTAAAGCTGTGGGGTAAGGGTTTTGGGTTAGTTCTAGATGTTTTGAAGTTATTAAAACCGCCCAGAGCTTGAAATACAGAACGCAATAATGCAACGCGAACTCCCTAGAAGATAGTGCAGCCCGTGGGAAAGGTCACAGATAATAAATGAAAGGTAAAGAAATCTCGCGCGACGATGTGAAGTGGTTGTTTGTGCTGACTAAAACGTTACTTGTACCCAAGTGTTATTCCTCCGTAAACACACCCCCCCCCCCCCCCCCCCCGCCCGCTCTCCTCCCGGATAGCAGTTTGTAGAACAAAACTATCTAGGACAAAAATCAAGCAGGTACGAATCCCAGAAACCCCATTCAACAGTATAAGATATTTTATTGGGGCACCTGATGGCTCAAGATGCTAATTTTTGTTTGTCCTTATACCAGCTTAAAATATGGGAAATGCTCATTTGTTTGTTTGTTTGTATGCAACGGGAGTGCTTAGAATTTTAATTTCTGACCTCAGTTCATTTGATGCCAGTGTTTTCCTTGCATATTTCAAGCGCGTGTCGTTTTAGCAGACTTTAAAAACAAAATAACTAGTCGATTTATAATGTGACTGTATCTGACATAACAAACATCATGTGTCGTGAGTTTGGGTAGATCTCCAGATTAGGGGTGCCCTGTTAGAGGCTAGTGAAACACGGGTACGTGAGTGTGCAATCCTCGGTGAACTTTGTTGCTCGCTCGCGCGATCGTTTTCAGAACGCGGTTTGCAAATACTGTAAACCCGAGCGTGTTAAGGCGGGTACAGTGCAGAATGAAAGTGTTCCGTGAAGGTAACAGAGAGCCGTTTGTTGCTGCTGCACAGTCTTAGCCATATTTTAACAAATCAGTACAAATTAGAACTAGTCAGCTTCCATATAAAACACAATCAGTAACGACCATAATGACATTGCAGACAGAACGCTCTCACCAACACATATAAATTGACAAGTCATTAATTATAACATTTAGTGCGTTCAGTAAGCATATTGCAAACATGCATTGTTATCTGTCCACAAGACACATACCTTGTCAGAGGTATTAATTTGTTCACGTTAACAGTTCAAATATATGAAACAATAGCTACAGTGTATTTAAGAATGTATCATAATAATAATAATTAAAGTGCCTTGTAGACTGTCAAAATTATCAGTTTACTGGAAATTTCTGATCTTGTCATGACTATCTTGTTTCGTTTTATCCAGCGCAATCAGTTTCTATATAACTGAACTGCAGCTTAGATGTGGTAAAGACTCTCAAACAGATCATCACAACGGCCTAGAAGGAATGATGCAATGAGAGTGACCAGAGGCTCACGTGAAATGCTTAATGATCATTGAATGAAGCTATAACTGGCACATTTAGCACTGGAAAACATTAAATTCACCAGCACCTATAGCTTTCACGGAGTCGCCGCAGTGTAGCGGCTAGACGCTTGCCCACAGGTCCAAAGGTCGTGGATTCATATCCAAAAGGAGCTAGACTTTTTAAGAAATGACATAGGTTCCCAGGTTGACCCAACCTTAGATGGGGACCAGGTTAAGTCTTGTGAAGTAAAGTCGGCCGGCGTGATATTGATCACATCACCAACCGAGTGCCGATTGGTCTATAAATTATAGGTCTTGCACTATATGCCCAATACATCCGAAAGCAAGGAAAGGGGTCCTTTACTTCATTGTGTCTCGATGTTTTCCTAGTCTTCTAACATAACCAACAGATTGAAGATGCGTGTTTTATTGTGCTGTACTTATCTTCTCGCATTCTCAGTATCTAAACAAATTAACTTTGGGTATAAGTTTAGGTTTTTTGTAAACATTCTAATGATACCACACAGAAGATTCGTTGACAGGAAAGTATTCAGGACACATCTTCACTCACATGTTTCTCATTCAGACACTATTTCCCAGGACTCCTATTTGAGCATGTTTACACCGTTGTGTGTGTCAGTGCCAAAAGTATAGGATGAGCCGAAAGCTCGCAAACTACCGGTTAGACAGTGTAGGTACAGAAGCCAGAAGAGCGGAAAGTAGTCAAGCCATTGTGATTTCTGAATTTCTTAACAACGCTAATTGTCACAATTAGAACTAGTACAGCCACCATTTCTGACTGCAATGACTATAATTGTGTATGTAACCTCAGTCACGTTCAAGAAAGAGGTGGGTACAGTGATATATTTATAATGTTAAAGAGTGCGGCGTATACTCTGCACCTATAGTTGTTTTGAAGAGTGCAGCATATGCTATACACCTATAGCTGTTTTAAAAAGTGCAGCGTATGCTCTACACCAATAGCTGTTTTGAAGAGTGCGGCATAGGCTACACATCTATAGTTGTTTGTAAGTGTGCGGTGCATGCTACACATCTATAGTTGTTTTAAAGAGTGCGGTGTATGCTCAACACCTATAGTTGTTTTGAAGAGTGCGGCGTATGCTCTACTCCTATATTTGTTTTAAAGAGTGCGGTGTATGCTCAACACCTATAGTTGTTTTGAAGAGTACGGCGTATGCTCAACACCTATAGTTATTTTGAAGAGTGCGCGTATGCTCTGCACTTACAGTTATTTTGAAGAGTGCGGCGTATGCTCTACACCAATAGCTGTTTTGAAGAGTTGTCACATATCACTCCTGTCACGTGCCTGATTTAAGGATTTTTCCTTAAGAACCAACAGCACTCAGAAATAATTATGTTGAGTCGATTGCGTTTGGCTCGTATTGGTCTAAGGGATGCCCCTGGCCAATATACGCTCAATTTATTTCTGGAGTAGGGCAACTCAAGTTTTGGCACTACAAAATATATCTATATATATTATTCCTAGGCACACTTGGCTGGACGCCCCCACTACTATAAAAAGATAGCCCCCAGGTTATGTTAGTTTACTATCATAACCAAGTTAACACAGATAACACTTATTACTCACACAAATCAATGCTAAACAGTTGGAAAGGTGAAACAGGGACACCCAAGTCAGCCATGAAAATGAATGCATGTAATTAGTACAATATATATATAAAATAGTGAATTGGTACACAAGATCTCAGTGGATGTATCCTAGGAAACAATGACTCGACCCAAATATTGAAGCAGCCAGATTGCCTTGAGATGGATATGAGTTCATCACAGGAATTATGAGAAGCTGTGGGAAAAGAGCATGATGGTAATTCATAGATCACTTAGCCCAGTTCATAGATCGATGCTCCCCTCAGTCAATGGTGATTCGACTGTAGTTGACTCAGGTATCTCTAGTTGATCTGGTACCAGTTGATTACCTCACCATCGAGGACACCGGAACTGCACAGGGACTCAACAAGTCTCTCTCACAGGTCAGGTCACAAAACTGCCTCAGAGCTCAACCAAGCTCTTGAAGACTGGTTCATTAGGTTGAAGACACAAATGTCTGCAAAGGTCCACTCATCTTGGAGCTCACTAACACGCTTTTGCCATGTTGAGGTAGTGGCAAAAAGGGCAGGACATGGTTATGCTTGGTGCATAGAATGGTATAGGTTGGTGGTAGTTGGCTGGACTGTGATTCGTCTGCCTGATCTCTACAGAGGTCTCATCCTGTCAGGAAAGAACTCAGAATTAGTAATCATCAAGGGGGTATCATCTTGTCCTCTTTTACATTCCTCAGAGTGTACTCTCAAGACCAGGAGACAATGTCTCCTTTCATTTATCTGTCTGTAAACTAGTGCAGCAGATAGAAAGTCAGATATATATAGTGGAGATAGATAGACACTACCACACATAGATCGTCCTATCTCCACCCTCACATCTGCACCCAGACACACAATGTTTACAGTCAGTACCCATATATATTCCGTCTCCACAGGCCGTTCATTACACACCCATTGAGTCTGTGTCAAACACACCTCGACGCAGAGCGCCTAGCCCTAACTGTAGGTTAAGCTGACCTAAATTCTCTGTTCCAGTTAATGCTGCACAAACTTTGTTTGACTGGTCAGAGAACAATTACTTGTAGGGTTTAATATCTTTACCAATGGTGTGGGGTATGTAAAGCGCCAACTAATTAGTCTGTACAGGGGAAGGTCTAAGGTTCGGATCCTGATCTCTGGACATCAAGAACGGTCGAGCTCTGTGCGATCACATAGCTGATACTGCTCTCTCTACAGCAGTGATCTACTTTAGAATGACATTAATTAAGGTACTCGTAAACTATAATTAACTTACCCAAGCTTAGGAAATCTTCCAAGTTAGAACTGGAACTATGAATGCGCCAAATTCTATCAAAATTGGGTATTCGTCTTGACACTTTGGGATCAGGCGAAAGAATGGCGTTTTTCAAAATCAAACGCGTCACCAGGAAAAAAGTTCCCTGTATTCCTGAACCAGGAGTAAACCAGTTGACAGGAATTTCTAATTAAAATACTAGAATTAGCCAATTTACAGTTACAAGTTTGAAAATGAAGATTTATCAAAGCAAATGGAGGGTCTAGAAATTAACATATTACCAGATAAAGGTAATTCAATATAAGGGACTATATACCTTTCCGGATGGGTCTAAGTTTGAAATTTTTTTGCGCGCGAGGGATATCAAGTCCCGACTCGTCCACTGTGTATGGTGGCTGTTCATTCCATGACAAGAGTGTGGCATATGCTTTACACCTATAGCTGTTTTGAAGAGTGCGGCGTATGCTCTGCACTTACAGTTGTTTTGAAGAGTGCGGCATATGCTCAACACCTAAAGTTGTTTTGAAGAGTGCGGCATATGCTCTACACCTATAGCTGTTTTGAAGAGTGCGGCGTATGCTTTGCCCTTACAGTTGTTTTGAAGAGTGCGGCATAGGTTACACATCTATAGTTGTTTGTAAGCGTGCGGCGTATGCTTTACAACTATAGATGTTTTGAAGAGTGCTGCGTAGGCTACACATCTATAGTTGTTTTTAAGTGTGCGACATATGCTACACATCTATAGTTGTTTTGAAGAGTGTGGCATATGTTCTACACCTATAACTGTTTTAAAGAGTGCGGCGCATGCTCAACACCTATAGTTGTTTTGAAGAGTGCCGTATATGTTCTACACCTATAGCTGTTTTGAAGAGTGCGGCGTATGCTTTGCACTTATAGTTGTTTTGAAGAGTGCGGCGTATGCTCTACACCTATAGCTGTTTTGAAGAGTGCGGCATAGGCTACACATCTATAGTTGTTTGTAAGCGTGCAGCGTATGCTCTTCACCTATAGATGTTTTGAAGAGTGCGGCGTATGCTCTACACCTATAGTTTTGAAGAGTGCTGCGTATGCTACACATCTATAGTTGTTTTGAAGAGTGCGACATATGCTACACATCTTTAGTTGTTTTGAAGAGTGCGGCGTATGCTCTACTCCTATAGTTGTTTTGAAGAGTGTGGTGTATGCTCAACACCTATAGTTGTTTTGAAGAGTGCGGCGTATGCTCTACTCCTATAGTTTTGAAGAGTGCTGCGTATGCTACACATCTATAGTTGTTTTGAAGAGTGTGGTGTATGCTCAACACCTATAGTTGTTTTGAAGAGTGTGGTGTATGCTCTACTTTTATAGTTGTTTTGAAGAGTGTGGCATATGTTCTACACCTATAACTGTTTTAAAGAGTGCGGCGTATGCTCAACACCTCTGGTTGTTTTGAAGATTGCCGCAAATGCTCTACACCTATAGCTGTTTTGAAGAGTGCGGCGTATGCTACGCATCTATAGTTGTTTTGAAGAGTGCGGCGTATGCTCTACACCTATAGTTGTTTTGAAGAGTGCAGGGTATGCTTTTTACTTACAGTTGTTTTGAAGAGTGCGGCATAGGCTACACATCTATAGTTGTTTGTAAGCGTACGGCGTATGCTACACATCTATAGTTGTTTTAAAGAGTGCGACGTATGCTACACATCTGTAGTTGTTTTGAAGAGTGCAGTGTATGCTCTACTCCTATAGCTGTTTTGAAGAGTGGGCGTATGCTCTGTACTTACAGTTATTTTGAAGAGTGGGGTGTATGCTCTGCATTTACAGTTGTTTTGAAGAGTGCAGCGTATGCTCTGCACCTATAGCTGTTTTAAAGAGTGTGGTGTATGCTAAACATCTATAGTTGTTCCTTTCTTAATGTGCTTTATTATATGTGACTGATGTATGTATGTATATGTGAGTGTATACATATTTGAATGTATGTGTGTATGAATGTGTATGTTTCTGTATATGTCTGCTTGTGTTTTCTGTGTGCATGTCTGTCTGTGTGCGTGTCCGTGTATGTGTCTTCGTGTGTTTTCTGTGTGCATGTATGTATGTGTGTCTGCGTGTATGGTATGTGTCTGGATAGGTATGTCTGTCAGTGTGTGGTGGTCTGTGTTTGTTTTTGTGAGTGTCTGTATGCACATATACCATGTTCACAGTTTATAAATGACAAATTTACCTCTATATTATAACATGTTCACTTTTTACATTTAGTGTATTTCACTCAATTTTTAACATGTTCACTGTTTGTATATAATGTATTTCTGTACATCAAGGAAGATTGGCTAATGAACAGCATCTTGTCTCGGGAGCTGAAATATTTTGTTCATATCAAGCACCATGGAGGATTAGAAAAAATAATAACAGAAGGCATTGTACTAGGAAGGAGGGAGCAGGGGCCGACCAACATGAAGATGGGCGCAAGATATAAGTGGCTCCTTGAATATGAAAGTACAGGAGGCAGGAGACCAAGTTTCTTCTAGGCAGACAGTGATGAGAACGAGGTTTTGCAAAGGACCTGCTACATGAAGATAGCTTTCTCTGAATTGAAACATGATCATTGTTTGTATTTTAGTGTATTTCCCTCATTTATAACATATGCACTTTTTATGTGTAGTGTATTAGTCTTACTTATAACATGTTGACATCTGATATTCAGTGTATCTACCTCAATTATAACTCTTCACATTTTAGTGTATTCCTCTCATTTACACGGGTTCACTTTGTTTTTGTAGTGTTAGTTGCATATTCTTTACAGGACACTCCAGAACTAACCCCAGCATTTTTTGGCAGTTGTGGTTTTTTTAGGCAAATTTACATCTAGTAGTTTGCCATTGCTTCTGGACGGTCAGCTCTCAATACCACTTTCTCTCCTAAAACATTCAGCTTACATGAAATGTTTCTTTCTCCCAAAGCATGTTCAATTTATATAGTTTTAACTCTTCTTTCCCAGGTATTGTATTATTTCAAAGTGACAATAATGTTACAAATGTTTTTTTCACCAGCTGCACACTCAGCAGAACCACATAGAGACAGTCCTCAAGGCCAAACAGCTTGCGTATCAGTTTATAGACATAGCTCAAGATGTCAGCAAGAAAGAGGAGATGCGAGAAAGATGTGGCAATGAAACAGCTGTAGCACCTCAGATTTTCAATGAACACAGTTACTGTGGTGTAAGTGGGTCTTACGTTGTCCAGAAATTGCAGCTTGGCCATGCATACATTTACACAGAGGTGTAAATATGGCTGCCTTAAGCATTAAGTGCATGTGACTGCTTTTAGATTTTGACATAGGACTAACTGTTTGTTCAGTAGTTTTTCAAATGGGAGAGTGAAGAGCAGTTTATATGATTTCACTAGCACTTTTGATGCAGTGAAGTTGAAACCTCAACAACTGACTTATAACCCAAACATGTTCTCAGTTTTGCTACGTCACAGCATGAATTTGCATTCATTTACATAGAAGCGTTCTTTTCTGAAAGATATTCGACAACACACAATAAATAAAAAGGTTAGAACACAGTAGTTTACTATTAACTGTGATATAGCCTAACATCCCCTATTTGAAATAGACCAACATCATTGATTATGTTAACATATTATTCAGAAAAATAGTTAGCAAAGATGAAAGGCTTGGTACCTTCCTTAAATATTCATTAACTGTTCATAAAATGAAAGGTAATTTCAATAAAATCCTTCTTTTTGATGTGAACTTGGCAAGATCTGTAATTAAGTTGTCCTAACTAATCAGGCTTAAGACCCGCACTCCCCCTCCCCCCTCCGTGTCCTACATTACCCTTAAAAGTGGTAAATACAGGCAGTAAGAGTTTTTTTTTTCTGTAAGTCTAAGTTTATAGTTCTTTCCATGGCAGAGAGCCAGGCTGAACCTTCAAAAGTCTTGACAAGTCACAGTCAGTACAAAGCATTGTTTCCACATAATAAGCACATGTACATAACAAAACAGGTACCACATGCGATCTGCAAGCACACGCTGGATATCCTTGGTTTGTAGTCTCCAGACTTTTGTGGTGGCTCAAAAATCATCAAGAATTAAAATATCCACTAAGATTAGCTCCAGTAGTTGAAACTGCAACCCTGGGTTCAAGTAAAATAAATGACTTCAATTTCACTGTGGTATTTTATAAGTCACTTCTAGTAATCTGTGTGTCAACATGTTGTGGACAATTTCAGTCATAAGTCAGTCTAAAGCAACATGCTCCAAATTATGTTAAATAACTACCTGAAAACTCTCCCCAAAATTAACTTCTAACATGATGGAATTTAAGCGTGAAAATGGTAAGTTAGTGCTATTGTACCCAAACTCTTTTACCATAGACATACTTTAGCATACAGCATGTTCTTAATAGCCTGTACAATTCTTTAATTCAAAAGCAGAACTAACAAATGTGTCCTGTGGTGTATACCTGAATTTGGGTACCCATCTTGTGTAACAGGTACGTTTTAAAAGGGGGAAAGAAGAGAGGAGATATGTAAAAGTAGAGATGGACAGAAGAGAAGAATAATAGTTAAAGGATGTATGAGAGGACAAAAGGTTCTCCTATGTGAAGAGCGTAGTAAGTCTACACCCCAGACGATCAGGTAATGGTCAGTGGAGGTATGAAATAGAGATTATAGTAAAGTAGTATAAAGACTTCGACAGCTAAATAATAGTATCACTCCTATTCTCAACAAACTAACAATGGAATAAAAGAATAACAATTGACAATCATGTTTATTAAGGTACTGAATTACAAAGTTGTATATCTCATATTATCCTGGACAATCGGTAGGCAGGCCAAACAATTTTTAGAGGCCTCAGAGATGTAGTTTTACAGAAGAATGCTTAGAATACCTTGGACAGCCAAAAAGAGCAACCAAGAGGTTTTAAAAGAGGCGGGAGACCGAAGACAACTTATCACTGACATCAGAAGGAGACAGTCATCATTTTTCGGCCATGTTATGAGAAGAGGGAAAATAGAACATGTTGTGACCACTGGAAAGATCTGTGGAAGGAGGGATAGAGGAAGACAACGAGAGAAGATGCTTGACAGTCTTGTTGCATGGCATGGAGGTGTGTCGGCACACGAACTGATACATGCTGCAGGAGATCACGGATTATGGAGAGGCATGATCGCCCACGCCAGTCGGCAAGGCACCTGATGACGATGATATCTCATATTACACAACCAAGATCACCTCAATACAAAAGATGTTATACTAAGCTATAGACAGAGCAAGATCTGTCTCTACTCACACTATAAAACAGTCTTATCGTTCATTGCAATTGACTGCAGAATATTCCCTACTCAGCGATAAACTAATAAGAACTCCTACACCTACTCTACAAATAGGCCAAATACCGACTACAGTCTAGCCATACTGCCACTTGCAGTCTAGATATCATCTACCCTATTTCCACATACCGACTACCATCTAGCCAACCCAGTATCATGACCAGAAGTGTCATGTAACCTGTTAAATACATTCAAGAAACACATTAGGTTTACATTCCCAAGCATATAAACGTGCATCCAACAACGTAAATCTTATTTTACAGTGCAAACAACTTCTCTTCTTCATATGAATAGTTCTTACGTCAAACAGGCATCCTTAAACCCTTGAATAAACATCCATCCGCTAATGAACATGTACTTCTCATTTAAAACATATTGCTATGTCCTATACATGCACTATTAACTTTTACCACATGAATATCCATGCATTTCCTCTTCAATAACAACAGTCTGGCTACAGACCTGGCCTTGCGTCCCCCACTAACTTCAACATCTGATACTTCTTCTCCCCCCCCCCCCCCCCCCCCCTTCCTTTTACAGGTAAATTCTATTATACTCTCGAGCTGGCCCCCAGTCGTTTGACTAGGACTGTGAACGTTTGGTTGCCTCGCTAAACGACTCTCATTTTCACATATCTTCTTATATCATTCTCTCTTTAATATCACATCTAATTGTTAACGGCATTATAACTGCATAATGTTACCGCATATGGCATTATCATTCCCTAGCAGTGCTGACTCTGCTGTTCAGTATGATACTTTACACGCCATAGTTACTGGATATTATAATCATCACCATCATGTGCCACGCCTGTCGTTCAGTAGTTACTATATCTTCTAACAGAAGCCCATGTCCTATATTACAAATATGATACATACAACTATTCTTATGACATCAGTGCCCACTGCTTTCCTCCTGTATTACAATCAAAAACATTGCAGACACAATCAGCTTCTAGGAAAGGTCATCCTAAGGTAAGCCAGTCCATTCAACATACACCTCTCTCTACCTGTGAAATCTGACATAGTGCGTCTGACCTATATAGTAGGGAAATCTCTGTATGCTGTATACTTGGACCCTTGTTGTTTGGCTTTCCTTTCCTCTAGTATTCCAAGATTATGTCTGCTCCCAGAAATCATTATAAATACATATGGCTACTCATACATTGCAATAATGCACTTGAATCTGTCAACATGGCATTACCTGTGTCTCCCTATTGTATAGCATAGTAATCATCATTATGTGTCCTGCCAATAACCCAACAAGTGATATAATACCCTATCCTATCTAATTACTTAACATAAACAGAGTACTACTTACATAACATCCAGAAATGTTTCATGCATTGTCTGGCAAGTTACACAAAAGAAGTATGGACTCAGCTCCATTGTATCGACATCATCCCAAATTGGGTTTATTAGCTCACAGCCACCCTTCATTGGTGGCAGTCTCAGCTCAAGTGTCTTCCTGCATACTCGCTCACAGTGTATATACTCCTGATGCTCATCTGTTCTACCTCTCTTCTTTGTACCTGAGTTTATGAAACTGTCATTTTAGGTTCATTATCCTTTCTCTTTCCCGCTAAAGAGAGGTTTCCAAGCCACTTTGCATAATTGGATAGAAAAACCCCAAGAAATCTAGTGTAGGTGTCTTTGTTCGTTGTCCCTTAGGTCCTGCCTTTTTAAATTTATTACAGGAATAGTCAACCAGTTAACCTTTGCTCGCTGACAATAGCGCCTCTAACAGTTCAGAGTTAATTGACTCTCTAAATTGCTGTGTTTTCCTCTGGCCATACTAACTTATCCTTTGTATGGCTGTGTCTACCACTGCCACACTAAACATGTTGGTTCAGAAGTTGTGACTGGATAAATTTTGTTTCTGTAATGAGTCACCAAAACAATAAAGCTACAAACAAAGACTATTACAGGAAAGATTCATTTAGACTTGCCCAACACATCACATGGGGAGACAACCAAAAACATGATCCTCAAACAAGAGGGATAAATGGCCTGTCAGAAGAGATGGACTACACTGCTGTATATGGTACATTATCATCATCCTTTGTGTTCCATTAGATGCCACATAGGGCTCACATTGGATTTCTCCACTCAGCTCTTTTGCATGCAACATTCTCGATTCCTTCATGGAGTTCAGCCCAGCATTTTTAGCCTCTCATAATAATGTTCTTCTTAATGTTTCCCTAGGACGTCATCTTTTTTCTTAGACAATTTGTTCCCCCAATTCAGTGCCTGTTTTGTAATTCCCTGCTCATTTTCTCTCAGAGTGTTCCCAGTATATCTCCACCTTCTTTGTGTTATCGCAGTCAATGCAGGTATTTGCCTAGACATTAACCACTCAATGGCTATTCTAAACAACAAGGGGGATAGAATGCAGCCTTGTTTCACTCACGTTTCCACCAAAAACCACTCACTTAGACCATTTTCAGTGTGCACTAATAACACATATTCTTATGGCAGGTATGCTGCAGCATTTTCCCGTTTAAAAAAAGGCACATAATAATGCTTGTTTAAAAACTATTTGTGTGGTAGATAATTGTTACATTGACAGGCTCTGTAACAGTCTACGTCAATGTTGTACTAAGCTTGTATGTGCTGACATAATGAAATTATATTTGTCTGTTTAAAGGACTACAGAATGTTCCAGCAAGCAGTAGAAGAAGATCGAGTCTTGTCCTTTCTGAAAGTGACTTAAGGTAACATCATGTACTAAATGTTGTGTAATCTATGGGTTCATTAACTAGCAACACAGTAGTATGTGTTTCAAAAAAAAAAGTATGGTAGTGAGTAAATGAGCATTGCTAAGAAAATACAGCTACATGTATAAAGCTGAAACATCCATGTGAAGACTGTAAGAATAGCTTTCTGATGGCTGGAAGGTATTCAGCTCAACATGCAACTGTCATGGACTCTCAGAGCATGCTTCATGAAATAGACAGAAGCATATTGGCAAAAAAGGCTTGCATCACAAAATAGAAAGCTGATGGATTTGATAAGACTCAGGAGGTGATCTTCCTTATAATAGGCAGATGTGGGGAAAGCTGTCTGCAATCAAGTGGACGGTGCAACAGTGCAGTATAGAACATCAGTGTCTGGTAAAGCTGATCCAGCAGACAGGTCTGAATGACACAGAGTAACGGAGTAGGAAAAACAACTGTTTGTAAGTCAGGTAATCGCCGGCACCACCAGCATGGCAACTCTTTATCTGTCTACTAAAAGTGGGATGGGGCATGGTAGGAATGTCCTCGGATGGGTCATGGTAGGAATGTCGTCGGATGGGGCATGGCAGGAATGTCGTCGGATGGGGCATGGCAGGAATGTCCTCGGATGGGGCATGGTAGGAATGTCCTCGGATGGGTCATGGTAGGAATGTCGTCGGATGGGGCATGGCAGGAATGTCCTCGGATGGGGCATGGTAGGAATGTCGTCGGATGGGGCATGGCAGGAATGTCCTCGGATGGGGCATGGTAGGAATGTCGTCGGATGGGGCATGGCAGGAATGTCCTCGGATGGGGCATGGTAGGAATGTCCTCGGATGGGGTATGGTAGGAATGTCCTCGGATGGGTCATGGTAGGAATGTCGTCGGATGAGGCATGGCAGGAATGTCCTCGGATGGGGCATGGTAGGAATGTCCTCGGATGGGGCATGGTAGGAATGTCCTCGGATGAGGCATGGTAGGAATGTCCTCGGATGGGGCATGGTAGGAATGTCGTCGGATGGGGCATGGTAGGAATGTCGTCGGATGAGGCATGGTAGGAAAGTCCTCGGATGGGGCATGGTAGGAATGTCCTCGGATGGGGCATGGTAGGAATGTCCTCGGATGGGGCTTGGTAGGAATGTCCTCGGATGGGGCATGGTAGGAATGTCCTCCAATGGGGTATGGTAGGAATGTCCTTGGATGAGGCATGGTAGGAATGTCCTCGGATGGGGCATGGTAGGAATGTCCTATGTGCAGTGATGTCAATTCTCCATTCATTCATCCACTACTTACTATCAAGTATGAATGAATATATTAAGATGATGCCCACAATGCTGCAGTTGGCTGAGGTTATGATTCATCAATAAATAGCTGTTGCTTTTCCATCTTGCAGCACAGATGTCTCTTACCTTACTTTATGTGTGCTAAATACTAAATTGCCTTGATGTATGGTGCCTAGGCTGGTAAACCTTACAACTGACTGAACCTAGGGCAGTTAGTTACATCAGAAATATTAGACACAGGGTCTCTTTGCTTGGTATAGCACTGCCTCAGTAAATGCTGGGGTGAAAAGTGTGGGTTTCTCAAATTCTAAGCCACAGACAATGAAGTGGGGTGACCAACTCTGTTTCTAACTACTTTTCCCTCAAGGAAAATTAGATCTTGTTAAATGGATTGCTACCAAAGTTTCACTGATCAGAAAAAAAAGCAATCAGCCATTACTGGGAATTGAGCACGAACCAGTGTCTTGTTTCAGAACTGCAGTAACCTCCATACTATATTACAACAGCCAGTGGTAGGAATTATGCAATCTTCAGATCTTATTTCAGTCATGTTCTAGTTTTACCACTAAAATATACGTTACAATTTAAATATTAATGTCACATATCTACAGTGCATAAAATGTAAGTTAATACCTTTGACAAGACATTCTGTTGCTGTCTTTCTGCTGTTTTTTGTGTATCCTCATTGTGTGCCTATACAAAGTTTGGATGGATATGGTTCACTATACTATCTTACATGATCACTAGATCGGGTCTGTGTTTTTACCTGTTATCTGTGTGGTCAAGCCAACTAGGCATTTATCTCCAGGTCCTCCCTTAACTTTTCTGCCATTAAGTCTACTAGTTGTCAACAAGTTTTTCTAGACTTGCTTTTTTTTTACCTCAAAATATGTGTCAAAGAAATCTGGACTGTCTAATTTCTCTGATCAAGTTACAGATTCATTGTTGATTGCCTTATTTGTGTGTCCATTCATGACATTCTTTGTACAGCCCTCAGAAACCATCATATTAATTATGGCTACTGTCATATGTCTCTCAATTTCACTATTTATTATCCATGTTTCACATGCATACAATAGTATAGGTTCATTCTAGTAAAGTACCAGTGTTTCTCACTGCAACTGACTGTTTTCAATTCTGCAAAAGGTCTCTGCAAAACCATTAGTTTTCTTCCAAGAAACTGTTATTTGTCAGTTTTTCTAAACATGCTCTTTATTTTTTGGGCAATTTATAGCCCAAACTGATCATAATGATAGGGAGCTTACAAATTCAGTTAAAAATAATCTGTATAATACAATAAATAATAATTATTTTGAGGATATTATTAACCCTTTCGCTGCTATGGACGAGATAACTCGTCTGCCTGGCAGACTGCTAAAGACGAGATAACTCGGCTGCAATTTTCTGTGCCCTCACTGCTAAGGACGAGATATCTCGTTCTGGACATTTTTTTACAGATTGCTAAGGACAGTAATTCTTAGGGGTGAAATAGCAATACATACTAACTTAATCTGATCAAACTGACCCGTTTACATACAATTAAAACCCTTATCAAGTGAGTTTAGGCGTATTTAGATGCATTTCACGTTATCCTGTTTCTTTGTTACCATAGAAGCATTGTCGGTGATCGGTAATTTTTTTGCCCTGAAATATATTTCTGGTTTTGCGTTAGTCTAAATTTTTTTTTAAAAATACAAAATAACAAGAACATTTGTTTAAATAAAGAAGAATTAATGGAGTTTCTTTCAAGGAGTAGTAGTAAGGATCACTTCGAAACGTATGAGTTATATGAGCTGGGTTATCTTCGCGGCACGCCGGCGGACACGTGTACTTCTGACTGTGAACAAGACTGACCAGTGACCATATGACCTAGCTATCTACATCGACTGGATTTGAAATGGATCCAAAATAATTTAAAAAAAAAAAAGATATGGTCACGTACTGACGTGATGATTAATATTAATGTTAATTATATACTATACAACTGACATAAATGTGTTTGTCTATTAAAGTGTACAATACTGGTCTTTTTTTCAGTTCATAGTTTCATGTGAATTTCTAGTGTAGTTGGGATCACGTCTGCCTTACAATCGAAAGGTCCAGCGTTCAACCCCTACGTGCCGTTTTTTTAAAAATTAATTATTTTAAATGCAAATTTTAAATTTAAGCTGTTAGCATTTTCGGCAACAGATAACCAAAGTATTAATTAATTAAACATCCTGTCACGTGCGTTCAGGTGGATTTAGATGCTTTACACGTTATGTGAAGCGTGGTTGGTGTACTGTGCACATTCATTATATAAAGTTGTTGTGGGGAAAAACACACCTGTTGCTGAATTTCACTTAATGTTAGTAAGAGAAATTCTACATAAATATTGCAAGGAAAAGAGAAAAAGTGTAGGAGGAAAAAAAAGTGAAGATCTGCCACTTCGTTTAGTACAAAGGCATTTCCCTTCAATAATAGAGTCCGTAACATCGCAGAAAAAATTCCCAACCAGAAAGTGTGTGGTATGCGCAAAAAGCAAAAAACGACGGAAAACCAGATACATGTGCAAGGAATGTGATTTGGCATTGTGTGTCGCACCTTGTTTTGAAATATTTCACACACAAAGATATTATTAATAATAATAAAAACCATGTATTTGCTTACTAAAGTGTTTTGTGTTTGCTTTGTAAGTTTGTAGTGTTTTCTTTTTGTTAATGAGTGTTCACGGCGTAGTAATAGCGCGTCTGACTTGTCAGCGCAAAGTTCAACCACACCCCTTCAACGATTTTTTATTTTAGGTGTACAATTTTTACCCCGTGCCGCAAGCGCGTCTTCTGCTTTTGAAGGAAAAAAGGTATTCAGCACGGGGGAAAGATTAGCTCTCGCCTGGCTTAGCACAGTGGTTACGTTGGCTGGCGGAGGGCGCAGCAGCGAAAGGGTTAAGGTAGAGGATATAAAACATGTATTGCAAAAAGCAAAGGACACTGCCCTGGGGCCAGATGGAGTCAGGTATGCCCATATGAAGAGCATGAGTGATGAAGACTTGAGAGAGTTGGCTTATTACTTCAACCAGATCATGAGAACAGCTTCAGTACCCAAGGAATGGGTACACAGCTACCTAATTCTACTTCCAAAACCAGGCAAACACTGTTCCAAACTCAGCGGTTTCAGGATTATCACCGTACAAAATACTTTTGGCAAGGTGCTAGAGAAGAATACTGCTGTTAAACTACAAATGTTTTTGGAAAGGAAAGAGCTCCTGCCAAAAAGTTTGGGTAGTTACCTGCCATGTAAAGATACCTGGTCTAATGCAGCTACTTTTGCTTTTGATGTTTATGAGGGGTTCCAGAACAGACAGGAGACAGCTGTGGCAGCACTTGATCTTGAGGATGCCTACAATAGAGTCAAATATGATATTTTGATTTCTGCACTCATGGAGAAGGGAGGTTTGTCCATGGTTTGTGAACTGGATAGCAGCTTGCAGCTGTCCTGCAATCACGTATGGTTGCCCTTCGCCTGGGTACTGGTCCTCAGAACCATGTAATATTTCCCCCGGACTACCCCAGGGTTCTCTGGCGCTCTTAAATGTGTATACAAGCAAGAATGCAGAACCTGAATCACCAGGTGTTGGAAGAATATTGACATTTGCTGATGCTGTTCTTGCATATAGGCAGGGAATAGATAGGCGATGGTTAGGATAGTTTGGCAGAATGATCAACAGTCAGAGTAAACATGAATGAGAAAAACAGTTGGCTTGAAGCGTTCAGATGATTAACTGCTTCACCCAGAAGAAAACAGTTGGCTTGAAGTGTTCAGATGATCAACTGCTTTAACCAGAAGAAAACAGTTGGCTTGAAGTGTTCATATGATTAACTGCTTCACCCAGAAGAAAACAGTTGGCTTGAAGTGTTCAGATGATTAACTGCTTTACCCCGAAAAAACTGCTTGAAGTGTTCAGATGATCAACTGCTTCACCCAGAAGAAAACAGATGTTGTTCTTCTGCTTCTTCTGGTGCTGGGTCTGAAGCAGACACTGGAAGCATGACCATTGTTTTCTTTATCATGTGAGATCTTAGTTGATATTGCCATTGTCATATTATTTTTGCCTGCAAATGTCAGTACTTTAGTAATTCAACATTTATCTCATGATGATTTACACAGCTGACTATGCTGAAAATACTATGATTATTTACAGTTAACATTTCTTATTTTGCAGAGAAATGTGGGAGTGGAGCAGAAATACTAAGCCGCTTTCTAATCAGGTGTTTATTATGAATTGGGTCTGACATTTTGTTGTGTTACTATGCAGATATTATGTGCCATCACTGTCTCATTTGTTGTGTTACCATGCAGATATTATGTGCCATCACTGTCTCATTTGTTTAATGCAGATAAACTGATAAATAATAAATGTGTGATGTCTTGAGACAGAAAATGCACATTAGATACATGATTTTTTGTTAAGAGAACATGACTTCTGAGAAACAAATAGTGAATATTGTCTGTGAGGGAAAAAACATACAATCTGTTCTTTTACACTTCTCTTCAACTTTTCTGTTTTATAAAATCAAAACATCATTGCCAATATGTCTGTGACATGTGAAAAAAAAACATTTTTTTTTAAAACCTGTTACAAAAACCAGTTTTAATGTATGCATTAACTGTGAAGCATTTGAAAGAAAAAAATAATTGTTGAAGTCAGAGAGCTGTGACATAAAGGTGTGGTAACAATGGCATGGGCAGTAGGAATGAGGAATCTAATTTCTTCTTAAAGCAGTCAAGAAAAAAATAAAACTTTTGTAACATACATTAAAAGGGAAAAAGAAACATTATTTTTTTATATTTTCTGAAAAAAATTATAGTGAAGATAAAAAGGAGGAGGGTAAGATTAAGATCTCTGATAAATTGGACCTGTTTTCTGGAACTGCAATGATGTCAAGAAGTTAAACACATACTTATTGTTAGCTTAACTGCTACCAAAAAAAAAATTATTGCTAATAAATTTAACTAATCTGTCCATGCTTAAAACGACCACTGCTAAATGGTTACCACAATTGTATGAAAGGTGAAGATGCAGCAATTGTAGCTGATAAAAGCGAGAAAATAAACAGACAGATGGGCTGAACAAAGAAGACTTATTCTAGAATAAGAAAGAGATAAAAACAAACCCACTCATGATGGCTCAAAAATATTAAAGGATAATTTTTATATGTGCCTAATGCTTATACTCTGCAAATTATCTATGATGTGTTGCTCTTTTCATATGTTAACTTGTAATCAAAAAAAATTATATATATATTAAACATATGAATATCTTGTGTAATGTGACTGTGTGTTTAGTTTTATATTTGTCTTATAAAACTTCATTAGTGAAGTTCACAACAAACAAACACTCATGTTACACACAAAAAATAGCAATTACTGAACAATCTAAAGTACACAAAGTTTAACTTTATTGCAAAATAAAAATGTAAGTCGTCAAACATCTAAGATAAATGCAATTAATATATCAGGAAAACAAAAGGGGCAGTTTACATCAAAGAGACACATAAATTTACAACAGTTTGTTGTCTGACATTTTCAACTGTCGATGAAGATGTCTATGGTTGACACATAAACATTAAAATAAACTCCTGCTATGTTAACTTTGCAATAGTTACACAAATACACAAAGCAACCTAAGTCCCATGAAAATAATGACTGCTGCTTTGAAATGGTTCATACATTTGATATACCTGTTAATGCATTGCAGATATTTGAATAAGAACACTTAAACTTGTTTCTCTCTCAGATTTTTCCTGCTCTTTCCTAGTTGCAGAGGGACCGTAACTTATGTTTTGTATTCTAGCTGGCATATTTACACACCAGTCTAACTTGTGGGGCAAAAGTTAACGGAAGCTAAATGAATGTTGTGATTTTCATAACTGAAAGGAATGCTGTGTACTTCCGATTTTCATAAAATATTAATTAGGATTAACATAAGTATTTCACTCTTTATTCTTTAGTTTGGTAACTTTTAAACAGACACAAATCTATCCATTAAAAAAATATAAATACAGATATTTAAGAGGAAATCTGGCTAGTGAAAGTCAATTTATGCAGTCATGCACAACTTAAAATAAAAAAGGCAAATAAATACAGCATCATTTAACTATTTTACCCAAAACATATGAGGAATGTCATAGACCTGAAACTATTACTTCCATTAAAGACATTAGAAGTCTGAGAGCCAATAAAATAGAAAAAATATAACACTTATCTGTTACTGACCTTTCAGTATAATTTCAACAAAAGAAAGATGTTTTATTTCATCTGCAAGCAAGAAACTTCAACCATTTTGTTGACTACAAACTTGAAGACTTAGCAACAGTATATAAGAATGATGATCTGTGATGATGGGTTGAAGAGATTTTAACAAATTAAAGAGAAAACATTGTACTTAAGTCACTGAGATTAAAAGGACAGTAGAGAAATAGAGATCTGAATAATAGTGAGTATGCTAAGAAAGTCTTGGGCTTACTATGGAACTACCAGAAAAAATCTATGAATTAATATCATGGATGGCTCTTCTTTCAGTGTGCTGCCCAGTCAGGCTCCCACAACCAAACAGTTACAATAACATCTACTATCAAGTGCTAGCCCAACTAAATTCTCTGTAAGGTATGAACGTTACCCCTGGGATGGGTGCAAGACACCAGGGAATCATGGTTAGGATGGACCCCTGTCGCCATGAAAGTGCAAAAAAGATAAAAGACACCTGTTGTGCTTACTCCATGTAATCTGTAAAAACAAATGTAAAATGTATTACACTGCAACATTACCACTACTTCAACCATTTCACTCCAGAAATCCTTGGCAGAAAAAAATCTATGATCCCTGGATTTCTTAAAAGACAAATATTAAAAAAGAAAAACGCTCTAGCAATAAAGTAACATAAAACAGTTTCTTTTTGTATGCTCACAAGAGAAGCTTTCTGGTTATTTCTCCCAAAAAAGGACATGCACTTTCTTCCAAGGTAGCCACAAGATTTACAGCAAGCAAAATTTGTGTTTAATACTGAACTAAGATCAGAAATTCAATGTCTGTGACTAGAAAAATCTTGCATAAATAAAAATAATGCTTAGCAGGGAATAATGCACGCAATATTGTAGCAAACAGGAAGCAGATTTAAAAAATATTCAAGTATATTATAGGGAGGGTAAGGTAAAATAGATATAGATTACAAAAATTGTGCATGTAAGCTGGTTTTTAAATAAATGTGAACGGAAAAAGTCATGGGAAAAGTAAGGTCACTGGTATTATTTAAAAATTCATCAAATAACATACACAATAACTGAGAGAACTGGAAGGACGCTGATCAGATTTACTGAAGCAACTGATAATATTTTTTTTAAAATATATAATATCAAAGGACACCTCATATAAAGCACATTAATATTTAGTAAGATGAAATATTAAGGGACAATAAAAATGCCAGAATACAGTAACCAGCAAGAATAATTACACAAGACTAATGAAAAACAGTGTAAAATAAATACAATTCTTTTTTACTTAGCAGATTCGTAATTTCCAATGTACCCTAGTAAATGGCTTGTGCATCTAAGTGAATAAATGATGTGATGCAGCATCCACAGACTATGTTTGAAATCATTCAAACATTATTATTACTTACACATCATCGGTTTGAATACTGCACATTTTATGTCCAACCTCTTATTTCATTTTATTTTCGACAGCTATTAGTTGACATTTAATTTCTTGACTGCCAGTAAATATGATTATTATGGCACTGTTTTTATATCTGCATTTATTTATATTGCAGGTTCAATAACACACATTCTTGCAGTGTCTTATACAATGCATACCAGTATTGTCAAATCTAGCTAGACATACATTAGACAGAAATAGATATCCCCTAAGAAAATTCACAAAATTCACATCACAATATCAAAAATAAAAATATAAATGATGTAACTTAAAGCGGTAAAACCATAGTTTAGCAATAAATAAACATAATAATTAGTATTCTGTTAAAGTTTAAATATAATGCATAACAGCATCACCCCGAGGATGAGGATCACCCGTGGAGAGGTCCCAGAAACCGCGTTCAGCCATTAGACAAAAGCCAGATTAGGGCTTCAAATAACGAAAAATTGCATCTCATAAAGGGATGACAAGATGTAGCTTGAAGAGTTATGACTGCCACAAGAAGTCACTTAATTTTTTAATAAATATATTTATACTTTAATTATGAATAACTCCAGCTTCAAAACTTCTTTCTTCCTTTTCTCAGACTTTCCCTTTCACCACTTTCAAAACAGGACCATGTCAGTGAATTGTTAGATCTAGATCTCACTTGCAGGAAACATTTAAGGTTCAGTGGGAATATAAATGTGGCAAGTTGACACATTTAAGTACTTTTGTAATAACAACAGCAGACAGAAGGTGCAAAAAAGAAGCTGAATGTAAAGTAGCACAAACAACAAAAGCAGCCTTGCACATGGTGAAAAATATCCTATGCAAGCCATTCCCATTAAATGTGGTGAGCAAAAGTTCTTTGTCAATACCAACATGTCAAAGTGAATATTAGACTGTCAAAGTCTAAGTGGAGAAGTATGTGGGAGCTGCAAAGATGTGGTTTAATTGTTTAATCTCTGATCGGGCACCTCTGTTGATTAATCTCTGACTGAGCACCTCTGTTGATTAATCTCTGACTGAGCACCTCTGTTGATTAATCTCTGACTGAGCACCTCTGTTGATTAATCTCTGACTGAGCACCTCTGTTGATTAATCTCTGACTGAGCACCTCTGTTGATTAATCTCTGACTGAGCACCTCTGTTGATTAATCTCTAATTGGGCACCTCTGTTGATTAATCTCTAATTGGGCACCTCTGTTGATTAATCTCTGATTGGGCACCTCTGTTGATTAATCTCTGACTGAGCACCTCTGTTGATTAATCTCTAATTGGGCACCTCTGTTAATTAATCTCTGATTGGGCACCTCTGTTGATTAATCTCTGACTGAGCACCTCTGTTGATTAATCTCTGACTGAGCACCTCTGTTGATTAATCTCTGATTGGGCACCTCTGTTGATTAATCTCTGACTGAGCACCTCTGTTGATTAATCTCTGACTGAGCACCTCTGTTGATTAATCTCTGACTGAGCACCTCTGTTGATTAATCTCTAATTGGGCACCTCTGTTGATTAATCTCTAATTGGGCACCTCTGTTGATTAATCTCTGATTGGGCACCTCTGTTGATTAATCTCTGACTGAGCACCTCTGTTGATTAATCTCTAATTGGGCACCTCTGTTGATTAATCTCTGATTGGGCACCTCTGTTGATTAATCTCTGACTGAGCACCTCTGTTGATTAATCTCTGACTGAGCACCTCTGTTGATTAATCTCTGATTGGGCACCTCTGTTGATTAATCTCTGACTGAGCACCTCTGTTGATTAATCTCTGACTGAGCACCTCTGTTGATTAATCTCTGACTGAGCACCTCTGTTGATTAATCTCTGACTGAGCACCTCTGTTGCTCAATATATGATTGAGAAATATGTCTGATGAAATGATGACTGAATACTTTTCGCCAATTTTATGACCTGCAATTCTATTACACAATACATTGTCGTAGTTATGTCTCATTATGCAAAAGTCCAAACTACATAACACACGCATGTAACTGACATGCACACAGACAGATGTGCATGCAACCAGTTGTTACAAACCTAATTATCTAAAAAAAATAAAAAAAAACTTGTAAGAAGCTGGACATTCATGTTTAAAACAGTGTGACTGACTGATGCATAAACATAGATGCTTTCTCTGTATATTTCTAGATGTTTTCAACAAAATTTTAAGAACCTTGTTTTTAAATTTCAGCTTCTCACTGTTTATTTTCTATAACTTACCTTAGTGATGAATCCTCTAACAAATCTATTATTTATCTAATGCTGAATTCCAACAGCATTATGTCTGAATGAATGTGAACAACAGCTGGAACTGTGTATCTGATATCATTCTTTCTAAAGTCATTCTATGCCGTATCATCCCTAACTCTCTCACAAACACACAGACAATTCCATTACATCTAATCATGGATACAAATGCCATCGCCAACCCTCTAAGACTATACAGCAAGTTTATTAAACAATATTCCCATTGCAAATTCAACATATTAATATTACTTTTTAGTAGCTGAAAAGACTACAATATGGCATGTTTTCCGACAGCTAAATATAGGCAAAAGAGGCAAAGATTGTAAACCACCCATTTGTAGAAACATTATTTAAGTTTAAGTATAAAAGTTTTCAAGCATGCCTCAAATCTGGAACAGTTAGTTAGTTAGTTAGTTAGTTGGGTTATCATCATTGCACTCCGGACATGTCCATAGGTGCTCAGATCCTCCCCTCAGTATGAATCCCAACGTCCGATGGCTAATAGTACCAGTTCTATGTTGATTAACAAGTCTTCTGACGTGTCCGGTGTGCGTCTCATTTTTTGCTGTGCCGATCTTAATTCCCAAGTCTGCCATTCTGGCGAGTGATGTGGATTCACTGCCACCAAAGTCCTCTATCCTTCCCATTTCTCCGAGGGCATTGATAATATCAGCATGATCCATAGGCCGACCATCGGTAGTGATAGCGGATCCAGCCAACCTGTCAGCTCTTTCATTTCCATCGACGCCTGCGTGTCCCGGAACAAAAATAAAGGTGACTCCTCGCACAGTGGACTTCTGAATTGATTCAAGCCATTGTCTTCGCACTGAACCTGCCTGAACCCTCCGGATCATACTCATTGAATCACTGAGTATACATATGCGGGTGTATTTTTGTGTTTCAAGCCAGGCAAATGCTTGCGTCACTGCCATCACCTCCATCGTCATGCTGCTGGTTGTCATGGAGAAGGCGCTGTTGGCTTCTTTGACTGTTCTGCCCGCTGAGCGTGCTGTAAATGCCCATGCGCTTCTTCTTTGGCGTATAACGGATCCGTCTGTATAGATTAGTGCATCTGCTTCGTCTGAATTTTCACCGATGAGAGCGTTGACCTCTGCATTAACAGCAACAGAATTCTCTTCTCTACATCGCCTGTTGAGTGTGACAATACAGGAAAATGTACAAATAAACGCCTGAGGCACAGGTATCCATTCTGCACCAGGTATGATGTCGGTTAGGCTGCATATTTGCCTAATAACATCTTCTGCCCGACCTAGCCACGATTTTCCCCTCTTCAGTCTGTCGCCCTTTTCACTAAAAAGTGCTTGATGCAGTGGGTGTTTCTTATCAGCACATATTTTGAGGTATGCCCGAGCCCTCCACATCCTGATCCTTTGGTTCATTGTTGGAAAGTCAAGTAGATACCTCATTGCTCCACAGGATGTGTCTCTTGTACATCCCAAAATAATACGCATGGCTTCATTTTGCACCTTCTCGAGTCGTTCAATCTGGGTAGCACTGACAGTGAGGATGGCCAGAGCGTATTCAATGGGGGAAAGGACCAGACTGTAGAATAGAAGCACCAGCAGTCTTTGCTCGATATTGGAAGCAGCCATAATCCTCATTGCAGATAGACCTTTGCGTGCTTTTGTTATCACATGGTCAACGTGTTCCCTGAATGACAAGCTGCGATCGAACCTCACCCCGAGAAACGTCATAACGTTGGTTCTGATCAATACATTATCACGCATTTTCACTTCTGGTAAGTCCGACTTGACAATGTGATTGTTCAAAGAGAACCATGACACTGATGCCTTCGAGGGATTGACATAGGCATTGGAACCATCACACCAGGCGGCAATTCGATCGAGTTCTTTGTGCGTTGTGCTGGTGATCTCCTGTCTATCACGCCCTCGTCGATAAATCAAAATGTCATCAGCAAATGACAAAGTCCTTCCCTTTCCATTCAACTGCTGCTCAGTGATCATCACCGAATAAACGTTGAATAAGACTGGTGATAGCGGTGATCCCTGTGGCAAGCCTGGACATATCGTTTGCGGTTCTGAGGACCAGCTACCACATCTTAGTACAATCTTTCTCTGGAGCAGGACCGCAGCAATCCAGCGGATCAGAATAGGATTGACTTCTAGTTTAAGCAGTAATTGCATTAAATAATCATATGGTACTTTATTGTAGGCATCTTCTAAGTCTAACACTGCCGCACATGTCTCTTCTTTAATCTGAAATCCCTCGTACACATCATAGGCGAAAACAGCAGCATTGGACCATGTCTCTTTCTTCAATCTGTACCCTCCAAGTGTTAATGGGAACTTATCATGTAGTTCCAAGTAGGTGGTCAATCTTTGTGCGACAATTTTTTCCAAAAGTTTGCCAACAGTATTCTGCATCGAGATGATTCTGTAGCCGCAGATCTTTGAGTGGTCTTTATTAAGCTTTGGTAGTGGGAACAAATAACTATGGAGCCATTCCTCTTGTACCTGGCCACTCTGGATGCTGATATTGAATTCCTTTGCCACGCTTTTCAAATCAGCATTCGACATCATCAGCATGTCATTGTATCGGATGCCGTCAGGGCCTGGAGCAGTGCTGTGCGATTTCTTGAGGCAAGTTCTTAAGGTGTCTGCAGTGATTGTGAAATCAGTGCCTAGCTCAGTGTTCTCGCACAGCATCGACAGTTTCATCTTAACCCCTATTCTTGCAGCTTCGTCTTTTTGGTCAGTTTGCTCCAAGTAGCGCGCAAGAAGGGTTTTTCCTTTATCAGCATCAGTTCTCTGCCATATCAGGTCTGTACCCTGAAAATCAGGGATACCCCTTGGTCGTGCGGCGCCGTGCATGCTCCGTTGAAGGCGCCAGAATGTCACAAGAGATCCCTCGGAGCAAACGCTCTTGCAGAATTCGTTCCATTTCGCTGTCTTGGCTTCTTTCGCAATTAACTTGAAAGCCACTGTCCGCTTGTTGACCTCATCTTTCAGACTGATCAGGCGTTCAGAAAGTGACGGATCAATTTTCCTTGCCTTTTGCCATGCCTTGACAGCATTCCTTTTTTCTAGCCACGCTATGTTGACTACTTCATTCCACCATGGTGGCTGGGCCCATCTCTCCCGCCGTCTGCGATCTGCTCTTGTATTACGTCGTCTGATTTTGCTAATGGCATCATGCCCTGTACGGTCATATATAAAAGCAGGCACATTGATTATATGACCTTTGTTGTTGCTCTTCTCCACCAGGACGACGCAAGGAAAGTGATCACTGTCATGGTATCCCAGTGTGCTCCACCTGCATCCTGGTGCAATGGAGGGAGACACTAGGGCCAGGTCAATTACGCTGTTAGAATCCCCTTGTCGGGTTGCCATTCGGGTAACCTTTCCGTCGTTCAAGCATACTAGATCGGCAGACACTAGAGCATCCTCCAGGTCTTCCCCCTGTTTATTGGTGATTACATTGCCCCACTGGTTTCCTCTAGCGTTGAAATCTCCGCAGTAAAGGACTTTCTTTTCCTCAGTCTGGAGCAAACTCTGCCATTTCGCTGTATCCACCTTTCCATTGCAGGCGTACACATTGACAATCACAAACTGGGCCGGGCCCATCACTCTGACTGCGTGTACTTGTAGGTCGTCATTATCCCACTCAGACATGTCCACCTCAGACACCAGTATGTGGTCACGAACAAGAATGAGCTGTCCGAGGTGCCGTCTATTGTAGAAGGATTGGAAGCCCGCAATTTTAACCATCTCGTCACCGAGGTGTGTTTCCTGTAGGACAACAATGTCGTTGCTGTAGAGGAGCTTCTCGAAAATGGGTCGGCGTTGACTGAACGAGGCGCAGTTCCAGTAGAGAACGCGAACATACTTTAAGCTGAGTCTCTCACATTTCAGTCGCTTCCTGCAAGCGCCACCGTGCTTGCCTGTTCGCGTTCTCCTTGTCCGTCTACGGGTTGTTTTGAATTGGTAGATAGTCGCCATCGGACGTTGAATACACCCTGAGGGAAGTCTGAACTCACGTGCATGTACTCCATTGCACGGTTCAGACCCCATTCCGATGAAACTTTCACATTATACGTGAGCGAAAATAGTTAATTTGCGCCATTCGCCTCAACGGACGAAAAAGCGTGCCGCCATTGTGGCTGTTTACACCGGAAGTCCAAATCTGGAACAGTTCAGTGACATGATTAGAAACTTCACCACTTGGCTGAATAAATGATATAAATAGTAGTTCAAATGTCAAAGTTGTGCACAGGATGGTGAAAGCTGTAATGACAATTAGGCATTTATATTTAGCTGTCAGAGATTCAGCTGGAATGTGACACTTTTTGATTCCATTATTTCTTGCTATCATTCGTAGTTATACCATCATGTGAGCTCTTCTTGCTGTCACCCATGGTTATACCATCAGGTTAGCTCTTCTTGTTCTCACCCATGGTTATACCATCAGGTGAGCTCTTCATGTTGTCACCCATGATTATACCATTAGGTGAGCTTTCAATGTAAGCATTGATTTCTTGGAGTCCCTTAACTCTTTCAGGCCCATGCATTTTGACAGACTTGGCTCACATTAATTTCCTTTTAATCTCTAATCTGTACAAAAGTATACATATTTGTAATGAGTAATGAATGTACATTTTGAATCTGATATGTGAATGTTTCATACTCTTATAGTTAGTAGGAAAAACAAATTGGCAGGTGTTGAAGTTTACAAAAGCAAATTTTTTCGAAACAATTCTTCACTAACCATGGTTTTGCAGCCACAAGAGCAGCAAATTTCCAAATTTAAGAAAAGCAATACTTTAAAGTTTGTTCAAGTTACCAACAAATTCCAAAGTTATGATAGGTTTATGGGTTAGTTTAGTACTCAGAGGCTCTAAGTTCTTGCAGAGTGCTGATCAAATTTCAGAACAAAATAGTAGAAAATGGACTATTATACACATACTATTTACTTTGTTCTGTTGTATACAGACTGCAGCTGCAATGATTTTAATGTAGCCATAGTATGGTACTGACTATATGTTTGGAGCACCTTCCTTCTCTTACACTCTAAATACAGTAGCAATGGAAAATTCTCTGTGTCAAACATCAGAATTGCTAGATTCCGTAACTGCTGATCGCTCAGCTACCACTGGTTTAAATTCATCATCTGGTTCACTTACAGAAAAATCCAAATTGTTATTATCATATCAGAATTAAAAACATGCAGTTGAAACAATTTCAGAGCTTCAGCTGCAGAAAGACACATTCTGTGGCTGTTCTGTTAGAACATTGGTATCGATGGCGTGGAACACAAAATTACAAAATGCACTGTCGGGAAATGATGCTAGCAATGAATGAAATCAGTTTGCAACCACATGTGAGTGAAAAAATATTACTATACAAAGAAAAATGTTAGAGTAACCTTTCCTGAATACTTCAATGGTAGTAGTGTGTGAATCAATATGTACGAGGCACAGGATCGACACTGACAGTGTTATCTGAGCAAATCGGAACTTCTTAATCAACACGCACAGCATTGCTCGGGCCTCAAAGAGTTATATTTCTCAATCTGGAGTTTAATATTCATTCAGTGGGCTTTTGTTGAAATAAGAATCCTGCTAACACGTTCAACAATCTTATCTGATCAGTCCATGTGGGTGTAGCACTGAAGCAAATAGATCAAACACATGTATGCATTTTTTTCAGTGTGCACTGAGATGAACATCAGTGATCTGTCCCTGTGGTTAAAAGTATGAAAATCATTACTGGGTTGATTCTATAGCTTGTGTGTGGAAAATGCACTTAGACCATCATACTGAGAAACTTTACGGGTCATTTTTATATCTTTATTACTGCATGTACTGATCTTTTACATAATCAAATAATATAACAATGGTAACAAACATTTACATACTTACACGTGTTTAAAAATTTATAGATAAATTCAGGCAAATGTGGAAACATCAGAATGCCACAAGACTGAAAAACTGTTACATGTGATATTTGTCTCTGATACACAACACAAGAACAATAATTCTAAATAAAATAGTACAAAGAATATTTGATAAAACTGATACTCTGAAACAACTGCAAATATATGTCCCATTTGGATATGAAATCATCCTACTGTCATTTGCATAACATAATTATGTATGATCAACTAAATTTAAAAAATAAAAACAATACTGAACTGGTCAATATATCATTAACAAAACCGAATAAGTACAAATTCAAATGCAAGTATACATTAAATAATACAATAAATGCTCTTCTACTTTCTCTTTTCAACGCAATAAATATCTTTAGATTTGTTTAATGTGGATCCAATGTTGTACTCTAGTACATATAATTCCACATAGTTAAAAATGCATCTAGACTGCTGCATTTTGGTTTTAGAAACTGAAATAGTTTTCCTAACTTGAAACACAATTTAATGAAAATTAAAGGGAGCTCCTGGTTTTGAGGCATGGTGTCCACCTCGAGTGATAGAGGTTCAGGGTTCAATCCCCGTTAAGGGCTGGGATTCTTTAACCTGGATCTGGACTTTGATAATTCCCCCTGGTCTCTGGGTAGCTAACAGCGCTGCGTGGTCAAAATTTGAGTTAAAAATTGACCCAAAGCATTTCAGGATCCTTGCCAGTGCTACAGAGCCTGTGCACTGAGCTCAGCTTCTTCAGAAGAAGAACAGAGCGCTTATGGGTTACTACCGGTATGCCATGATGTTGATCCGTTGTTCAAACTTAATTAAAATTACACATTTCCTCCTAATTAATACAGTTTGAGCTTAGGAAAAACACACTTAAAATAAAACTTCCTTCTTCTCAGGTTCGTAATTTTACACATGAGAAAAGTATGGGTTCAGTACTGAAAAGGTCTGAGAAATTGACAACAAACTACTTTCATAGTCCTCTATTCATAAAGAAGGACCAAATAAAAAGATTATGATCCCAAAACTGTGAAAAACTTGTCATTTGTGGACATGGTTATTATGAGTAGCTGAGAAGGTCCTTTCTTAAGCTGTGTTTTCAGATTTCAGAAACTCATTCAAGGATTTATTTTCAACTGCCTCTTCAAAATCATCATAGTTCTGAAGAAAGAATGAACAATGACAATTTCAGTAAACAAAAAATACTAAAAGATATAGGAAAGCAAAAACCTATAACTACATACATACAAATTACAAAATCAATTAACTTCATTTAAATATATATATATATATATATATATATATATATATATATATATATATATATATATATATATATATATATATATATATATATATATATATATATATATATATATATATATATATCAGCAGACTTGCATTAGCAATGCAGAGATTAAATAGCATGAAGAAACTAGGGCAAAGCACTAGTAGATTGGTTAAAGTAAAAATCTTGAGATCATGTAGTTTTCCTGTGGCAGCTTACGGCTGTGAGTCTTGGACTCTCACTCAGTCATTCAGGAAAAAGACTGGAGCTTTTGAATTGAAATGTTATAGAAAAATTCTTAGAATACCATGGATCAGGAAGAGGAAAAATTTCGACATTCTGAATGAGTTGAAAATCAGGGAGAACTGGCTCATAAACAGCATCCTGTCCCAAAGGTTGAAGTATTTTGGTTACATCAAACATCATGGTGGCTTGGAAAAGACAGCGATGGAAGGTTCAGTTTGTGGAAGGTGAGGCAGGGGTCTACCACTGCAAAGATGGATACAGGACATTGAAGAAGCATTGGCATTGAAATCACATGGAACCGGAGAGCTGGCTAGGGAAAGGGATACTTTCAGGTGTGCCGTGAAGAGAGCGACATTCTGCAAAGGACTTGCTGACTGATGATGATATCAGCTATGACACAAAAAGGCAATCATTTTTATGTGGCAGAACATCATTCCCATCATGGTTAGCTGGAAAGCTTCTCAGTCTCTTTTGGAAATTCCCCCTGCATATTGTGTGTCCCCAGACATATCCTATGTCTATATCTAAGCTGTATGCAGGGGGGAGTGGGTGGGGAGAGGGGGAGTTAGGAGAGGTTCTGGCAGACGCTTGAGGCTCAGAGGAAAGACAAGACGGACACTTAATCAGAGTGCTACTGGCACCATTAATATCGGAACTCTTCGCTGGCTGCTGAAGATGGGGAAGGAGTGCTTATTGGAATGCCCCGAGTACTGTGATGTCGGTTTTTGAATCAGCTCAACTAAACTCTCTGAGCTGTCTGACTACTGGTACTTCTTCCCAGAAGCTGTCCTAAATTACTGTTCTTTCTAAACAACTGAAACATTTAAAATGGCTAAAATTTAGGTTTCCAAGACCTGTGCTGTGTAAAAGCAATTTTGTTAATGCTTAGATCTTGTAAAATTTCACTGTTTTTCTCCTGCTTGATTAAAATTATTCTTACAATTTTTATGCAACATTTAAATTCATAAGTCCACATTTTGTTTTTTAGCAACTGTGAAATGGTCTATTAATCACATTCATATATTGTCATTAAAAAACAAATATGTACCTTAAGTCTGCATGCTGATGTTACAATCAGGCTTAGCTAAGCCGTCTGTGAGTGTCAAGATGCTCAACGGTGAAAGACATAATAATCTAGGTGTAGACATGGCTTAAATTAATTCTAAAAAGCTTTATTTTATATGAGAATGTAGAATTTATACTGGTCAGAAGGCTGAAATTACTGGTGTTAAACTCACCCTGGAGAAGCATAGATGCACCATCTACATTATTACTGCCCTTGAGATAGGGACCTATTGTTATACAGATTCATAGGGAGAGTGTATTGGTGACTTTAAGAAGAAGATGACTGGGTAGTAGATGCCCATTATCCCTGCTGTCAATGGAGCTAAGTCCTTAACGAACTTGTGCAAAGTCATCCTACCCTTTTCCATTTCAGGCAGCTCACTTCATGTTCTTCCCATCTCTTTCACCCAAAACATTAGTTCTCTTCTCAATGTGTGTTTTTTTTTAGGTTTTACTATGGTACTTTTTGTTTTGGTTTCACCCTGTGGGTTCTGACTGCATTCTATTTATACTGTTATAAGGTTTTCTCAGGGTGCAGCTATCACATGATTTACTTCTTGATTCTGACAAATTATTCAATTTCATCCTGAACAGCAAATCTGATGAATGTTTGTAGTTTATTAGTCATTATTTTAGTTTTTTTTTTTTCATAACAAACAATTATGGCAAAGATACTTGCTGCTGGCACTAGCTACTTCTCAACTACCAAAAAGTGTCTACATAGAAACTTGTATGTTCTTCTGTGTTTTGTGCGAGTGACAAGCTAATCAGCTATGGAAGCATGAGTGTAAGGAAAACAAGAAAAAAAAAGCAAATAAATGCTCACAGTAATCTGAACAAGCACAAGTGTCAAAGAAACCTTTACATTTTAATAAAATGTATTTGCTTCCAGGTCAACTCATAGTGTGATGCTAAGCCACTGAGTGCTGATTGTTCTTGTAGAAAATGAGTCTAGCACTATATGCCCAATATAGCAATGGAGTGAAAAAGGTGCTTGACTACTTGACTTTCAGAGAAGCATATATACAGAGCAGGGATATTCAACTGGCGGCCCCTGGGACAAATGTGGCCTGTAGAGGCCTAGCAAGTGGACTGCAGATTATTGCCAGTTCTGGTGTATTCATTAACTTTCTCTCAGTAAAGAAAGAAGATTATTATGGCCTGGAGAAAATGAGGCACCTGGGTGTAACCAGAGGGTCTGGCCGGCTCACTACATTCAGAGGAAAGGCAAGAAGGATGTATAACCAGACTGAGACCGGTACCATCAGTATTGGAACTCTGCGCTGGCTGCTGAAGATGAGGACGGAGCATGCATGGGAATGCCCTGAGTGCTGTGATGTAAATTCTCGACTCAACTCAACCCAACTCATTATCTTTCTATGCTGAGGCTTCCACGACAGTCCTTATTTTCAAAATTATGGCCCCTGGGTAAGTTTAGCTGAATAGTCCTGCTGTAGAGGATCTTGAAGGCAAACACAAATCTAACTAACCTTGAATTTCATAAGAATGTATCAGATTTTCTGCAATGAACTATAACATGTAAATCAATGCTGGCATGAACAATGGTTGCCTCACCCCGCAGTATTCGTCATCATTCGCAATCTGAGGTGCTAGAGCTTTAGGATCACCCACAATCTCTCTCATCCTGGCCAAGTTGTCTCTGCTGGCTGACACATCCACAACATCATAGTCAATCTTACATCCTGAGAGCACATCCTGAATTCTCATCTGTTGTTTCCGGGTCTGTGGATGCATAACGAATATTGGAAATTATTGAAAGTTAAATGATAACTCATGATAACACATTAGAGGCTGAGGTCATTGCATTCCGTCCCGCTTCCATGGAAGCCAGCATGTTACACAGGCCAAGTAACTTCCTGCCTCAAGTCATATTTACAAACATTTTTTTAAAGAGGTCTTCTTCTTCTTCTTAGATTTCATGCTGTGTGGCATTGGTAGTCATGTCTATCCACAACCTTCTGTCTCGTGTACTTTCAGTCAACTCTGACACAGATGATCTTCCATACCATGATGTCAAACTGTCCAGCATATCTTTTCTCTTGGTCTTCCTCTGCCTCTCCTTCCCTCCAACTTTCCTATCATCACGATGTACTCCAGTTTGTTTCTTTCTCATCACATGATCAAAGAATGTAGATTGTCTTTTTCTGATGTGGTTAATCAGTTCTCTTCATGAGTCAGTTTCTTTCAAGATGTCTTCATTACTCTTGTTATCTGTCCAGGGTATTCTCATCAGTCATCTGTAAAACCACAACTCTGTAGCTTCCAAAAAAGTTTTCACTTATTTACTAACTGTCCATGAATCAAAATCGTATATCAATATAGGATTTACACAGCTTTTAAGAATTCTCTTTCTCATCTCAGATGATGAAATAAGATTGCATAAAATATTCTTTATTTTGTAATATGCTGCCTTTGCTTGAGCTATTGGACAGTTAACTTCCTTAATATATCTTCCATCTGATGTTATCAGGGACCTCAAGCACTTGAACATATCAACTTGCTTGAGGGTTGTCCCATTTACTTTTATGTTGCATTTTGGAGGGTAAGATTTCTTTGTAATTACCATTACTTATGTTTTTCTCCTGTTTAAACTAAAACCCTTGTTTTCACTTTTTAAAGGGGTAACAATGAATTATTACTTCAAAGTTAGTATCAGAGTGAATATGTTCATCAGTTAGCAATATACTCATATAACTCCCATAAATGGAAAATGAAAAAAAAAAAACAAAAAAAAAAAACAGGCAGTTTTGTAAAGAAAGATGTGTTTTCAGTAGTAAGATGTCATTATGCAACATATATCTCATAAATCTGTGTGCTTTCTTTAGCATTTATGTGAGGTGGGTACAGAAGCAGTGCTGAATATTTGAGGTAACAGACTCTTCTAGACCCCTTACAAAACACTCTTTCTTTCTGATAACACTATGTTATCATGAGCACTGTCACAGACAAGGGCAGGTATGTCCTCCCACCATTCATATTCTGTAATGCCAGTTACCAGGTCATGTGTCTATGCCTCTCCATGCCAGGATTTATAGCATTCTATGCCATTCTCTATATCATTATTCCTCAATTATGAAATGTTAGAGACATTCTCTAATGAAAACTGTTTCTGCTGTCCAATCTGGAATTTACTTTGAATTTAACAAATTTGTGAGAGTCACTCTAGTGCAGTGGCTAGATGCTTGCCATATCTGCCCTAAAATCTCGGGTTAAAATCATCATCAAAGCAGATGTTTTATAACTGACCTCAGCAGCCAGGCTTCTTCTTTTTCTTTTATCATTTCACTGATACCAGGTTGTAGCCCAGTGTCATGGTTTCCTAAATCTGTCTTGGCCTAGGTGATGGTTTTCTGCATCTGTTTGCAGGTTTTCAGCTCTGACATTTATTCACCTCTTTCTTGAACTGTGCCTTGTTCTCTTTCCAGATGTTCTGCTGTATCAAACATCATATGTAGTTTGGTCCGGCTGCGCTCTCACTAGATGGCTGAAACATTTCATTCTTTGTCTGTCAATAAAATTCAGACCTTCTGTCTAGTGCTGGTATTCATAGCCCTGTCCATTTTTGTGTTGTTAGTGACCTTGCGGAGACAGCACATTTCACAGGTTTTTATGTTCTGTTCCAGTGCCACATTTATTGTCAATGTTTGGCACCTCCAGCATAAAGCATGGATGAAGATGCTATTAACTCTTTGAGTCCCAAGGAACGCATCATACGTTACTGCCTAGAAGCCCATTGAACGCATGATGTACCGATTTTACGTCTCTCTTGACTACCTCTTGGGCCTGTGATGTTAAACCCTCTGGGACTCAAAGTTAATCATATTCGGAAGGCCTAGCAAGCCGGCAGTGGTGTAATCAACCGCTTACGCACAAGAAAGATAAATTACGAAACAGCACCCATGTTTACCCGCCCAACATTAGCACCAGGAAATGTACTAGGAAATAAAAGAGGCTGGTGTAATTGTGACCACATCACTCATTAGGTGCTGAATGGTCTGTAAAAAAAAAAAAAAATAACAACTGTTTGTGGGACTAATGCGGTTCAGACAAACGGTACAAGTCTGGCCAGTGGTTTGCTGGTAAATTAGATAACTGTGGACACTATTTTTTTGTTTTCTTAGGTTCAGAAACATTTTCTTATCTTTGTTGTCTCTTGGTAGGAAAGATTAACTACTGTAATCCATTTGCACTGTTTGAGAGGAGGGTAGTGTCATCCGCCCATCTGAATTCTGAAAGTGGTTTTCTGACAAATATGAGTGGACCAAATCTGTTATAGATCTCATAATTTGAAGTCTCATTACATTTCTTCTCTGTTAAATAGGTCTACCTGTTTGTGATCTCAAACCAGTTTAATGCTTCACTGGCCGTTCTCATAACTGCTTGTTGTTTAATATCATCATCAAGTGCCTTGACAACTGGCTCAGAGGTAAATCACATACATATGTGACTTCCAACAACTTGTATCAATTTGTGTGTACACTTTTCTATGCCATGAAAAAAAGTTTTTCTTATTTTTTTTCCAAAATAAATGTATGTGTCACAACAGTACCAGTTGTTCTCTTCTTATTATGTGGCCAGAAATAATGACTGCTTTTTCCTAATTGTATAAACAATCTTCTTCAGACATTTCAATGACTCATTTTGGCTGATGAAATGTATAATGCATATTTCAATGATTTCAGTGGATATTTTTCTAAAAACTGATTAATTATCCAGAATTAGAATCTGATGCTAAAACTAGTTCTACACATCAGGCCAAATGCCCCCCCCCCCTTTTTCCCCAATGTGGTTTTTTTAATTTCAGAGGAACAAATTATGCCAGTGAAGAAGAGACTGGGACCTCAAGTTGTAACACCTTATGCAATGGTATCAATGTCACTTCTTGTCAAAATCATATTGCAAGGAAAATGCGAAGACAAGAGAGGAGAGTAGGAGGTAGACAATGAAACAAGTGGGAGGCGGTTAGCTGGTCTTCATATAATACATCATTATCACATACTTATGGTAGCGCTGCGTAGTTAAGTCATTTTGTCTTATTCATTAGCATTCAAGAATTATAAATGAGGACATATTAATAAAATAATAATAAAATAAGAATGCGGCAAATTTATAACGTGATCATCGATTTAAGAAATCAACACCAGCCATTAGTATCTTTGTATGTAAGTTGTACTTGTACCCCACCAGGACATCACACACAACGATAAACAACCGGTGACACAAAGTACCACCACGCGGATGAGGATCACCCGTGGAGGTAACGCCTTTCAGCCGTTAGGCTATATTTTAGGCCATGCTATATTTACGGCCTCCAGCAAAAGCCAGGGTGGGGTTTCAAAATTACTAAAAATTGCATCCCACAAGGGGATGACAAGATAGTGGTAACATACCCGGCCATGAAAAGGTCTGTGATTAAAAGAAAGAAGTGGTAGCCAAAGTAAAGACTTATACAAATTTAATACACTAAACCGACTAATTCACTAAACGCAAGTGAATTATTAATTTAGTGCATCATTAAGTCATTTTTTTATTGCATAAATAGCCTAAAGTAGACATACCACATTACTCATTAGTCATTACTTACCTCCACATTTGAGGCAAGATTACTAATGTAAACAGTAATTTTTCCAGGCATAATATGACGATATAATTACTAACTCCAGAAACAAACCCTAAGTGCCGGAGGTAACAAAGAGGAGAAATGTTAATGTCAGTTACGTCCCGTGCACCGATGACTGTCCAGCCTGGCTTGACTGAGCCCGTGGCGGCGAACGCCTTGTCTCCTTGTTCCCGCGTGCGACACAACAGGGCCAGGGCTGCCGAAGTTGGTACTTTCATACAAATGTGGTACTATTTTACCCTTGCCTGGCAAAACTGTACTTCTGGTAAAAGGCCCGATGTTTTGTTGATACCTTTCAGAAATTCTGCATCAATATTTTAAAGTTTGGCGTTGTACACTGGATCCAGTAAGTGTTACCGAAGGAAGACCGACGTCAATTGTACGATAATAATAATAATAAATATATAAAAATCAATGTGTGTGTGTGTTTGTTTATGGCCTATAGACTCGGCAACTACTGAACTGATTTAGCTGAAATTTTTAGGATATGTTTTTTTTTTTTTTTTGGATAACGGATGTTTACCCATCATGGTTTGAAATTCTACCTGTCATTGTTAGAGATAGTGTGCGACAATTGTTGGAAAAATCTTCGAAACTAATATTTCCATTTTTAGTGACATTTAATTATAGCCACGTTAGTAAATGCGCACGACGATCGACTTTAATCGTGCATGTGCAGTAGTGACGCCCCATCGTCAACATCCGTCCGCGACAAGGAAGACAATTGACTGCGGAATCTAGAAATATCTCAAAAGGTAAGCGCATTTACTTCACTACCATCAGTTAGTATGTACATTTTTTTTTTTTTTGGTCAACTTCAAACATGCGTGGACCACTCCTAAAATCACGCAATAATAAATGTATACACATTATCTGTTGGCTTTCTCATACTGTCTAGCGAACTATTATGATTGTTACATGTTTACATGTCTACACAATTTCGGTTGGCTTTCTTCTGTTATTCAAAAGAATTATCTACATTTACATGAAATTCCGTCGCAGGTCAACTGCAGGTAGTCTGTACAATGTAGTTAAGTCGATTATTTCAGTCGCAAGACATATATACCACAAATCTTACTGCTACACAGGACACTTATTAATGAGTTATAAAATAGATTGTTATCTCATGCTCATATTTTCATTTATTTAAGCTGGGCACTGAACACCTGCCTATTCATATCGTTTACTGGCTTTTCAGAATATTTTCTGCGCAGTTCCTGTGAATTTCCTCTTGAGTCAAAATAGAATGTTATCTCATGCTCATATTTTCATTTTTTTCCCCAGCGATACTTCAAGTCACATTTCATTCAGTGCGTGGGGATGAACAAGCTATTGACGATCAACGCTCTCTAAATTCACACACTGTTCACTATCTTGTCAAACATTTGCAGTTATGTCTCCCAAACGACAAGCCTATCTACACCTAGAGCACGCAAGAGAAGGGCATTAATTCCTTTAGAAACAGATGAGCAACATGAGGTAAGCCTGGAAACCATTCGAGTGCGATTATTTCAGTCGCAAGACATATATATCACAAATCTTACTGCTACACTGGACACCTATTCATATTGTTTACCAACTTTTCTTAATATTTGCTGCACAGTTTCTATGCATTTCCTCTTGAGTCGAAACAGAATGTTATCTCATGCTCATATTTTCATTTATTTAAGCTGGGCACTGGACACCTACCTATTCATATCGTTTACTGGCTTTTCAGAATATTTGCTGCGCAGTTTCTATTCATTTCCTCTTGAGTAGAAATAGAATGTTTTCCCATGCTCATATTTTCATTTTTTTTTCCAGCGATACTTCAAGTCACATTTCATTCAGTGCGTGGGGATGAACAAGCTATTGACGATCAACGCTTCCTAAATTCACACGCTGTTCAATATTTTGTCAAACATTTGCAGTTATGCACCCCAAACGACTGCTACAGTTTACCTGTCTACACAATTTCGTTTAGCTTTCTCCTATTATTCAAATGTATTATATACATTTACGTGAAATTCCGTCGCAGGTCAACTGCAGGTAGTCTGTAGTTAAGTTGATTATTTCAGTCGCAAGACATATATACCACAAATCTTACTGCTACACTGGACACCTATTCATATGGTTTACCAACTTCTCCTAATATTTACTGCACAGTTTCTATGCATTTCCTCTTGAGTTGAAATAGATTGTTATCTCATGCTCATATTTTCATTTATTTAAGCTGGGCACTGGACACCTACCTATTTATATCGTTTACCGGCTTTTCAGCATAGTTGCTGCGCAGTTTCTGTGCATTTCCTCTTGAGTCAAAATAGATTGTTATCTCATGCTCATATTTTCATTTATTTCAGCGATACTTCAAGTCACATTTCATTCAGTGCCCGAGGACGAACAAGCTATTGACGATCAACGCTCACTAAATTCATACGCTGTTCACCATTTTGTCAAAATGTGCAGTTATGCCTCCCAAACGACAAGCAATTGGCCCATCTATACCTAAAACTGAAGCTGAAGCTAGATCGTCTCAGTCAGACGAGCAACAAGAATCAAGACTGGAAACCAATAGAGTACGCACTGCTCAAGTCCGTTTATCAGAAACAATCAAGCAACGGAAAGCAAGACTGGGGACCTTTTGAATGCGCACTACTTTATCCAGGCGAACACCGCATATTGATTTGAATCTTAGTGCATTCCATTACAACAGCGATTATGATTACAGTCTTCATCCACAGGTGCTTATTGGCAAAATAGATACATTGTGCGTACATTGCAGTGCCTTCAGATTTACGAATGAAACACCTGGAATGTGCTGCGCGGGTGGAAAAGTTTAATTGCCAGTATTACATTCACCACCCGAACCATTATCATCATTGGTAGCAGGTGACACAGGCCAGTCGAAGCATTTCTTAGCAAACATTCGCAAATACAATTCATGTTTCCAGATGACGTCATTCGGTGCAAAAAATATTGTTCGCGAGAATTACAAGCCAACATTCAAAGTGCAAGGCCAGATTTATCGAAGCAAGATTTCCATTTTCTTTCTTTTCAATTAAGCCAAACTATGCCACAACAACGCGTGGCTGGGTACAGCTAGTAATAAAATAAAAATGATAATAAAAATGACATCCGTCAGTCCCACAGGACTATGGAGATGTTCCGCTGGATCTAGGAACATCATCTGTTGTGACTGTCACGTCTGAAGCAGGAGCGGCAGTCTCTGTCACAAAGGGTGCACACACACACACAAGTAGATACTCCCAAGCTATGAGGCTGATTTACCCTCTGGCGTCTCCTCTCTATAGCTCGTAGTGTTACGTTTCTTTCAGATTGCCACAATCCTTTTTTTTCACTTTCTCTCGCCACAGTAGTCGATCTGCAGCTGATTTTTCTTAGGTCGCTGTGCCTATGTTGGTATCTATCAGGTCACGTTTGCATGTTTTTATAACATAGCTTTGACCTTTCTGTAGATCCTTTCCCTGTGTCCAGTTCACCATGCAGGAGGTCCTTTGGAATACGACAATCCTCCTTGCGGGAGCAGGTCCTTTTATATATAGGTCCTTCTGACTAAATCAAGTGACATTCTGGCGAAGTCCCCTCGAAAATTGGTTATTGCAAGCCGTTTTCATGTGTTACATTGTGTGACATTTTAACGTGCTTACAATCCTCAACCATTTGTGTTCATTTTTGTGAAACATCTTCTGCTTCGCGATCACTGGTTGTAAACTCTGGCAGACACTTCTGGCTGTTCAGCTACTTCTTATGCATATTTGCAGTTGTACGGTCTGTGTTAATTTTTGTGAATCATCTTCTGCTTTGCGATCACTGGCTGTAAACTCTGGCAAAAACCTTTGGTTGTTTATCTACTTCTTATGCATATCTGCAGTTGTATGGTCTATGTTCATTTTTGTGAATCATCTTCTGCTTCGCGATCACTGGCTGTAAACTCTGGCATAAACTTCTGGTTGTTTATCTACTTCCGGGCTTTAATTTTGTTCCAGACACTGTTTTGAACAGCGAGACCCGGTATCTATATGGGGAATTTTTAAGTTTGATATGTGTATGTTGCACAGCATTTGCAGTTATATGGTCTGTTTTAATGTGCTCCACTTACCTTTAAAATAATATACTATTCATGATACCTATACGCGTTGCTACTTGCAGTATTAAGAAATATTTGTGATGTATTTTTTAACAGTTGCCAAAAAATTCACAGTGATAAGTAACTGATTCCATCCAACAAGATGAAACCGGATAAATTTGTTTGTGCTGTTTGCACCTTGATGATACATATTTAGTACTGTTAAGAAAACTGCTCTGTGTGAAATTGTTTTGCACATATCAATTTCATATTGACTGTGCTTGTTTTCTAATTATAAAATAACAGTATAATTATTTGTTGTAGTAGTCTACTAATAGTAATAATACCCATCAGTCATTTATATTTATGTTATCTATGATATGTATATGTTTCACAGCAGTATTTTCATGTGCTAAATTTGATAAAGTACAAATGTCACCCACCCTCCCCCCCCCCGGTCCTCTAATGCAATACCCTCTCAGAATCAAAGTATTTGCACTAATATTTCTTTATTTTTGCTGGAATAACTTCCAGTTTATACCTACTCGTTATTGATGTTCATGTTTAATTTGTATGTTCATCTCCTGGATAAAAACTGTGAACACAGAGGTACTACTTACTTGCACAAGAACAAGAATTCCAGTTGACCAAGTTGGCCTATAAATAGAGAAGGTCGTGGCAGGAGACATGTCCTAGCCAGCGCAGATGTCTTTGCTTCAATGGATGTTTGGTCATAAAATTTCCCAGCCCGGTTAAAGAAAAACATATCTTGTGAAGAAGAAGGAGAAGAAGACTTTTTTTTTTAAACATCGACTGTAACTTTAAAGTTTCATGAGCTATATTATTTAGTGGCGTTAGGTGTACAGGTTAAGTTAGGGACGTCACACGGCGGCATGGCCAGTGAACGAGGCAGCTATAACTTAGTTGCTAGATCCCAAGAAAGTAGCAGAAGCAGCCAGCTATGGTTACTAGGCCCTAAATAAGGGACAACATCCAATACTTGGCTTGGCTTGGCTTTCTACCCCACCAGGACATCACACAAGCGATAAACACCCGATGACACAAAGTGCCACCATGTGGATGAGGATCGCCGTGGAGAGGTCCCAGAAACCGCGTTCAGACAATTGGCCATATTAATGGCCTGCCTATATTGCGGCCCCTGGCAAAACCAGGGTGGGGCTTCAAATGACAAAAAATATTTCGTCCTATAAAGGACGAAACTAGATAACTTAAAGCAGTTACAACCAATACTAGGTTACTAGGCCTTAGATAAGGGGCGACAGCCAATACTTGGTAGCTAGGCCTTAGTTAATGGGCAACAGATAACACTTTATTACTAAGCCCCAACTAAGGGACAGAACTCAGCCAATACTTGGTTAGGTTAGTTGCGTATCCTTTACAGGACGTTGCAGAACCAACGTCCAATAGTTTGCCATTGCTTTCTGTCGAAACCAACGCAAGGCGCATGACCCGCAGCTGGGATCGAACCCGGCATCCCGGCATTACGAAGCGTTCGCATCGACTTAGTTACAGAGCCGACCAATACTTGGTTACTTCTTCTTAAAGTCCATGCCGCATGGTGTTGGTAGTCATGCATATAAACAACATTCTGTCTCGTGTACTTTCAATAAACTGTTTCACAGACGATCCTCCGTGAAATAATGTCAAACTGCCCATCAAACTGTTCCCTCGGTCTCCACCTATCTTTCCTCCCCTCCAACTTTCCAACTGCCACGAGGTACTCCAGTTTTCTCCTTCTCATCACATGACCAAAGAATGTAAATTGTATCTTTCTGATGTGGGCAATCAGTTCTCTTCATGAGTCAGTTTCTCTTGACAGCCTCATTACTTTTTAAAAAATCTGTTCAAGGTATTCTCATTATTAGTCTATTAAAACATATCTCCACAGCTTCCAAATAATTTTTCACTAATCTACCAACTGTCCATGATTCACTCCGTATAGCGAGATAGGATTTATGTAGCTTTTAATAATTCTTTTTTCTCGTCTCAATTGACGAAGAAAGATTACATAAAATATTCTTCATTTTGTAAAATGCTGCCTTTGCTTGAGCTATTTTAAATTAACTTCTTTAATGCTTCTTACATCTGATGTTATCAGGGTACCCAAGTATTTAAACACATCCACTTGCTTGAGGTTTGACCCATTTACTTTGATGTTCCATTATGGAGGGTCAGATTTCTTTGTAATTATATTACCATTACTTATGTTTTTGCGCCGTTCAAACTATGACCCTTTAATGTAATGAATAAAGCACACATACAGATCTCTGTTCATTTTTTTCTGAAAGTGTTCTCGAGAAAAACATGACGTTGCTTGTGCCTTGACCTTCCACAAAACCCTACTGCTCATCTCCAATTTCTGGTTTAATTTTACACTTTATTCTTCACATGACAATTCTCATTTATATTTTTATGGCATGACCCACTAAACTCATTGTTCCATGTTCTTCACATTGCACTGCAACAAGTTTTTTGGTAAACCTATGTACAAAGATTTCAAAAAGTCATTAGGTACAGGTCCACTATTATAAATATCATTTAGCAATGTTGTCAAAACTTATAAAACCAGTTCACCAGCAGCTTTCAATTCTTCAATCGTGATGTTTTCTGGCCTGGAGATTTACATTTCAGTATATGGTTTATATTATCATCTACTTCCTCTTTCAGTACTGGCCGCCCTTCCCAATACTACTGACTTTCTATGTCTGGTCTGCTGTTATCATTGCTTAACTCTTTTATATAATCTTTCAATTACCCCTTCCTTGTCCAATAATATTTCACCTTCATTTGTTGCCAGCAACCACTTGCTGTATATTTCTAAAACCTTATAGTTCTTCTATTCTTTTATACATGTCTTGTGTGTTCTATCTTTGTTCTTCAATTTATTTGCACCTATTATTCAGCCAAACCTCTTTCGCTGCATTACATCTACGTAGATCTCTCTTTGTATTCGTTTGTATTAATCTTGGTTGTGTTTATCTTTCTTCTAATTTATATTAGATGTAAAATTTCCTTGGTCATCCTTTTCTTTTTCTTCGTCTTCTTTATTTCTGCACACACAAAAAATGGGAGGGGGGGGAGGTGGAGGAGGGTTGTCTGGACTCTTCTAGTATTTGACATTGTTCATCTATACTGCTTATCTTTTGAGTAGCATTGTATCTATCTTAAACAGTAATGATGCATCTCTCACTCATTTCTTGATTTGATTCCAGCATTGCCAAATCTAGTTTGGTATATTTTGGAGTCATTTTTAGTCTCCTCAACTTTATCGGTGACTGGCACATGGTTTATGTACAACGGATAATACCTGGTAACTATGCCCTAGCAAAGGGACAATAGCCAATGCTTAGTTACTGCGCCTTAATTAATGGGGAGCAGATCATACTTGGTTAACCCTAGTCTACAATGCATATGTGGCTTTGCATCCAAGCAGCAAATACATCAGCACCGTCGCTGATGTTCTTGTCCGTCAACGGTCGGTGTCACTATCTTTTACTAGTCCTTGATTATTTCACATTGGACTACAAGCTGCTGCGTACCAGGGGGGCTGCCCTAGTATAACTGTGTTATATGGTTGAACATTTGTTTCTGGGATTTGCTCCTTTTTGGTTATCATAACTGAGCAGTTAATCCTACGAATACCGATCCTGATGGGGATCAATGACCAGCTGAACTGGTCATCGCTTATTGTTTACTCTCTCTCTCTCTCTCTCTCTCTCTCTCTCTCTCTCTCACGTAATGTAGCATTTCACACACACACACACATATTAAGTAATAAACAAAACGATTTGCCCAGGTCTCCTGATGTGTGTGAGTCCGTATCTAAACTATTTGACGACAAACCAAACACTCATTGACTCAAGCGCAGACCGAGTATTGTGTTTCAATACTGGTAGTCACAGACAGCACTGGTAGTCGGCCAGTGATTCCTGGGTAGCTACAGATACACACATCGTTGTGAATGTTGTTTCTGAGTTATGTTCACTTGTCCGTTTGGGTGTGCATGTGTAGACAGTCAACAAGTGCAGTGAGGTAAATCGACAGAGATTATTAGCACTCCCGTGTTCCCACCAGCCCAGTCTATAAGCACACAAGTGTGTACAATAAACATCCCGTGGAAATTTTGCAGTTTCCTCAGTGCTTCCGACACGTGTGAGGGGTGTGTGTATGCGTGTGAGAATAGTGTGTTAGTGCAATCTGTATGTATACAGTGTGTTGGCCATGGGTTTACTAGTATTCGCGTAGAGTTCAGAGGGCATTAAGAGAGCACCGAGTGGGAAAACCTAGGCTGTCCGGAAACTGTACTTTCAATTAGTCACCGCGATTTGGAAAACTCACTTAGACTTGAAGAATTCCACCCGAGTGAGCTCATCTGGTGCAGGCAGCACCTACGTGAGAGGTCGACATGGAGGAAGAGGATGTCCGCTTGACTGGTATGTTCTGTTTTGGCCAAAGCTACAATTTTTTATATTGCTAATATATATATATATATATATATATATATATATATATATATATATATATATATATATATATATATATATATATTTCATATATATTTTTATATATATAAAAACCAGGGAAAGTACGATGTGTTTTACGTTCTTTGTTGTTGCTTAGATGTAGAATGCAAAAAGCGATTCTCTCTTTGTAAAATTAAACGATTTTTACACAAGCAACAGGCGTCTTTCTCCATACTACAGATAAAACAGAAACGAGCCTATCGGAGGCATTCTACAAAATGTGTACTGTACTGCCAGCTTACAGCTCATATACTATTTTAGTAAACATTATAGAAACATCAGATTTCCCAGTAATATAGTATATATTAATATAGTAATTAATGTGTGCTCCCGTCTTCAATAAAATGTTTTTTTTTAAAAATATATTGGCCTCCACCCCCACCCCCTCTCTGATAAGTCTTACTGAATTTAGTTTCTAGAAATATATTTTGAAGGTTTTTACTAAATCTTCAACTAACATATTCAGTTGTGTTTGCCGACACGGTCTGAAAATATTTACTAAATCCTCAACTAACATATTCAGTTGTGTTTGCCGACAGGGTCTGAACATATTTACCGTTATAGACATTAAATTCGTTTTCATGTGCAACAACATTTCAAACAGTTTGCATAATCGATTACCTGACAGATATCTGTCACATGTTCAGTTACAGTTTACTGAATACTGATTCCATTTCTCAAACTAATCACTATAGTCTGCTCCGCTGTCAGATTTCTAGCATTATCTTCTTGAGAATCTATCCATCGACATAAGATGTCAGGTTGCTTCTTAACCGCACGGTACCCCAACTATGTCAGACGGCTGGACGAGGTTCTGGGATTTTGTCCTAATTCTCTTTCATGATATATTAATACTATAGACCAGCGCTGATGGCGGGGAATTTGAAAAAATCGTTCTCTATTTTACACGGCCTTCTCTATTTATTAGAGACGGTGTTGCTTTTTTGTATCGTGATTTCTATCTGTGTGTGACACAATTAGTATCGGAACTCTTCTCTGGCTGCTTAAGGTGGGGACGGAGCGCTTATGGGAATGCCCCGACTGCTGTGATGTCGGTTCTTGAATCAAATCAAATCATATATGTGATTATTTATGATCCCATCCCTCAGAACACTTACAAGTATATATATACACACACACACATACACACACACACTCTCTCTCTCACACACACTGTCACACTCATGTACACATAAACTCAAGGCGTGAACACACGATAGTTTAAATACTATGATACATGTCGCACGATAATGGACTCTGTTCTAGCCCACGATAATGGACTCGGTTCCAGCCCACGATAACCGACTCTGTTCTAGCCCACGCTAATGGACTGTACCAGCCCACGATAATGGACTCTGTTCCAGCCCACGATAATGGACTCTGTTTAAGCTCCCATGATATGTGATGCTAGTCACAAATGTTTACCGACAAGAAGGTCCTCTGTGAATAATTTAATCTATATCAGATTGGTCGCCTTTAACTCCTAGAACATTTTCTTGTCTAAAATTTAGACTGGGAGTGCAGTTTAATTAAAACCTCTTACTTGATCAGGGAAGGGAGTCGCCGTGGTCTAGTGGCTAGACGCTCGTCTACGGATCGGAAGGTCGTGGGTTTGTTTCATGGCGGAGCCGGACTTTTGTCAAAAAGAACCTTTGCTGCCAGGTCGACCCAGCCTTGAGATGATACCGGGTGCAGTCCTGGGAGGTAAAGGCGGCTTGAGGGATGCTCACCACATCACCTATCTTGTGCCGTTGGTTTATAAAATATAAGTCTAGCCCTGTATACCCAATACGCCTGATGGCGTGGAAAAAAGTTCTTGACTTACTTTACTTAATTGATGAGATATTCGAATACCCAGCTTACAACCCAACAGGCATTCATAAATGCATTAACGCCTTGACATAAAGACGGCAACTTGATGCTGGTGTTCTGTAGCCAGCTTGACTGTGTTTGCTGTTTGTTACCTGTGGCTAAAAATAGTTTGGGTTTGTTGTGCGAGTGAGAGAGATTTGCCCCAGCCTGCCTGACCTAGCTGCCGAGTGCTATACTCACTGCCTAGCAGTGAAAGAGTAGCCTGAAGTCATCTACCAACACGCTAGTGCCTGCATAGCAGCACAACTGGTTTCTCATTTCGCGGTATTGGTATTTCGTTTCTGTGAAAAGCGGTGTCCGAAGTGTTAAACCACACCAGATGACCCCGTTCGTAATTATTAGTCAAGTAGGTTGGTTTACTGGAAGTAACACAATATATCCAGCAAGTGAACACTTTGTCGGCTATGTGACCACGACACCTTCAGCTCCTGGCAATATCTTATAGTAGATTACGTGTTAAAACTCATTTTTGGTTCACTAAATGCTTTTCCATCCTTAATTAACTAAAAATATTTCTCATCATGGGTTTGCTAAACGCCTTGTACATCATCGGTTTATCAAGTCTATTTTGCCTGGCGCGCTAGCTCAGTTGGTTAAACCTGACTGCGCGGCAACCGGGAGACGAACTCCTTGTGGTCCGGGTTCACGCCCGTGGAAAGGCAGAAAAGCCACACCTCTCTCCCAGATGTATGGTACCTACCATTCTTAGCTTATTAAATGGATTGCGAATCATCATTTAAATAAGTGGTTCATCAACCCTCAGTTTATTAAGTGGCAGGTCGACCCAGCCTAAAATGGGTACCAGGATGGGCTGTCCTGGGAAAGTAAAGACAGCCGGCGTAATGCTGACCACATTACCCACAGAGTGCTGATGGCCTGTAAAAATATGGGACGCTCTGCCCATATGCCCGATGCGACGAAAGGCGTGAAAAGGGAACTTTACTTTTTTACTTACTAATCATAGGTTTGCTACACATATTTGGTTTACAAAGTAGTATACACATCTTTGGTCTGCTCGGCGCTCTACCCCAGTTCAGGGGTCATCTTGCTTTCCTGCATCAGACCAGAGTGAAATACTTGTTTTTACAAATTAACTCTTCAATGACATTTCTTCCTTTTGGCTGCTCTGTCTCCTAGAGGTTTCAAACAGTGCAATTTGCAATCCAAATTATATGATACTGATACTTTATTATCCATAAGACTTATAATTTATAATGAGAATGCATAAAGTGTTTATTTAAATTAACAGCTCCGCGTATGGGTTCCGGGGCCCTATTGTAGGGAACACAAGAATAGACCCAATGCCAACTCAAAAGCATGTCGTAGGAGTCGACTAATTGGGAGCTTCCTTCGAAGTCGGAGTGCATCTGCCTAAGAGGCAAGGAACCAACAGATTGCACATAAATTAGTCAAATCTGTTAAACGGATGCACACACAACACTCAAGTTCTGTAACACGACTGCAGTCCAGAAGTGGACGAACAATCAAAACTTTTCACTGGAGTTTACGGCCAGTGAACGCGAAGAAGAAGAAATAAATAGCCATTGTTTGGGCTTCCTATCGGTGAATCTTCTGTCTTGAGGTGTTCGGTCTATCAGTAGGCAAATGTCTTTACTTAGGTTCCTGATGTCCCACAGATTTACATTAGAAAGCCATCAGTAGTTAGGTCTAAAGTAGTTCAGTATTGACATTTAAAAAAAAAAAAGGAAAGTTAAAGGTGAATTGATTGGTGCTGAAAAGACAGTTATTCAGAAAATTATAGACGATTTTACAGCTAATAACATGAAGGCAGAATTGCTACAGTTGTACACACACACACACACACACACACACACACACACACACACACACACACACGCACACACACACACGCACTCACGCGCGCAAAACAAGCGTTTTAATTTCACAGAAATAACATTCTTATTGTAGGTCATATTATCTAGCAAAATCCTATGTTGTGACAAAATACAGAAAATAGAACAGCACTGTAATTTGTCTGCTTTATGATTGCAGTTCGCTGGATTAACATTTCGCGGATGTGGATCATACAAGTTCAAATCCCGTTAAGCCTCGTTCAGCCGTAAGGTTAAACTGAGCTTCCAACGGTCATTAAGTAATCTGAACATCGGATCAGACAGTGACGAATACATTCGCAGTTAGTCACACACACACACACACACACACACTCTCTCTCTCTCTTTCTCTCTCTCTCTCTCTCTGTCTAATTATTTATCTCTCTTTCTCACACACATATTATTTATTATTAACTTCAGAGTGTATTATTAGTTAGTGGACAGATTATTCTGACTGCATATCGAATCAGTCCATAAATGCTGGCATCCATTTTTCATGTTTTATGCTCTAAACGTTTATCAGCTTACAGAACGTTGTCTCTGCTTGTTTTTCTTTTTTTCCCAATATCCCGCCCCCTTTCATTACCCGCCCTTTTATGGTTTATTTCTCGTTTGACTTGCCATCTTAATAGTCTAGTCAAGACTGCTGATTTAGTTATTAACTTCTTTCTTTCTTTCTTTCCTTCTTCTTCTTCTTCTTTTTTCTACTGCTTCTGCTGCTGCTGCTGCTGCTTCCTCCTCCTCCTCTTCTTCTTCTTCTTCTTCTTCTTCTTCTTCTTCTTCTTCTTCTTCTTCTTCTTTTTCTTCTTCTTCTTCTTCTTCTTCTTCTTCTTCTTCTCTTCTTCTTCTTCTTCTTGATGAGTACGTATGCATAGATGTCATTAATGTGTCGACGCATACAACCAGGTGTATTTATCCATACACCCAGGCATCCATACCCACACAAACTCCTACATATTCTTGCGCCTCTCACATATTCCCAAGCATATGTTATCTCTCTTTCTCACACACATATTATTATTAACTTCCGTGTGAGCACATATATACTTGATTGAGGGGCGCTAATTATCCATATTATTTGTTAAGGTGGCGGTGGCAGGAATGTGGAGGACATATGGAGGGCAATGTGGAGGGCTTGTGGAAGGCAATATAGAGGGTATATGGAGGTCAAAGTGGAGGGAAGTTGGGTGAGGATTTGGGTGAGGGATGTAGCTGTTAATGCAGGGCGGCAATGCGGATAGAGTTGTCTATGTCGTGACTTTTGTCTTGGAAAAAAAAAGTTAGGAAAATCAGGAGCGACATCAAGTCGGTCCAACCATATTGTGGTCTACTGTTTGATGGTAGAGCCCCGGTTCTCTAACCCCTGTAGTCTTTTGTTATTACAGTGTAAAACGACTACGAAAAGACGTCAAGGCGAAACAACCACTACTCTCCAGATGTTTCTCTAGTTTTCGGCCGAATACGAATAGTGGGACCAACTATTCGGCCGAATACGAATAGTGTATCATCATCATCAGGTGCCTTGTCAACCGGCGTGGGCGATGAGGCCTCTCCACAGTCTGCTATCTCCTGCAGCATGTATTAGTTCGTAACACACCTCCATGCCATGCAGCAAGACTAAGAATCTTCTCTCGTTGTCTTCCTCTGTTCCTCCTTTCACAGATCTTTCCAGTCATCAAATACTCCATTTTCCCTCTTCTCATAACATGGCTGAAAAATGACGACTGTCTCCTTCTGATGTCTGTGATTAGTTGTCTTCGGGCTTCCGCCTCTTTCAAAATCATCGTTTGCTCGGCCGTTCGTTCGGTGTAATTTAAGCGCACCTTCTTATTCTCGTTAGCAATATCTTCAAATTTGATTTGGGCGAAGACACACTGAAAGAAAGAAAAATGCACGATATCTCTCCCCCCCCTCTCCCTCTCTCCTTTTCTCTCTCTCTCACACACACACACACATGCACATACACACACACACACACAATGCGGTTGGCATTTTATGCAGTTTGTACCACGCAACGGGGTCGCAGATTCCCCCGCTACGACAGACTTAGGCAACAGCAACTATTGTGTTAATGAGACAGTTATTTCAGTCCCTCACAGTATGCAAAAACGGAAGTAAGGTAACCACTATTCGTCCGAATACTGAATAGTTATTAGGTCAACTATTTGGCCCCGAAGCGAATACGAAGCGAATATTCGGTACAGCCCTAATATATATATATATATATATATATATACTGGTTTAAAAAAAAAAAAAACCCACAACAGTCCATCCAGGAACAATCTAAAAAATATGTTCAAGCAGTAAATGCATATGACAGTTCGAGGCGGCAAAGCCAATAGTCGCCAGCTGAAACAGTAGTCATTGATGAAAGTAGCAGCAGAAGTTGGCTATACATACGTAAAATTAATACATAAGGTATTTCACCAGCACACACAAAACCGGCTACGGGCCATATTGAATACCACGACTCAAATGCTGCACAAATGAAAGGCATTCCACATGAAAAACACAGCTCACAGTGCCGCATTAAACACTCAACTCAGTAGCCCAGGCAGCGAAGCCGTAGACTTCCGTCCATATGTCGAAACTGCATTAGCAAAGTGCTGTTGCAGACAAAAATAACTTTGAAGCTAAACACCCTGTCATGCTAAGTCCTCCTTATTAGGGAATGTCATGAGAAGACGGACTGTATCTCCCATATGTTTGGATGAGAAGTAAGATTATTTCCTAATAAGCTGTATTGTCCAACATCCACGATGAGAAGGCATATTTATATCTCCCACGTACAAAACTGTCAGATTTCGTCTCACGTTGTTTTTTATTGCGTATTATTTGTTTTTTATTAATCATCATCATCATCAGGTCCTTGCCGACTAATGTGGGCGATCATGCCTCTCCATAATCTGCGATCTCCTGCAGCATGTATCAGTTCGAGTGCTGACACACCTCTATGCCATGCAACAAGACTGTCAAGCATCTTCTCTCGTTGTCTTCCTCCATCCCTTTTTCCACAGATCTTTCCAGTGGTCACAGCATGTTCTATTTCCCCTCTTCTCATAACATGGCTGAAAAATGATGACTGTCTCCTTCTGATGTCTGTGATAAGTTGTCTTCGGGCTCCCGCCTCTTTCAAAACCTCTTGGCTGCTCTTTTTGGCTGTCAAAGGTATTCTAAGCATTCTTCTGTAAAACCACATCTCTGAGGCCTCTAAAAATTGTTTGGCCTGCCTACCGATTGTAAAAAGCCATTAAAACAGGTATCATTTGAGTACGCCAGTGTTATAAAAAATTCTTTAGAACATTCCTTTTCCTAAGACTTATTATAGTGTGTTCTGTTTTACAGTATACGGTAGTTTGCTTATACGTTGCATTATATCCAGACTCTTTCACAGAGAGTGAGAGCAAACTGGTGTTGCGCGGATCCATTTCTACTGTTGAATGTGCAGATGACATGACAAACATCAGCCTCGCCACTGGAATAGAACTATCAGCACTAGATGACACAGACAAGTCCTTGGTCATAGCCAACCAACCGAGACCCAGCCCAAGGAGAACGGCAGAGAAGTCTTTCCATTCACCATTTAATGATGCTCACAGTGAGCGAGACTGGTCTACTCCACTGTGTCAGTTCTCAGGAGAAAACAGATCATGTCAGTTATAATTGTTTTATGTCATGTTTAATAGTTAATTAGTTAGTTGGTTAGTTAGTCGACAGGTTATTCTCATTGCACATCAAACGATTTAGTCCACAAGTTCTCAGATCCTCTCTTCAGTAAATCCCACAGAGTGTAGCAGCTGACGACACTAGTCCCGTGTCGGTTTCTTATTCTTTTTTTGGCTTCCTGAATAGTGCTCTTATCTGGCCACACCCCTTTTAACATGCTGTTTTTGCAGTCTGGTCATGGTTGCAGATTCACAGTCATCACTTGGTTCTGGCAAACTTCTCACTTCTCATAGAGCATTCAGTATATTAGCATGGTCCATGACTCATCTGCCAGCCACAGCAGCTTTACCTATAAGCCTATCAGAGTGCTAATTTCCTTGTTTATTAGTATCCTTGCTTGTTCTGTCACTGTCACTACTGCTTTTTACCGATTTTAGGGGGGCGTAGACAGGGAGGTGGGAGGAGGGGTGTTGAGCCTGAGGATTTAGGGCTGCCTGGCTGGTGCTGTCGCTACAGACTGTATAGGTTAGGATGTTTAATTTTGTCTCTGATAGAAAAACTCCATTATATTACCAGGGGTTGAACCGAGGTCTCCAGTATGGGAGCCCGACGTTGTAACCGCTTGGCCAGCCATGCTATTTCAAAAAAGCTAATACACAGTGTGTTCATTTTGTTATTTTACCAGTGTTTGTGTCACTATTTGTGACTCAGTCATGTTGTACCTTTTGGTATGTTATTTAAAAATAGAAAATCCCTAGCACTTGACATGGCAAGCAATTTCTGCATACATCAGGGTGTTCTTGACAATGATCCTAGAGTTACTAGTTGACTGCAGCTTGAGGTTATAATTCTCAGAACCTGCATGTGTTCTGTGGTAATATCTGGATCTAAGTCGTAGCCTACTTCGTAGTAACTTAAACAAAGAAAAAAAAAATGAAACTCTAAAACTTTAATGTTGCAAGAAGATTCTAAGAGCATTACTGACCAAGAAAGGGGAAATGCTGACAATCTCCACAATCTGAAAATTGGAGAAAGGGGAGGGGACTAGATAACAAACAATATCATTTCAAGTCAAATGAAATATCTCGGGAATTTTAAATTATATAATAATATGGAGAGATCAGCAGTGGAAGCTATGATTCCTAGAGACAGAGAAAGGGGTCGATCAGGACAATGATGGACATAGGTATCAAGAACACATTAGTCATGCAAGTTCTCAAGGCGGCAAGGTGGTAGGACACTGCATGTTTCTCTGATGGGCCATGGTGAGAGTTGCACTTTGTAAAATATTGCTACATGGTGATGAGGCAAATTATGACCATGGGCTGCTACATATCTGGCAGTCTCCAAAGGAGCCCATTAAATTTCCATGACAACTAACTATCAAGTAACCCAATTGGTTGTATTTCTCTCTGTCCTATTTTATGTCTTTCCAATTGATTCAAGGTATTTCAGTTTTCTTTTCTCATAATGTATCCAGAGAAATAGCTACCTTTGTGATATCTATGACGGTGTTGTCTTTGTGTCTTAGCTTGTCAAAGTTATTATTTATTTACTTCTGTGAAGCCACATAGACTAACTTCAATGTTTGCTTGTTTACTATCATCCACATTTAATAGATGAGATTATATTTCATGTATGAGATAACGTGATATGATTTATTGATAGAAAACAAATAAGGCAATCCTTCTGGAGACAGATAAAAGCTGTACACTAACTGGAGAAATGAGACATGGACAAATGGTGTTCCTCACATACTGTATGGATGGTTTAGCCATATACAATGGGGAGAGATAGGAACAGGAACATGATTCATTATATTTGGCAGTCTTGAGAGATGGTGAAGCATGATAACTCAATGCTTAATGAAACCACACATGATTATGATAATAGTGATGATGTTGAGAATATCATATGTTACCTATGAGATAATGTGACATTTAAATGACTTCTGAGAGATTTTATGTGGTTTTCTTCTACCCAGGTCTCACAATGTGCTGCTGCTGGCCTGCTTATCGATATATGCTAGCTACAAGATTAGGGGAAACCCCTTTCCTGCCATTGATACCTTGTGCCGCCTTTGCTCTTCGTGTCAAGATTAGAACGCTATTTGGAATAAAAGTAAGTCTCTGCCACTTCCAGTCATATAGTGGAACTGCAGTAAGTCTATGATTGCCACACTTCTCTTTCAATACCACTATGTATATATCAAGAAATACACAAGCATATTCATATACATATGTATATGTATGAGGGCTATCTAGAAAAGAGCAAGCCTTAATTAATATGAAAGAGAACTGTTTGCGTGACATTCATGTAACTTGGCTACCACATAGGGTAGTAGCCTATCATTCATTCAGCAATGATGAAGTTACTGATCCACCAAATGTCATTTGGTGTGTTGGTGCACAATGCATTCATCACATTTACCATGGCTGAACTCGTGGAGCAAAAAATGTTCATTTTAATCTTGCATTTGTGTTAAGCTTCAACATTTCTCAAAGGAATCTGTTTAGTGGATTTAGAAAATTTGAGTACAATGCAATGAGTGCATCACAAAAAAAGTGTTGCACAAAGACTTTAGAGGCAGCATTGATCTCAGTTGTATTTTTCTTATAAGTGCTTTCTGCATCTGGCTGTTCTGTTTGACTGAAATTTTTGATGTGGTCTGCTCTTATTTTTTGTTACAATAATGTTGCAGAGGCTTCAGATGCAGGGGAATGCAGTCTGCTCAGTCTGTTGACCCATTGGATTTAACATAGATCCATATTTAGTGAAATCTATTAGTAGTAGAAGTAGTAGTAGACTTTACCCCACTAGAACATCACACAAGCGATAAACACCAGATGACACATAATGCCACCATGTGAATGAAGATCACCCATGGAGACGTCCCGGAAACCGCATTCAGCCATTAGACCATATTTATTGCCGGGCTATTTGCAGCCCCTTGCAAGAGCTAGGGTTGGGCCTTCAAAATAACAAAAACTTGCATCCCACAAGGGGATGAACAGTACACTAAATCTAGTTGCGTATCATTTTGTATTATTTACAATATTGAGTCAACATCTGTCAAATAACTATTTAACGGATTTATTCATGGATACTGCTTTCTCCAGAACCACTGTCTTTGCTCAAATAATAATATAATATACATTAATATATCATTTATTAACATAGATAATAATAAAAACAAATATGTCTAAATATATACAATATCACACGCGCCTTGAACATTAAACAAAAACAATACTTTCAGTATAATAATAGAATTATATTCGGGAAATAACAAAGGTCGTGTAAGTTCTTCTAGCTACTGTTAGTGAGAGACTGGAATGTTAGAGTGGATGATCAGAAACCGTAGTGTTCAATAATGGCCTGAGCTTGGATTAGCATGAGTACCTATCCAGATGAGCACTGGCTAATGTGCTCTTAAGACTGGCTTGTGTATATCTGTGAGTCTGTGTTGTATGTGTTTTTGTATGTTGTGTCTATGTAATAAGAAGATTTACCACTGCAAATTTATGGAAGAAAGAGTTCAAAGGAAATTAAAAAAAGAAATGTTAAAAAAAAATCAAAAACAAACCAGGAAGATTGAAACAGAAAAATACTTTCAACTACAGACATTGGATTCATTTACTTAGCCAAAGCCAGTACCAATCTTTGATGGCACTAAGCAGACAATTGTGCTAATGTCGATATAGGACACGCCAGTGAAGATATGCAGAGTTTCACTTGCTGACACTGATATCTGTTTATGATAGCACAGTTTGTGTGTTGCACAAATGTATACACTATGTTTTTGTCCATTGATTATGTTATGTATTACTATCAGAACTGTTCTGTGAATGTCATGAGATCAATGTAGAAAGATTATTCTTGAAATATCTCATCCAAAAGGGGTCAATTATCAAAGATTTCTTCACGAGCTTGTGCTGCGAGCCATGTGCTATCTGCCAGATGACTAGAGAGATGGACAAGATTGGACTATAATGGATGCTGCCAGAAACAGAGAATTGACTGCTGAAACCAGCGCAGAACTTGCACGTATCACACGTAACCAGTTGTCATCGGAGTTAGTGACAGAGGTCAGATACAGAGACAAGTCACTTGTGATGTTGATAAAACTGGTCTTATTTGTTGCTGCAGCCAGTGCCAACCTGTCTGATACAATGACATGAAATTTGCTCATTTTGCTCAGTTTAAATATAATTTCGCATTCTAAATGTAGTCAAATTGACTTTAATATTAAACACTTAGATGTGTTGACGTGTCGTTTTTTTGCCTGGTCAGAGTATCCGATTACTGCTGCACATTACTTGTCTACATCAACTAGTAGGAGTAGGTATATTGTTAGTCTTATTTATTAAAGCCCACTCCCTTTTTGCAGCTGTTCTGTCTGTTGTCAAACCAGACTCACTTTTAAGGATTTTGTGGCAGAGAGGTTGAGCCGGTATCATAACATAGGTACATACTATGTTTTAGATGTTTCTTAGAAATAGCTGGGAAGAAAGGGAGGCAAGGAGGAGAGCTGACCTCAGCAGTCCATTATACAACAGCCTAGAATATGAAGATAAATACTTTATATCCCTGTGAAAGTAGCTACCACACGCTAGGCTCCATTTATATAGCACTATGTCCAACTGTTTCTCTGTCTCTACTAGTTCACCGCTTACACTTGTGTCAGCAGCTACCATAAGCTGGCTTCATTTACATAGAACTATGTCCAGCTGTTTCTCTGTCTCTACTAGTTCATCGCTTACACTTGTGTCAGCAGCTACCATAAGCTGGCTCCATTTATATAGAACTATGTCCAGCTGTTTCTCTGTCTCTACTAGTTCATCGCTTACACTTGTGTCAGCAGCTACCATAAGCTAGGCTCCATTTATGTAGCACTATGTCCGACTGTTTCCATGTTCTCTACTAGTCCAGCAGCTAAACGAGTGTGAAGATCCTGTTACAGGATTTTGGGAATGGGAAGATTGACATGCTTCGAAATGATCTCAAATATTAACCAAAACCAGATTCCAGGTTTCCCTTCTAGGATCAGAGAAGAATGTTAGGCCAGACACAATCTGCTTACAGAGGTGACTTGTTACTATGGATTCATTTTTGTCTATAAATACAAGAAACGTTTTTCTCACAAAAATGTTCACAGCAGGGTAGACTGGGATTCATTAGTAGTACAAGAGGTGCAATTTAGGTCACATTTTTCCCTTAGGAGCTATATATTATTAGTAGAATACTTAAAACATACTTGATTGTGGTACACATAAGAAAATGTAAAACTAGATCAAGATTGGACACATAAGCCATGGTGGGAATATTGACTGTTAGCCAGAAGGGAGAATAGGAGTGAGTTTAAAAAAAATAATTATTTAGTGTTGGTGTGTGGTTGAGGTTGTGGTTAGATCTGAACTGATGTTTCAAGAGGCGTAAGATTTATAGACTTCAATCAGGAAATTCTGGAAATAGTAAAATCAATAGGAGCAAGGACACATAGTGCTACACTCATAGGGATATAATAGTAATATAAGGAAATATAACAAGCGATAAAAACAAAGGTAAATCACTATTACTATTCTGCTGAATGGCAAATAAATATAGTACTATTCTTCAAATAATATGATCATTATAAACAAATACTATTTAAAAAGAATTTCTGTTGCTGAAGGGATCTAAGCCCCTAGGTTCTGGTGCATCTGCCATGCTGCCCCACTTTGAAGGAAGGAGGGGGGGGGGGTGGTTTTTAGTTTGGTACTTCCTTCTAAACAGTTTAGGAATTTGACATTTTTTTCAGTTTAGCTCAAATTTTTCTTTACAGCTAAAACAGTCTTCTTCACTAACAAGCCAGACCAACAAAATGCCAGCCAGTGTGAAAAAAGCCAACACTGATGGCTCTGGTTCAGCCAGATTGTGTGAAAATGGCTATGTTGCCAAGCTTCTTCATTATAAAGTCCCCATTCTACCATCACTGGCAGTATTATACAATATTAATAAGGTAAAGGCAGTTAGTGGACGCATGATTGCCTAGTTGTCTTGGGTCTGAATCTAGACTAATGAAGAATAGAGAACAAATTGCCAGATCTCTCAAGTCCATCCAACCATAAAATGTATAGCAGGAAATGTCCTAGGAAAGTATACGTGGTCAATATGATGTTGACAACATCACCCATTAACTTCCATTTACTCTGTACAAATATTGGGTTAGTTCCATATTTCTCATTCTAAGTACATCACAGTTTGGTTTCTGGAAAGGAAAAGGTTGCACAGATGCATTATTTACACTAAGACAAGTTTGTGAGAAAACCATTGAAAATAATGATGCATGAATATTGTGTTTGTAGATCAAGAAAAAGCTTTAGAGAGTAGACAAACTATGGACTTTTTTTTAGGTTTATGTGATACAATTTCTAGACAGCATCATCGCCAAGTACCACACTTCCTAAAACGGAGTGAGAACACAAGAACGTTTGTTTAAGTAGAGACAGAGAAACGTAGGACAAAGTGCTACATAAATGGAGCCTAGCTTATGGTAGCTGCTGACACAAGTGTAAGCTGTGGACTAGTAGAGACAGATTCCAAACTATGTATGGAAGACACCTATTCTACAGTAACTGATAGGCCTAAGGGCAGAAAGCAAGACTCTTTAAAAAAAACATCTGGTTTAAAGCAAGGTGATGCTCTGTACCCACTGTTTTTCAACTTGGCGCGGAAGAAAATTATAAGGAAATTGAAACAAGTCTGTAATATAGGAGAATCTACAAGAATACTTGGTTATGCAGATGAGTGATATCGTTGGAGAAAATGAACTAGAGACTTTCAAACATTGACTCCATTAAAAGAATCAGCTCGGAAAATGGGACTAGTTATCAATTAAGAAAAGACAGAATGCTTGATAACAACAAGACAGGAAAAAGATATAAACTCCAGCCACACACAAGTCGATACATACAAATTAAGCAAACGGAAAGATTTAAGTACTTGGGTGCAAACTTCAATTGCTCCAACATGCTGAGAAAATGAATACAATCTAGAATACAATCTGGAAATAAAGTATACTATGCCCTTTAACATCGGCTAAAGTCAAAGTGTTAGTCTCGCAACACCAAGATCAAAATATATAAAACGTTGATGACACCCGTCGTTTTATATGGCTCTAAAACTTGGAGCACAACTAAAAGAGATGATGCCTTCTTATTGGAGGTTTTCAAAAACAGAGTCTCACGACGAATCTTTGGACCCATCAAAGGTGCAAACAGCGGGCAATGGAGAGTGAGAAGCAACAACGAAATTCATAATCTGTTTAAATCACCACTGATCACTGGCATCATGAGAGCCAATAGACTGAAATATTCGGATTATACGAGGTTTTCGAGATAGGTGATGACCACGAGTTATCACGTGCAACACTATGACGCGACCGAAGGTCGTCACGTGGAAGTAAAGGACCACCATGTGTTGCCACGTGAAATTAACCCGTGGTATAAGTTCAGACTTGATTCTGATCAAGTTTAGTTTGTGTCGACTTGTTGGAGTGAAAGGAGGGTGACTGAACGTAAGAATGTCAACGTGAGATTGCTTGTTGCGAAAGGAGACCCTGACGACAAAGTATGAAGTCAAAATCATCCAGGCCAGTCTGAGTAATGGCCAAAAGATCAACCAGAGATATCGGAGCCGACTCTGGTCAGTGAATGCATGAGGAACCTTCTTGGTGAAGTCTGCGTGATGTGGTGTGCGAGAGCTGTTCATTAGGACAACGACAGAACTCAGATGTAAGTTATAACACGCCAATAAACTAATGTTTCGTACGGCTAAGTCGGTGTCGGCTTGTACCAGTTACGTTAACGTAGTGTGTGATAAGAACATTCATGACACACACATAAACACCCACTAGACAACGAGGAGATCATTGCAATTGGAGGCTCGAAAACGAAGGTAACCGTGCATAAACATGACAGCAACAGCGAGATGATATCATGAACTGCCACTTGCCATGCAGATGCTGAAGGCCGTTAGAAGTCTGAAGCATAAATACAGTGCTGAAGATAGATATGTAAGAGCCGAAGTCTGCTGAGAGAGGACTCAGGAGCAGCAGCTACCGTAGATCCTGCAGCTTCCTCCAATGTATTTGCTCGTGAGTCCTAGCCATCTAGTTTAGCCCCTTCCGCGCGGCGCGGGGATACCCTCGGAGGTGGCACTATAGTCGCCGGAAAAAAAAATCAACAATTTACAGGAGCTACTTCTTCTGTCGGAAGTACCAGCGCCCTCCTGACGGCTGCTGGTTTGATCTTGTCCTGAGGCCACAGGCGCGTACATTAAGCGGCGCATTACAGCTGATCATGTCTCGCCCGGAGCGAGCATGTTGAACTGACTTTGTTCCGTGCCTTGTCCACTTCGTAATTGCACTGCAGCCAGGGGACTAAACTCCGACTGAGCGGCCGCCGCTGTCCAAGTAGCGACCGTCATCCAGTTTCATTCATCTCATTAAAGACAACTAAACGTAAAATTTGCACGGTGTTTTCTTCTTTTCCTAAGTATTCAACCCGGGTAGGTTTACCCGACAAGGGTGACGCGGTGAAAAGGGTTTAAGAAACGCTGGCCTAGGCTTCTGTCGCACACTCTTACTGGGAAAGATAACCTGGGCAACGAGTGCAGCCGTAGTGTAGTGACTAGACGCTCGCATGTGGATCGTGGGTCGTAGATTAGGATCCCGGCGGGACCGAACTTGTTTAAAAAAAAAACATGACCTTGGCTCCCAGGTCGACCCAGCCTTGAGCTGGTACCATGTATAGTCCCGGAGTCCGATAAGTCTAAAAAATATATTTCTAGCCTTATATGCCCAATACACCTGAAGGAGTTGAAAAGAGTCAATTAACCCAGGCAACAAATTTCTGAAAAAAAGTCGGGTGTGTCGGCCAAAACGCACACATTTCGCGGTCACGCTATTATCGGACAAACACACTTACGTTCTCAGATAAACGCAGCAGTGAAGATCCACACTACTATTATTGTGGTCGCCAATATCTTCATCAATGACATTGGCAGCAACAGTCTGTATCAGGTCATCTTTTAATGTGTGTATCAGTTCATATTCTGATGTATGTATCGGTTCATATTCTGATGTATGTATCGGTTCATTTTCTGATGTATGTATCGGTTCATATTCTTATGTATGTATCGGTTCATTTTCTGATGTATGTATCGGTTCATTTTCTGATGTATGTATCGGTTCATTTTCTGATGTATGTATCGGTTCATATTCTTATGTATGTATCGGTTCATTTTCTGATGTATGTATCGGTTCATTTTCTGATGTATGTATCGGGTCATTTTATGATGTGTGTATCGGTTCATTTTCATGTATGCAGACTGTTGGTTCCTTGCTTCTCTGGCAGATGCACTCCGACTTCGAAGGAAGCTCCTAATTAGTCGACTCGTAAGACATGCTTTTGGGTAAGCAGTGGGCCTATTCTTTTTTTCCCCATAGTAGTGCCCCGGAACCCACACGGGGAGCTATTCAAACTGAGGCCCATTCTTCCACTTTCAAATAGTGTACAGTGTATATCATCATCATTGGCACATTTCCGTCTTTCCAGGCGATAGTGTTATGTTGCGCTGAGGAGTCATGAAACTTACAGCATATGGCGATGGCGAGTGTGACTAGCAAGACCCGCCAGTGTCAAAAAAAAAAAAAAAAAAATCTTCCACAATGATAGCATGGGATTTCAGGACCATTGTTGTCAACATTTCTGTTTAATTCTTTTCAGATGCTCAGCTCTCATCCTTTCTGCAGTCATTTCTTCCTTCACTCTCATTCCATTCCTGATATGCCCTTTCCACACAACACGGTCCATGGCATTTTGTTCCCATGAGTCCACCTCAATACCTGTATCATTCATGTCCCACTTGCACACATCTTTTTATCGTAGTAGAGGTCGGCCCCGACATCTTCTTCCTGTCTTCAATTCACCATAAAGGATGTTCTTAGGGACTCTGCCATCCTCCATTCTTCAGGTGTGACCCAGTCACCTGAGCCTTCGTAGTGTACTTGAAGCGAGAAGGCTTGAATACCAAGAAAAATATACAAAAATAGTTCGTTAGGCGGGTACTAGAAACATAAATATTCTAGTCCAGACACGAGATCTTCTGTGTAAAATCTAATCAGCCAAGCAACAAATAAACTAGGCACACTAACCACAAGTCCTAATCTGAACCAAAAACAACAGGAACTAGGATTACCGCATTGAACATCTGTTTATTTCACTTAACAAAATATCAACATGGTTCACAAATAACAACATTAACAAAAACCAACGTGCTCCACCAGAGGCAGAATCTAAAGTTCTAATCAACTCCAGCTAACGAGGAAATATAATGACACCATACGTTCAGCGAGATTACCTCAACAATGGCAAAAACCGAAACATATTAAACATGTACGTTAAGCTTCGATATGCCAAAAGACCAACAAATCAGTTATAGCGACCTGCCATCAAACTATCTCCTAGCGAGGGTGCACAGTGGAAATCATATCTAACACCACCTAAACAAATGAAACATACCATTATCGCTAACACAAGCTAGTCTAGCGTCGCTCAGCCGGTCCGATCTGACACACCTGTGCGTTGAGACTAAGTGCAGTTAAACAACGGCAGACAGGGCGTCCGACCATATGGAGCCGACCACAGAGAGACAGCCAAATAAACCGCTAAAAGGCTAAGCAAGGTCTTTTATTAAATGATGACTGGCCAGGTTTCTTCGCGTTACCGTCAAAAACTAAAAGCTGTTCCTGTTGCCTCTGGGGCATTTTTAAACTAGACTAAATCAAGGTATCAGCTGCCGAACAAACCAAAACCGTCAAGCTACTCAACAGTAGTCTTTGGCGTTCTCCAGCCTATTACGTGTCCGCCCATTATTTTTGTTGACGTCCCGGCAACTACACAATAGATAACACTTATTGTCTACAAATCCTCCCCCAACTCATGTTCTACATCCCACAGAGTTACTGGCCATAGTTAGCTGAAATAAAATCTTCCTCCTGACATCACGTGATCACTAGTTTCTTGCAGCATCATTCATTAACGTACGCTCAAAAATAACTGTCATTGACATATAAGCAAAGCATAACTCGTCCCGAGGAAACTGGCTAAGGGACGTATAAGTCCCAAATAAGAAATTACATCAAAGATGGCAGTAGTCATGAAACATCCAGTGAACATTTGCGTTCGAGTTTCAGCTACCATCTGTAAAATCCCTACAAACTTCCCATCTACATCAATGATGGCGATATCTTCGGAACACGTTAGCATGTGCGCTGGTGTCCGAGACACCATCAGAGTAGAATAAACCCCCATCTAATCCGCTCCTCGGTAAAATAATGCTTTTAAACACATACCAAATCATCACTGACACACAACAAGCAAAACTTAAAAAATAGAAACATGGAACTAAAAAAAAAAAAAAAGAGTAGTAATCAGCAAATATCAGGATTCTTGATCAGTTGGATTTCCTCTCCAACGTCTAGTGATTCTTCGCAGGTAAGCTCTCTCAGCTGTTTCAAACTCCTCGGATGTTACACCATCAAAGTTTATTGTACCTTTCATACTTGCGTGGAACGACTCAATAATGCTCAGCAGAGTAGGTGGACACCCAATCTTCTTCAGTGCTTTGAACATACCTTTTCGACTAACCAAATCAAATTCCTTGGTACGATCAATAAAAGCAACATACAGTGAATCTACTTTTTCAGGGTCCTTATTAGCTTTATAAATTTTTATTATTGTTGCTTCTTTCCATCTTTTGGTAATCTCTCACTCTTTCCAAATATCGTTAAAGAAATCGGTGATCTGTTGAATGGTTTTGGTTGGTAGCATGTTCATTACTGTATTGTTTAGGACGTCAGCCACAGCTGCTGAATTAGATTTGGCTTGATTGCCGTATTGTCCATTACTTGCATTTTCTCCACAAAGCCATTATATCCAACGTGGATTCTTGTTCTTTTGCTTTTACACCCGCATGGACTAGCACAGAAATGAAACTGATTTTGTGTGTGTGTGTCATCCATGACTTCTTACTACCTCAACCAGTCTTCAGCCCATCCCACCTAGATCGTCCACAATATATTTAATAGCATTATTATACTTACTGCTGATGTATAGCCGTGACTAGCTACAAGCCACTTAATCTTCTGTTGAATACCAAAAAAATAGAAGAAGAAGAAGAAGAAGAAGAAGAAGAAGAAGAAGAAGAATGTCGAAAAAGTCGATTAGTTAAGGTTGTCTCCTTCTAAATCAGAGTGCCTCTGCATGAGAGGCAAAGAATAGCATTCTGCACATAAATAAGTCAGATCTGCAAATCGGATGTGCACGCAAAACTCAGGTTCTGAAAAAGACCAAGGTCTAGATGTGGGCGAACAACCAAAATTTATCTGCCAATGTTTGCAGTCGATGAACGCCAAGGAGAAGAAAAGGACTGGCACTCAAAGATGTAAACGTAAGAAATGGAGACAGGCAGGCACATCCATCCTTATCGTGTAGCAGGTCCTTTGCAGAGCATCAATCTCATTACGGCCTGCTGGAAAGTAATCGGTCCCTTGATAACGTTTTCCAAACATGTAATTTATACCCGGGGTCCAAAGCTCTGCTAGTCTACCACAGCGGGGTTTTGGGTTGGCTTTGGGCTTTCCCCCCAACCTTCCTAATCTAGGTGAAAATATCCCTCATAACAATATATATATATATATATATATATATATATATATATATATATATATATATATATATATATATATATATATAAATATAAATATAAATATATATATATATATATATATATATATATATATATATATATATATATATATATATATATATATATATATATATATATATAAAATGTTTGTGTGTTTGTTTATGAGCTATAGACTCAGAAACTACTGAACCGATTTGGCTGAAATTTTCAGGATATGTTTGTTTTGATACCGGATGTTTACCCATCATGGTTTGAAATTCAACCTATCATTGTTAGAGATAGTGTGCCACATTTGTTGGAAAAATCTTCGAAACTAATATTTCCATTTTAGTGACATTTAATTATAGCTACGTTAGTAAATGCGCATGCGCCGTAGTCAGAACGCAAGACTTCCAGCACTCGTCGGCGATATACGTACAGCCAACGCCTTCTCTAATAAATACAGTAGGCCGTGGTACAGCAAACAAAACTATCTCTATCTCTGTGCAGGCAATGATTGCCACAATACCCATATTGGACACGATTTCTATTTTCTATTTTTTCAAACAACCTTCGATGAGTTGGAGAGTAGCTGATAGATTGGAAAGGGGGGGGGTAATCAAGGACTATCTCGACGTCTGCGCAGACAATGACTATGACAGTAACCGTGCAAGACACGTGCCATTTCTATTGTACCGTTTCAATAATATATCTAGAATATCTGTCTATGAGAAAACAATTGCCTGCGGTTTTGAGTTGTGTTATAATCGGGACACAGTAGTAGAAATACACGTATCAAATAGTTTTGTTTTCTTTTCGCTGCTCCGATGGAGTGGTTCCTTGGTCGATTGGTTAGAACACTGGGTTCCTGTGCGGGAGATCAGGGTAAAAATCTGCAGTAGTTTTTTTTTTATATTACTCGGGGGCAAAATAAAATCCTCACCTGCACTTTCGTGGCGACAGCACTAGCCATGTGGCCCTAAATACTCCCCCCCCCCCAAAAAAAAAGGACAGGTAAGTGGGCAAATCAGTTTATAACTAAGTTTGACCATTTCGCACACTTGTGATTTCATTTTAAACTTTCCGATTGCATAAATTTCATAGCTTTTCATTTATTTTTATTTAGATTTAATTATTTTATCTGCGGTGGAATTTTAAGCTGTGCTGTTTACCATAGCGTTCATTTCCTAATTATGGCGTATTTTTCCTGTTTTCATTGCTTTTCAATTGTTTTTTTTCTCCTAATTACTTCGATGAGGGAAAGAGTAGTCGGTGAATTGGGGGAGGGGGGGGGGCACTCTTTAGTGAGAGAGCTTTAAGTCACAATAACTGCCTTACCCACTCAAAGTTGCAGCAGCAGTAGTAGTTGTGGTTGAGCAGTTACATCGTAGTGCTGTCATGCCGGAGACCACCGGTAAGGTTGTGGCGTTCTTCTGTTGGGGAGCGAAATTATACATCCTAACTTGATCAGTCCGTCACAACAGCACTAGCCATGCGGCGCCAAATCTTCTGGCTCATGACTCCCTGTCTACTTCGATGGTAAAACAGATAGCAGTGACATTATTTTAGCTATTGTGGTGGTGGTCGTGGTAATAGTTGTACTGGTACTTAAAGGATGATGTGGTAAATATTACACTAGCTCCAGTTACTACCTATTACAATTCCTGCTCCCCATTTTAGTCCAGATAGACAGCAATGTCAATGCCAGTTTAAAAAAAAAAATAACGCTAGGTAATGATTTTCAAATCATTCGAAGAGGTAGAGAGCAGTAGTCGGTGGATGGGAAGGGGGGGGGGGGGTTGGTGATAACTGAAATTGTTAACTCAAAGAGCTTAACACACGATTTTAAAGTTATCATTAGTTAATTTGTTTATATTTTACTAACGCTACCTCCGCTATTCTAATTTTTTTACGACTTACTTTGTTATTTACAAGTACAGTAGTAGCTTTACTTTCGTCTGCTATAAAAATACAAACAACTTTAGCATGTGATAACCAAATAACCATTTTTGTTACTATGCTAATAACACCATTTAAACAACCACTAATATAAAGACACAGTTATATGGTGCGTAATCTAAAGTTGGAAAACCAGACTATCTCAATATCTGTGCAGAGAATGATTGCGACATTAACTATATTAGACACATGCGATTTCTATTTTCTTTCTTTTCCAAAAACCTTTTAATGAGGGAGAGAGTAGTAGGTGGATTTAGTGGCGGTGGCTGGGGGGGGGGGGGGGGGGGGGATCAAAGACTATCTCTATATCTGAGCAGACAATGATTGCGACAGTAACCATATTAGACACGTTCCATTTCTACTTTCTTTCTTTTCCATTTAGCCAAACTATGCCACAGCAACGCGTGGCCGGATACAGCTAGCTGTGGCTTAGTTTGGCTAAATGGAAAAGAAAGAAAATTGAAACCGAACGTATATATATATATATATATATATATATATATATATATATATATATATATATATATATATATATATATATATATATATATATATATATATATATATACACACTCATATAAATGCATACAAAATTACATTTCTATATCCATGTAATCGTTCATCTGTATCTTTTGCACAACTATATTCCCACTTTCCTGTCCAAATGTGACCCCTTACCATTCGCCTACATACATCTTTTCTTATGTGTCCATCCTATACATAGATGGTCTCATACTACACGCACTCGTCCTGGTGTGTCCACACTTGCTCATATCTATGTACCCATCATACTTACATTACCTCCCTTACGCCAGGGTGTCCGGAATCATCATCTGATCTGTTCTTTCTGCTATCCTAAGTTGATCTTCAATCTGGTCTTTTTAGTTTTGGTTTTATTTAATTAGGTACTGTTTAATAAGTTTTTGTATGTCTTTATTGATATCCACCTTTAGACATTTGTTTGCAGTTATCTGTTGTTTGCGTTTTAGAAAATACTCCTCAATGGGTTCCTCTCTAATTTGTATTTAGTGCCAAATCTCATCGCTGTCCAGCCCGCTCTCAAGACGGGGCAGAAGTGGAGAGTCCTCGATGCGATTGAATCTGCGCAGAACGCACTAAAATTGAGAGAGATAATGGGTTACACTCAAACCGACCGTCGAGGACTAGGGCACGGGAAGAACAATTAGTGGTCAAAGGCCTCAGCCAAAGAACGCCGAGACATGGTAATACAACAGGTGTGGGACAAAAAAAAAAAAAAAAAACAGGGCCATTGGGTCAGCCTGGAGAGCGCATTGCCAATAATACTCACATGGGGTGAGTGACTCTGCTGCGACTGAGCTTTATCGTTCGTTCGGCGTACGATGTATTACCGTCCGGTGTTAACATGGTTAAATGGTCTGCGACTAACGATCCGACTTGCCCGTTGTGCAAAACGAAGCAGACTCTTGAGCACGTCCTGTCTGCGTGCAGGAAAGCCCTAGGCCAAGGCCGATATACCTGGCGACACAACAAGGTGCTAAAAGAGTTAGCAGCCGTTGTTGACCAGGCTAGAATGAGGGCTAACGCAAGAGCCAGTTCTACAATCGTCCCCATACGTTTCCTCAAGGCTGGGCAGATTCAAAAAGGTAAGGTCAACCGAAACGCATTCGCTCCATCTATGATAGACTCTGCGGGGGACTGGTTACTGGCGGTTGATCTGCCAGGCCATGAAAGGTACCCCGAGTTAATCCGGAAGACCAGCCTGCGACCTGACATAGTTCTCCACTCTGCGGAGAAACGGCAGCTCATCCTTATTGAGCTCACCGTCCCGTATGAGTCGCGTTTGGACGAAGATCACACGTACAAGCTCGAGAAATACGGTGATTTAGCAGCCGGTCTGAGAAGAGATGAGGCGTACACGGTACGTGTCTTTGCCGTCGAAGTGGGAGCGAGAGGTCTCGTCTCCACTTCACTGTACAATGTGATTAAAGAACTAGGATTGCGCGGTAATGAACTGAAACGAACACTTAAAAAAACTGGGCGAGGTAGCCGAAAGGGCCTCGAGCTGGCTTTGGACGCAACGAAACAACGTAGGGGACGGTCCTCGGTGAGTCTGGGTTTCTAGTGGAAAAGGGTTTCTCACCCTTTGAAAGTCCATCGTGTCCGAATTGTCTGCCAGTGATCCTCTGCCACATGCTAACAAAAGTCCAACATGTGTCCGGTAAACCAATCGTAAGCTTGTCGCTCGGTCATCCAGGTATGCTGACTGTTCTAATTAGGCTACCGCGGCGGCTTCTGATCTCACAGTACCTTCTGCGAAACCACCAAGTCGTCTTGTCCCTATGCGAAAAAAAAAAAAAAAAACCACCATCTGGTAATTTCGTGCAGCAGGGTACCAGCCCTGAGCTTCATGAACTCAAGTTGGGCCCACCTCTGAAAACGTCTAGGAGATCGTGGGCCGAAACGTTTCTCGACGAGGATAACTTCTACTGATGACTGGTAGATCCCTGCTGTACTTGCTCCCTGTGAGTTTATTCCTATAGTGCAGTTGATCATATAATATTCTATTGTATTATCCTGAAAGCAGTCCAGACATAGAGGAGATGTAAATTTCTCTGGATGCCACCCTAACCTAGCTCTTCACAATAGTTAGCTGGGATTTTCAGTTTGTCCTGTACCTGTGTGTTAAGGCTGGGTTCTTTAAGGTTGATGTATGCATCTCTGCCATTTGTGCTCATCTGTCCCTGGAGTTTTCACATTTTAATGATATGTCTTTTAATTAGGCTATTCCTTTCAGTTTTTCCGAGTCCTACTTCTACTAAAGCATCACATTTAGCTCCTTTTTTGGCTGCTTGGTCAGCTTTTTCATTGCCTATTACACCTCTATGTGCTGGTACCCATGCAATGGTGACTTGGCATCCTTTATTCTTGAGTTGAGTTGTTAGATTTAAGATCGTTTCTCATCTGGTCTATTTTTCTGTCTTCTGACATTGTTTTAATATGCCCGGACCATTTCAGTCTATTGGCTCTTATGATGCCAGTGATCAGTGGTGATTTAAACAGATTATGAATTTCGTTGTTGCTTCTCACTGTCCATTGCCCGCTGTTTGCACCTTTGATGGGTCCAAAGATTCGTCGTAAGACTCTGTTTTTGAAAACCTCCAATAAGAAGGCATCATCTCTTTTAGTTGTGCTCCAAGTTTTAGAGCCATATAAAACGACTGGTGTTATCAACGTTTTATATATTTTGATCTTGGTGTTGCGAGACTAACACTTTGACTTTAGCCGATGTTAAAGGGCATAGTATACTTTATTTCCAGATTGTATTCTAGATTGTATTCATTTTCTCAGCATGTTGGAGCAATTGAAGTTTGCACCCAAGTACTTAAATCTTTCCGTTTGCTTAATTTGTATGTATCGACTTGTGTGTGGCTGGAGTTTATATCTTTTTCCTGTCTTGTTGTTATCATGCATTCTGTCTTTTCTTAATTGATAACTAGTCCCATTTTCCAATGTTTGAAAGTCTCTAGCTCATTTTCTCCAACGATATCAATCTCATCTGCATAACCAAGTATTCTTGTAGATTCTCCTATATTACAGACTTGTTTCAATTTCCTTATAATTTTCTTCCGGGCCAAGTTGAAAAAAAGTGGGTACAGAGCATCACCTTGCTTTAAACCAGATGTTTTTTTAAAGAGTCTGGCTTTCTGTCCTTAGGCCTATCAGTTACTGTAGAATAGGTGTCTTCCATACATAGTTTGGAATCTGTCTCTACTAGTCCACAGCTTACACCTGTGTCAGCAGCTACCATAAGCTAGGCTCCATTTATGTAGCACTATGTCCTACTGTTTCTCTGTCTCTACTAGTTCACCGCTTACACTTGTGTCAGCAGCTACCATAAGCTAGGCTCCATTTATGTAGCACTATGTCCTATGTTTTTCTGTCTCTACTAGTTCACAGCTTACACTGTGTCAGCAGCTACCATAAGCTAGATTCTATTTATGTAGCACTATGTCCAACAGTTTCTCCGTCTCTGTTAGTCCAAAGCTTACACTTGTGTCAGCAGCTAAACAAGTTTGAAGATCCAGTTACAGGATCTCAGAGATAGGATTTCAGAAATGGGAAGATTGACATGCAGCGAAATGATCTCAAACATTAACCAAAACCAGCTGTCAGGGTACCCTTCTAGGATCAGAGAAGAATGTTAGGCCAGACACAATCTGCTTACAGAGGTGACTTGTTACTTTGTATTCATTTTTGTCTATAAATACAAGAAACGTTTTTTCTCACAAAAATGTTTACAGCACGGTAGACTGGGATTCATTAGTAGGACAAGAGGTGCAATTTAGGTCACATTTTCTCCTCAGGAGCTATATATTATTAGTAGACTACTTAATGTCGGCTCTGTGGCTAAGTTGATGCGGACGTTTCGTAATGCCGGGATGCTGGGTTCGATCCCAGAGGCGGGCCACGCGCCTTGCGTTGGTTTTGACAGTGGTATCAAGAAAGCCGACCGTCCAGAAGCAATGGCATACTACTGATGTAAACTTGCCTTGAGAAACCACACAACAGCCAGGGGCTGTTGGGGTAGGTTCCGAAACCTCTGTAAAGGATACGCAACTAGCCTAGACTACTTAATAACATACTTGATTGTAGTGCACATAAGAAAATGTAAAACTAGATCAATATTGGACACATGAGCCATGGTGGGGGTATTGACTGTTAGCCAGGAGGGAGAATAGGAGTGAGTTTAAAAACACATATTATTATTTAGTTTTGTTGGTAGGTTAGTGCGTTGTGTAAGGTTGTGGTTAGATCTGAACTGATGTTTCAAGATGCATTAGATTTATAGACTTAATCATTAATTCTGGAAATAGTAAAATCACTAAGAGCAAGGGCATATGGTGCTACACTCATAAGGTTATAATAGTTATATAAGGAAATCTATCAAGCGATAAAAACAAAGCTAAATCACTATTACTATTTTGCTGAATGGCAAATAAATATAGTACTATACTTCAAAGAACATGATGATTATAAACAAATACTATATAAAGAGAATTTCTGTAACGATTGAAAGATCCACTGTAAGTTTATGACACAATTGTTGCTCAAGGGATTTAAACCCTCAGGCTACAGTGCCTGTGCTATGCTGCCCCACTGTCAAGTAATGTGGGGAAGGGATAATTTTTGGTTTAGTACTTCCTTCTAAACAGTCCAAGAAGATAACATTTTTAAAAGTCTAGCTCAAATGTTTCTTTATAGCTAAGAAATCTACTTCACTAACAAGCCGCACCAACACAATGCCTAATTGAGATTAGATAACAAATTTGCCACTCAAGTCCATGCAACCATAAAGTGAATAGCAGGAAATGTCCTAGGAAAGTATACGTGGCCAATATGATGTTGACCACATCACCCACTAACTTCCATTTTCTCTGTACAAATATTGGGTTAGTTCCATATTTCTCATTCTAAGTACATCACAGTTTGGTTTCTGGAAAGGAAAAGGTTGCACAGATGCATTATTTACACTATGACAAGTTTGTGAGAAAACCATTGAAAATGACGATGAACTAAATATATGATGATTGTAGATCAAGAAAATATGCTTTAGAGAGTAGATAGAGGCAAACTATGGGCTTTAAAAAAAAGACTGAGATACAAGGACAATATCTAGACAGCATCATCGCCAAGTACCAAACTTCCACAAGAAGATTTGTTTACAAATCAAGTTTAATGGTATTTGTCTAAAGCAAGATAAAGAATTTAAATATCTAGGAGGTATATTCTCATAGGGCAAGAGACTAGATTAGGAAATAGAAACAAGATGCCAACAAACCAATGCACTTATACACCAACTGACACTGTTATTAAGCCATATGAACATAAATATTAGCGCCAAGAAACAGATTATTAACATCATATACTTACAACACCGTGCTACCAGTTCCAGACTTGGCCTGTTTCAAAGGCTAACCTACGCAAAATTAACACATGTGAAATGAGATATTTGAGAAAAGCTGCCAACTTAAGCATCCGAGGCAAAGTTAAAAATGATATTATCAGACAGACTGTAGGAACAACGCCATGCAGCAAATTCATTAGAAACAGAAGATCATATGGTTTGGTCATTTAGTAAGAACGCAGGCACAACAACTACCAACTCAGGCGCTATGCACGAAATGATCTAAAGTGATATGAAGAGGCCGGCCTGGAAGAAGATGATGACGTTAAAGAGCTGCTACTTTGACACGGAATGACAAAGCCATTGCTGCCCAACAAGCAATGGATCGCAAACTGTTCCTTCCCACAACACTTAATGGCAGAAGTGGGAACTGATGATGATGACCATATTTCTGGTGTGCATTATTGCATTAAAGGACTCATTGCCTTTTAAAAAAAAAAACCAGTCGGCCTTTGAATTTGTGGTGTTGTCATCATCACGCCGGCTGCCTTTACTTCCCATCACTACTTAGTAGCCATTTTAGGCTGGGTCGACTTGTGTTAGCTCAGGTAATTTTTGAAGAAACAAAAATCAGTTTCGACGTGGATTCGAACCGATGACTTTGGGGCTGGCAAGCGAAGGTCTAGTCCAGGGCTATTTAACTAAACTTACTTAGGAGCCCGCCTTTAAGAACAGTGCACAATTGCCTTTTTTTTTTTTAAATGAAGATCATTTTATGCAATAAATTCACGTCATTGGAAAAAAGAATTCTTGCATGCCATGTAGGACTAATTTTATCACATTACTGTGAATGCTGGACAAATAATACACAAACTAAACACTTTCTTGAGGCATTGGAGATGTTGTTTTACGTGTTCTATGGACAGGCAGAAAGAGCGACCCAGATGTTTTGGTAGAGGTGAGCGCTTGATGATACATTATCACAAACACCAGGAAGAGACATAATATTTTGGTTATGTTATGATAAGAAGGAGACTGATTTATGCTGTGACCACTGCCAAGATGTGTGGAAAAAGAGACGACAGAAGAAGACAACACTAAAAGATTCTTGACAGCCTTTTGTCATTTAATGGTGTGATGTAAACACATAAACTGGTACTTGTTGTTGAAGATCGCATATTGTGAACAAGCATTATAGCACACATCGGTTGGCAAGACACTTGATGATGATACGCACACGTGCACACACAAACGAGCGCGCACACATAAACCCATGTGTGTTAAGCGTCACATTTCCTATCCACAGATTTTCAACAACAACAACAAACAAAATTGTAGAAGTTATCTGTAACCCATCCCACACTCCCCGCCTTCTTTTCCCTTTTGCATCCCCATGTTTGTCTAAGGCTCAGCTAAACTTTGAGCCGTCCTGACAGGGAGGACAATCCGGCAGTAGTAAAAATTCTGTTAAAAATATAATCTGTGAACTGCACGCACAGCTCTACTAGATATATATCGTTAGTCAACTTTTTTTTAGCAGCATTTATAGCGCTAAAAATTCTATGAAATAAAACAGTTCTAACTGAGAATATTCAACTCTAAAGACTAATGAATGCTGATGCATGAAGCAGATCACGCAAGACTGAACAAAATTACAACAGCTTTAAATTTAGAGATTAACTGGTGTGACAAAATGGCTATGCAGATGCTTAGAGAACTAAGCACATTTCAGTGAGTAACAATATCCATAAAAGACACTAGCACCGGAAAGGACACTGTGAAATCATCATAATAATTAAACCAGAATATGTTTGCACTGTATCAGTTGACCACACAAAATAATCTTTTGTGTACCTACGGCCGTGCGCGCACGCAGGACAGAGTGTACATCTGTGACAGTTCGCATCTTTCTGAAAACGTGACCTCGCCACCTTCAGCTGGTCGCTATATACACTTCTGTCTGTGACAGTATTCCTTGTGTGTGTGTGTTCACGCGCGCACTTTATTTACTTCTTCTGTCCTGTCACCTAAAGCCAGGAAAGACACAAACACAATAGCTATAATCCTACACGTAGATGTTTGTGTGTATATATACATACATATATATATATATATATATATATATATATATATATATATATATATATATACCCTGTACTAAAACGGAAAAGACCTATGTACAAAGAAAAAATTAAGAAAAATAGTTCGTTAGACGGCGACTAGAAACAGAAACATTCTAGTCCAGACATGAGATCTTCTGTGTGAAATCTAATCAGCCAAGCAACAATAAACTAGGCACACTAACAACAAGTCCTAATATGAACCCAAAACAACTGGAATTATAATTGCCACACTCAACATCTCTTTATTTCACTTAACATAAAATCAGCGTGATTCACAAATAACAACATTAACAACAACCAACGTGCTCGACCAGAATTAAAATCTAAAGTGCTAATCATCTCCAGCTAACAAGGAACTATGATAATGACACCACACGCTCAGCGAGGTTACCTCAACAATGGTAAAAACCGAAACATATTTAACGTGTACGTTAAGCTTCGATATGACATCATATCACTTATAGCGACCTGCCATCCAACTATCTCCTAGCGAGAATATACAATGGAAATCATATCTAACACCACCTAACCAATTGAAATGTACCGTGAGACAAGCCAGGGAAATCAGTCAGACAACCGGCCTTCCCATGCAGTCGCTCATACCTATGCTGGCTAGCCCAATGTCAGAGCTACAACAGCTGGACAGGTCTCTACAGGGTGCGTCCGGAAGTCAAATAGCCCGCTAAAATCTAAACAACTGACGGCTGGCCAGGTTTCTTCACGTTACCGTCTAAAACTAAAAGCTGTTCCTGTGGCTTCGATCATTTTTAAACCAGACTAAATCAAGGTATCGGCCAAATAAACCAAAATCAACAAGCTGCTGAACAGCACCCTTTGTCGTTCTCCAGCCTATCACATTCTCAGTGTCGTTTCCGGAATCTCATTTTGGAGAAATCGAGGATGGACCCACTGCCTCTCCAACAAGCATGTCGTTGGAGACGACTATTTTGAGGCTTCCTTCTAAGTTGGAGAACTTCTGCCAGGGAAACAATGCACCAGCAAGTCTATGTACAAATAAGTCAGATAGATGTGCATCTCGCACTTCACTTGTGGAACAAGAGTTGAGTCTGAGCGTGAAAGAACGACGAGAACTTTCCGCCGGAGTCTACAGTCAGTGAACGCAATGAAGACATTGTGTATGTATATATGAGAGCATACATGCATATTCAGATATTCACATGCAAACACATTTATAAATTACACTGTTCACCAATAAAGACTCACTTATCTTCCGTCACATTAGAATAGTTCCAGTATCTGGTATACTCACTGGCCTCCGAATGTGATCACCTTCGAATGATATGCAAAACGAGTCATATCACATATGTTTTTATTAAGAGTGGCAATGCAAAGGATTAGTCAGAAAAAAAAACCCTTTGGTTACAAATGTGTGTTTGTGAAGACAATAGCTCAAACATCTATGTTCAAGTGTTTCTCAATGTGTGTTCATATTTCAAGCATGAAATTGTGAGTTATGAGTTAGATTATCTTTACATCACTCCAGACATATCCATAGGCGTTCAGATTCCCCTCTCAACATATTTATCAGCGTCGTGCGGTTAATAGTACCAGTCCTATGTTGGTTGACAAAACTTCATGTGCTCCAGTGTGCTTCTCATGCTTGGCTGTGTCGATCTTTACTCCCAATTCGCGTATTATTAACAATGATGTGGACACGTTGCTTTCAAAACCCTCAGAACGTCCTATCTCTTTAAGGGCATTGACAATGTCTGCGTGATCCATAGGCCCGCCATCTTCAATTAATGCAGTACCTGCCAGTCTATCAGCTCTCTCAATACCAACAACGCCTAAATGCCCTGGGACGAATATGAAAGTAATTGCACACATAGGAGAATTTTGCAACGAGCCAAGCCACTGTCTGCGTAACCAGCCTGCCTCGACCCGCCGGATCATGCTCAAAGAATCACTCAGCACACACACGCGGGAATAGTCCTGTGATGCCAGCCACATGAAAGCCTGTGTAACCACCATCACCTCCATCGTCATGCTGCTGGTGGTCATGGAGAAGGTACCACCTTCCTTAGCTGTTCTGCCTGAAGAGCGAGCTGTAAATGCCCGTGAACTCTATGTCCTCCTATAACGGACCTCTCCGTGAAGATCACCACATCTGTCTCATTTGACTTGTCACTGATCAGCGCGAATACCTCGGCATTGACAGCAGCTGGATTCTGCTCCCGACAATTCCTATCGAGCGTCACTACACAGGAGAATGTGAGATTAGGCGCTTTAGACTCTGGTATCCACCCCTCACCTAAATGGATGTCTGTAAGGCTGCAAACCTGCATGATGTCATCCTGTGCCCTATACAGCCATGATTTGCCCATTTTAAGCCTTTTGCCCTTTCTCTTGAAGAGCATGTGGTGCAAAGGGTGCTTCAGATCTGAGCTTATCTTGAGGTATGCACGAGCCCTCCAGATCTTGATCCTGTAGATCATGGTAGGGAAGTCAAGAAGGTACCTCATTTCTACACAAGAGGTGTCTCCAGTGCACCATAGAATAATACGCATATTCGATGGGAGAAAGAACAAGTCCCTGGAACAGAAGCAGGAGCAGTCTCTGCTCAGTGTTAGCGGCAGCCTGGACCCTCATTGCTGACAGGCCTTTGCGTGCTTTTGTTATAAAAGATCATTCCAAGCATGAAGTTTTGAAGTACTTGTCAATGCGTTTGAGATGGCTGCATAACTAGAGCCAGGGAGAGTCATTGCAGCTTTCAACAGAAGCTAATAAATGGCCTACAGCTTTGCTTCATTGATTACACAAAGGTGTTCAAAAGAGTAAGACGCATTGACGTAATTGAAATGCTTACACATCTACACATTAATGGAAAAGACATTTTACCCACATAAAAAAAAAAGTGTATTGAAAACCACACACTGCTATAAAAAGCAAGAAGAATTAAGTCATTATCAGCCAAGCAAGAGGGTTACAATTAAGGCTGTACCGAATATTCGCCTCGTATTCGCTTCGGGGCCGAATAGGGGATTTCATAACTATTCGGTATTCGGCCAAATATTTGCGGTCGGGCCGAATACGAATAGTGGTTATCTTACACTTGTTTCTGCATACATTGCGATGGACTGAAATAACCCCCTCATTAACACAATATGTACAGAAGGTACAGAATAGCGACATTCGAGTTACCATTGAAACAGAAGTGAATAACTACCTGTAAGAGCCGTGTATCCCAAGAGACAATGACACACTGGACTTGTGGAAAATAAACACGTCAAGATTTCCCACTTTCGTTCATACTGTCGAGCGTTATCTTTGTGCACCACCTACGAGCGTAATAAGTGAACGTCTGTTTAGTACAGCTGGAAATACCTTCAGTGAGACGAGAAGCTGCCTTAATGCTGACAACATGGAACGATTGGTTTTTTGTTTTTTTAAAGCTAATGCCGCTTTCATGCATTAACTAAGCTGTCAGTGACAATTTACAAGTTTAGTTACTTGTTATAAAACTATGAATGCTTTCATTCCTATGTATTAGTTACCACAGACCGACTGACTGAAGGATGCAAAACATAAAATGTTTATGTTTACTATCTGTGCTACATTTTGTGAAGAAACATGCCAGCGTATATTTGACATTATGGATGTTTTTTTTTAAAGATCTATTTTATACACTATAAACTATTCGAAAGTGGAAGAATGCGCCTCAGTTTAAATTGTGGGAAGACCGAACTAATTGTGGTATCCGAAAAAAAAAAAAAAACACACACAAAGAACAGAAAGAAATTTAAGTATCTGGGCACGTGGATAACATCAGATAGAAGATGCATTACTAAAATGATAAACAGAATAGGACAGGCAAAAACTGCATTTTATAAAATGAAGAACATCTTATGCAATATATCTTTGTCATTGAAGGTTAGAAAAATAATTCTTGCTTGCTACATACAGTTTTAACATACGGCTGTGAGTCCTGGATAATCGGTAGGAAGGCCAAACAATTTCTTGCGGCCTCAGAGATGTGGTTTTACAGAACAATGCTTAAAATACCGTGGACAGCCAAAAAAAAAAAAAAAAAAGCAACCAAGAGGTTTTGAAAGAGGCGGGAGTCTGAAGACAACTAATCACAAACATCAGAAGGAGACATTCATCATTTTTCGGCCATGTTATGAGAAGAGCGAAAATGGAATATGTTGTGACCAATGGAAAGATCTGTGGAAGTAGGGATAGTGGAAGACAACAAGAGAAGATTCTTGACAGTCTTGTTGCATGGCATAGAGGTGGCACACGAACTGATACATGCTGCAGGAGATCGCACATTGTGGCCAGGCATAATCGCCCACGCCCGTCGGCAAGGCACGTGATGATGATGATACACTATTCGTATTCGTATTCGGCCGAATAGTTGGTCCCGCTATTCGTATTCGGTCAAATAGTGAAAATCACTTTTCGGTACAGCCCTAATTACCATTCATTCATTCAGTAGCATGTCCCTCGCGGAACCTCGCTGCCATAACAACCCTCCGGAAAACCTTCCTATCCTGAGCAAGATGTCCTGCGTCTGATACACCCACCTGGAGATCATCTGCCACATCCTGCACCCATCTTCTCCTTGGCCTTCCTCTTCCTCTCTTCCCAGGCATATACCCCTCCATTATTGTTCTCTCTAGACTTCCATGACGTTTCAAGTGACCAAAATATTTCAATTTTCTTTGTTTTATTGTCTTTACTAGCCAACCCTCTTCAATATTCAGCTCTTGAAGTATGGATGCATTTGTTCTTTTCTTTACCCAAGATATTCTTAGAACCTGTTTGTAACTAATTACCATAGAGATATTTAATGTCTTATATTCTTTTTTCCCCTTGTTAGTGAAAATATTAGACCCATAAATGACATGAAAGGAATCAATGGGGGGGGGGGGGGGGGGGGGGGGTGGGGGGGGGGGGGGGGGGGGGGGGGGGGGGGGGGGGTTACATGACCAATAAAAGATATGAAGATGATAGGATACTTAATGGCTGCAAACAATGAACAGGATCTGCAGTGTTAACTGAATGCTCACAGCTAGCAACTCGGCTAAGATTTAAATTGTATAGCAAAACACAAACTACTAGCTGTGCCTGGCCACGAGTTGCTGTGGCATAGTTTGGCTAAATGGAAAAGAAAGAAAATAGAAATCGCACGTGTCTAATATGGTTACTGTCGCAATCATTGTCTGCGCACATACAGAGATAGTAATCGATGCCCCCCCCCCCCCACCTCCTCCTTCCCAAATCCACCTACTACTCTCTTCCTCATTAAAGTCTAAAATAATTAATGTCGCAATCATTCTCTGCACAAATATAGAGATAGTCTGGTTTGCCACTTTAGAAAACGCAACATATAACTGCGTCTTTAAATTAGTGGTCGTTTAAATGGTATTATTAGCACAGTAAAAGTTATTTGGTTATCACATGCTAAAGCTGTTTGTATTTTTTTAAAGAGACGGAAGTATAGCTTGTAAATAACCAAGTAAGTCGTAAAAAAAAATTAGAATAGCGGAGGTAGCGTTAGTAAAATATAAACAAATTAAGAAATGAAAACTTTAAAATCATACGTTAAGCTCTTTAAGTTAACAATTTCTGTCATCACGCCCTCCCCTCCCCCAGCCACCGAATACTGCTCTCTGCCTCATCGAAGGATTTGAAAGTTATCACCCGACGATATTTTTTGTAACTGACGTTGACACCCCTGTCCATGCGGACTAAAATAGGGAGCAGGAGTTGTAATGAGCAGTAGATGCGGCTAGTGTAATATTTACCACACTATCCTTCAAGTACCAGTACAACTACTACCACCACCGCCACTACAATAACTAAAATAATGTCACTTCTATCTGTTTTACCGTCGGAGTAGACAGGGAGTCGTGAGCCAGAGGATTTGTCGCAGCAAGGCTAATGCTGTCGGCACGGACTGGTCAGGTTAGGATGTGTAATTTCGCTCTCCGACAGAAAAATGTCATAACCTTACCGGGGGTCTCCTGCATGACAGCAATACGGTGTAACAGCCCAATCACAACTACTACTACTGCTACTTTTAGTGGGTAAGGCAGCTACTTTGACTTAAAGCTCTTTCAGTTACCAGTTTATGCTAACCTCCCCCACCCCTCCCAATTCACCGACTATTCTTTTCTTCATCAAAGTAGTTTGAAAAAAAAAAAAAAAAAAAAAAAAAAAAAAAAAAAAAAAGTGAAATGCAACGAAAACAGGAAAAATACACCATAATTACGAAATGAATGCTATGATAAACAACACAGCCTAATTCCAACGCAATGTCAGAAGAAATAATTAAATCGAAATGAAAATAAATGGAAATCTATGAAAATTCAGCGTAATCATGCAATCGGAAAGTTTGAAATGAAATCATAAGTATGCGAACAGGTCAAATTTAATTATCAACTGGTTTACCCACATACCTAAATTTTTTTAAATAGTATTTATGGCCACATGGCTAGTGCTGTCGCCACGAAAGAGCAGGTCTGGGTATTATTTTGCCCCGGGTAAAAAAAGGAAACTGCCGTACTGGGGATTTGAACCCTAGTCTCCCGCACGGGAACTCAATGTACTAACCATTTGGCCAGCTAACCAATGCTTCTGAACAACAAAAAGAGAACAAAAATACGCAACATGTGTGTCCCGATTCTAACACAACTCAAAACCGCAGGCAATTATTTTCTCATAAACAGATATCCCAGATATAAACTTCAAGTATTATTGAAACGGCACAATAAAAGAAATTGAACGTGTCTAACACGATAAATGTCGCAATGATTGTCTGCGCAGACATAGATCACCCCCCTTCTCTTCCCCTTTCTCAAATCCACCGACTACTCTCTAACTCATCGAAAGTTGTTTGAAAAGAAAGAAAACAGAAATCGTGTCTAATATGGTTAACGTCGCAATTAGCGATACAAAGATAGTCTAGTTTGCTGTACGGGCGGATGTAAAAAATGGAGGGTCCCGTGTCTACTGCGCATGCACTGTGAAAGTCGATAGCCCATGCGCATTTACTAACGTGGCTATAATTAAATGTCACTAAAAATGGAAATATTAGTTTCGAAGATTTTCACAACAAATGTCGTCCCCTATCTCTAACAATGACAGGCAGAATTTCAAACCATGACGGGTAAAATTCCGGTATCAAAACAAACATATCCTGAAAATTTCAGCTAAATCGGTTCAGTAGTTTTCCAGTCTATTGCTCACAAACAAACATTGATTTTTATATATATAGATTTTCACACAAGAAGAAAGAAATACCGTAATTTTAAATCGATTAACCCACTTGACACAGTCATAACATCCGATGCAAGATGCCTTGCACAGTTAAAACAAAAATCGCCATGGATAAAATGACATTAGAAAGGAGCAAAAGATACTTACAAACTAAATATCAGTTGCACTAAAGGAAAACAAAATTAAACTGTTATACAGCACCTATGCTGTTCAGGTATGGTAAACATGGTCACAGACTAAAGAAAAAAAAAAAAAAAACACGAACTTGCAGCCTTCTGAGAAATATGTAAGTGATATCATGAATTAATAGACAGCTAACCAGACAGTGCATGTCTCGACAGACAACAGCCGTAAACTGATTAGAGAAATGAAACTCAAGATAGTCGGTGTTTTTCGAACTTGTTGGGAAAAGGAGTAGACTTGAGCGCTTAGTGACGAATGGCAACATTATTTTAAAGAGAGATTGGGGGACAGTAAAGACAGATATTCATGGATGGCTCAGACGCATGGATAGGGCTGGACAAGAACATCGTAAAAGATGGCGAAACGTGCCTGGCTATATCTGTCGACACGGCACACGATGGTGGCGATGAGATCTTGTTTGGCCTAAAGCAGGTGAGCTGTCTTGAAAAGGGCATGACTGATTCCCACAACCAGAAGTACTAACAATACCTGCAATACCTGGCACCCAATCTCTTTTCCCCTCCCCCTTTCCTCTGGACCTTAGTCCTTCCACTAAGCCTGAACAGCTTGAATAAGTTGACCACTGGCTTCGGCAGAAATAAATCCCTTCAGTGGCTGTCCTAAAAGAATGCCAAAGCAATACAGTGAGGAAGATGCCAAACATTATGGGAACTAGAACGCATCCCTGCTTTACACCATTACGAATCTGAAAGGGTGACGATGACGAATCTTCATATATGACGGTTCCTTTCATATATTCAATGAAAGATTCAATGAAACACAGTAGTATGAATAGGCAACTGTATTTAGCAAGGTTCTTGAACAGGGTGTGTCTGGTAACATTATCAAAACCCTTAGTGAAATCCATTAAAGCAATAAGCAGTGACTTCTATTGCTCCTCGAACTTTTCTTTAGCTGCCTGATGGAGAAGATCATATCTACTGTGAATCTTTGGCCTCTAAACATACTCTATGATTCTAAATATATATTGTCTGCTAGAACTGCAGTCTCTTCAAGACCACACGAGCAAAAACTGTGCAAACCTAGTTGAACATAGAGATGCCATGACAGTTATCGTCATGTGCAAACCTAGTTGAACAGAGAGATGCCGCGATAGTTATTGTCACGTACAAACTTAGATAAACAGAGAGATGCCACGACAGTTATCGTCATGTGCAAACCTAGTTACAAAGAGAGACACCGCGACACTTATCATCATGTGCTAACCTTGTTAATAAGAGAGACACCGTGACAGTTATCGTCATGTGGAAACCTAGTTAAAAAGAGAGACTCCGCGACAGTTATCGTTATGTGCAAACCTAGTTAAAAAGAGAGACCCCGCGACAGTTATCGTCATGTGCAAACCTAGTTAAAAAGAGAGACATCATGACAGTTTTCGTCATGTGCAAAACTAGTTAAAAAGAAAGATGCCACAACAGTTATCGTCATGTGCAAACCTAGTTTAACAGAGAGATGCCGTGACAGTTAACGTCATGAGCAAACCTAGTTAAACAGAGAGATACCGCGACAGTTATCGTCATGTGCAAACCGAGTTAAAAAGAAAGATGCCACGACAGTTATCGTCATGTGCAAACCGAGTTAAAAAGAGAGAAGCCGTGACAGTTTTCATCATGTGCAAACCTAGTTAAAAAGAAAGATGCCACGACAGTTATCGTCATGTGCAAACCTAGTTAAAAAGAAAGATGCTACAACAGTTATCGTCATGTGCAAACCTAGTTTAACAGAGAGATGCCACGACAGTTAACGTCATGTGCAAACCGAGTTAAAAAGAAAGATGCCACGACAGTTATCGTCATGTGCAAACCTAGTTAAAAAGAGAGAAGCCGTGACAGTTTTCATCATGTGCAAACCTAGTTAAAAAGAAAGATGCCACGACAGTTATCGTCATGTGCAAACCTAGTTAAATTTGAGATGCCGCGACAGTTATCGTTATGTGCAAACCTAGTTGAACAGAGAGATGCACGTCAGTTATCGTCATGTTTCAGTGCTGCTTTTACTGCCTATTTTACATTTTTATTTTATTTTTACCTTTAAACTTGAGGATTTTTGTAAAAGAAATAATTTCCCCTACCTTACCAAGGATTTAAACCTGGCTTTGTACTTAAGGTCCCAGCGTTGTTAACGGTTCGCCCAACCGCTTCCTAGAATGCATGTGTATTACTTTTGTAATGTGTGTAGGTACTAATTTCGCAGTATGTATGTGTTCTGTGGCACGTCGAATTTCAATTATTATTCGTTTGGAGATTGCGTTCGAATAACATATTTTTTCGAGCTCCAACGCAACATTTTCCCACTGAAATTAATAGAAATTAAATTAATCTGTTCCAGGGTCCAGCTAACTAAAATTTTAAACTGTAATTTTCCTAAATGCTGTTAACGGTAGATACAGTAACACGTTATTATCATACTTGAATACAGGCATTTATAACAAATAAATTTTAAAAAAAATATATATAAAACATTGTATGTACTGACATACAAATAGACACACAGACAGACAGATAGATATATACAGATAGACACACAGACAGATAGATATAAACAGACAGACAGATAGGCAGACATACAGGAACAGTCAGAGATTTAGAACAGAGAATAAGAGAAAAGAAGAAAAAAGAGACAGGCACACAAAAGCAAAGAAAAAAAAAGCGAGATAGAGAGAGAGGCAAACAGACATAAGCTTATATATATATATATATATATATATATATATATATATATATATATATATATATATATTTATATATATATAGAGAGAGAGAGAGAGAATGTGTGGTATATAGAGAAAACAGAAACACGACCTCTCTACATTCAACATGTCGCAGTCAAGAGACGACACAACCTTGTTACTTCCCTGCCTCATGACTGCCCGACCTTCCCCAGGGATTAAACTCCTACCTCTAACAGTCTATTTGTGGCCAGCAGTGTTGCACCAACAGGAAGTCGACCTCTGGTCTCCGTTAGGACTAGTATTTAAACTCAAGTAAACAAATTTGGTCACTGTGACTTCTTCATGTCTTGTCTGTGATACTTGCAGATTTGAGCAGATCATGCTGGTTCTTCAGGATATGTTTCTGTATATGAAATAGCTTTAAAGATTTCACCCATTTCAGCTGTTCGTTTTCAAAAGTCCTGACAGAGAATGGACGGCAGTCGCATTTTGTTTGCCTGTATCATTGGTGCCGGTAAGACAAAAATAAAAAATTACAGATTATATAATTAATAATATTTGCTGTAGTTTTACTTATCTAAATTCCCCGCTCTTTCTAAAAAAATACACGTCTTCTAGTACTGTTGCTTGCTATATCCTTTAGCCTGTTCAATGTTGCTGCTCTACGGTGGTTTTGTTGTTGTTATTGCTGTTGTCTTGTGTGCAGGTGTTTTTACACATTACTTGCCGATATAAACGATTTAAATTATATTTATTATGTGTGTATGATTATACCTTAGGAAGCTGCACGAATTGTTATGTTTTCATAAGCAATGAGTTTATCTCTGCACATCAAATAAACCATGTGAATTTGCAGGTTTTACCAGACTGCAACAGAGAAGATATCACTAAGGAACTCACCTAGACAGTAGAAGTCAGAACCGTACCTGTCAAACAGTGTATGTGATGGTTTGTGACAACCTTGTGTTATCAAAACACAACAACATAGTAATGCATATCACTGACCACTATCACTAACCCGCTCTTATTACACGAAGACATCTATGAGACCGCTATGGTCACTTGCGAAATATTTTTACAATTTCGGAACTATTCAGACCCAAAAATTGTTGTCAGTACTTTTGGTAAGATAAATAACTCAAAATTGTAAAGCTAAAATCGGTGGTCCGAAACGAGGTTAGGTAAGGAATAGGTGCGAACCTAACTTGGTCACTTATGAGATAAGCCTGACTAAAATGGGAGTCACCGTGGCCCAGCGGCTAGACGCTCGTCGCGGATCGAAAGGTCGTGGGTTCGCTCCCTGGTGGAGCCAGACTTTTTCCAAAAATGACCTTGTCTCCCAGGTCGACCAAGCCTTGAGTGGGTACCGGGTGCAGTCCCGGTAAAGTAAAGGCGGCCGGTGTGATGCTGACCACATCACCCATCTTGTGCCGACTTGTCTATAAAAATATAGGTCTAGCCCTATATGCCCTATACGCCTGAAGGCGTGGAAAGGGTCCTTTACTTTTTACTGTTACTGACTAAAATAAGGAAAAGAGTCGGGTACACATTAGAGGACACAAAAGCAAGATACTAAGGAGACAGAACCAGACACAGGATGACCCAGAAAGAAAAACATCAGGAATATTAGGACAAGGGAAAAAGAACGGAAGAGGCGGTATATTAATTAGGTTAGGGGCTTCAAGGCAGAGAGCTGGGGCACATACCCCTATCTTATCTACGCAAGTGGCAAAATGAACCAAACAACAAATATAACCGGAGACTTTTGGTGGTTTTGCTACACATAACAGGTTAAACAAGTTCTTTTTTTCCCCCTAGAAGGAATTGGAATTGGAATCACTGACCACTAAAGCATATAATAAGGCATTTGGAACCTAAATATAACAGAACAAACATTTCTCAGAATATCTTAAATCAAGAAAAGAAACAAAATATATTGACGCCCATTAACACTAGGGTAACAAACTGGCTTATAAATAGCATAATCTATCGGAAACTGATGAAACACTGCAACGGTTTTGTCAATCACTTGTGGAAGGCAAAGTTCCCAGAAGGCAGGGTGTGTTTAATATTTTTCTGAAGAAGCCCAGGTCAACGGCTCTTGATGAGAACATTTTATTTCAAGTTGGACGAAATACTTAATTGCTATTAGCTGACAGATCGTTTTGACACTCTTGTCTTTCTTGAGCAATGATAGTAATGTCTTCCCTTAAAAACTAGTCTGGCTTATATTAAATATTTATAATACATGTCTTGTATCTAAGACCATCATCTGTACAATTCTTTATGTTGACGACAAGTGAAAAGTAAAGCTGGCTTGAGCCCTCTTTACTTACGCAGGTGACCGTTTGTAGCCATTGCCTGCCTGTCTTCGTAAAACTTCGAATAACTCTACATCGGTAGCCTGCACAGCAGGAGTCTAGCGATCTTCAGTAGGTGTCCCCCTTCAACAACTGATTTGGCCCGTTTACCTCCCTAGAAAATCTTGGGTCGGGGGAGGGAGGGGGGTAAGACCCTGGTCGTGGCGCCCATGCTTCAGACTTCTGCTGCTCTGATCAGACAATGGGACAAAACGTTATGGTGATTTGCAATAGGTACTGAGGATGTGGTGATATCTATCGTCGTTGTGGTAGTTAATTAATCGTCTACCTTCACGGCCAGAGTGATAAATGGATCGATGGTTCATCAGACAGACGTTTTTCTGACAGACTTTGGCAGTTGGCAGTAGCAGGAGATCGGTTATCCTGTGTTTGCTCCTGTTGGATTGACATTTGTATTGGGTCTTTCGCTTTCAAACCTTCAGGTCGCAATCCAAGATGGGGATGATGTAATAATAATAATAATAATAATAATAATAATAATAATAATAATAATAATAATAATAATAATAATACAATAATAATAATACACTGCCACAGGACTGCCACATAGATCCGCTATCTCGCCTGTGCTCTTTAACATGTATACGAGCAAAATTGCAAGCCTAGAAGCACCAGGAGTTGGAAGGATACTGACTTTTGCGGATGATATACTTGTATATAGGCAGGGGGAAGAGAGGGAACAAACAGCCCTGGAGCTACAAGCGACAGTAGACAAAGTGACTGAGTGGTGTAATGCAATGAGGGCTGCGTCCACCCGGAAAAGGCGTCTGTTTTGTGGTGTTCTCTGGACAACATAATCGTTAAAGCTAATTTCCCAAGTCTCACGATAGATGGTAGGAACGTCAACAGAGAGAGCAAACTGAGATATCTGGGAATTACATTTGACAGGAGCCTGTCATTTAAGGACCATGTGGAGAGTGTTGTGACAAGATGCCAAAATGGACTTAGTGCACTTAAGACTATGGCTGCAATTGACATAGAGCAGAGAATGCTTTTTACACTATTTCAGCACCTGATCCTGTCAGTGGTTGATTATGGCCTGGGAATGCTTACCGTCTCAAAGAGTCAGATGGACAAACTAGAGCGCATTCAGAACGCTGCTATGCGGGTCATTCTGGGTTGCACCAGAGACACCGCAGTATACATCCTTGGTTTGCTGACGGTTGCAGGTACGCACAAGGTGCTGCAGGCAAGGTCATATCTCAGGATAGCTGCAGACACAGACCACCCTCTGCATGAAGCTCTGGGTGCAGTTAAGGGTTAGCGGCTGATAAGAGGGAGGTCATGGATGGCTCAGGCAGAAGACACAATCAAACAGATTTGCATCCTTTAGAACATTATGTGGGAAAAAGAGTGGGTCAAAGTGCCACCTGAACAGTCAGACTTGTGTAGAGTCATAATTACGCTGATCCGGGAATGCAGAGACTGGCCAGCAGGTGCCACAGAGGTGGAAATTCTGCAATTAATTCAAGATAATGCTCGCTCAGAGGATTTGATCATTTACACAGACGGTTCAGTGTCAAGAGGCAAAAGAATTGCTTGGGGCTTCTTAGCAAAAGTTATTGGTCGACGTTTAGTGCAGGAGAGCCTAGCGTGTGATACCACAACATCCAGCTTAAGAATGGAGGTGGAGGCGGTCACTGCAGCTTTCCGCTGGCTAGAGAACACGACACACACACACATCGTGATTGTAACTGACTCAGAAAGCATGCTGAGGTAGATTAGAACAGGTGTGCTTTCTGCAGAGTGACATGATTCTCTGCGGAGGACACGGGTGAGGATTTGTCTGGACCTTTTTACAGGGGAACGCCGGTGTGTTGGGAAATGAACAGGCGGACAGACTGGCTGGCGCTGCACAACTTGGTGGAATACTGATACGTGATAAGGCAGACGTGGTTAGTGCCTTGTGGGAGAGCGTATACAGTTGGGAGGAGCAGATGGATCACCACACTCTGGTGAGATAGATGCATAGGGGAGTGACGAGAGGTTCTGGCAGATGCTTGAAGCTCAGAGGAAAGGCAAGACGGACGTTTAATCAGAATGCTACTGGCACCATTAGTATCAGAACTCTTCACTGGCTGCTGTAAATGGAGACGGAGAGCTTATGGGAATGCCTCGAGTGCTGTGATGTCGGTTCTTAAATCAAACAAATCAATAATAATAATAATAATAATAATAATAATAATAATAATAATAATAATAATAATAATAATAATAAAGAAACAGGTGTGAAATATACGTTGACAGTTATCTTCTAGTTTTTAAAGAAATACAAATAAGAAGACACTGGCCTGCCGACCAAAGGTTTTGGGCTAAAATCTGTATCGGCTCTTTGGTAGACCAGACGAAAATGGATACTATGTAAATATCACGAGAAGTAAAAGCTGCTGGTGGGGTTTTGGTAATGTCACCCATGGAATATTAATTCATATGTCCATAGGAATACGTCCAATGCACCACTGACATGTAAACGGTCCTTTATGACTAACTATAAAAGCGACACTAATGAATTTGTATGGCCACCAAAGCTGGTGGTGCATTATGTCACTGGCTAAATGGGAGCTGAGCTGGTTGTATGTAACGGTTTTGCCTTTTCTGCCCTTGTTCTGAGGTAAACAGTTCCATGGCTGTTAGTTCCGTGGGGTGGGGGACATGTTAGACCTTCACATATTCTGGGTGGGTGATCAGTTCTCTTCCTCGACGCCTTCGACAGAATCTGAGTATTATCCAATAATTAGAAGAAAGCGATAACTAAGCTTATTTTGTCTAAGAGCTGGCTGCATGTTGTTTTGTATCAATGCAAGAAGTTTTCCATTTGTCTGTTCGCAGTTGTCACTGCAGTTTATTCAGAGCTGGACAAAAAAATTGTTAACATAAATTCCGAAGGGGATAAGTACTTGTCGAGTAAGCACTACCGTGGCAAACATACAGAGACGTCCAGAGATATCAGTAACAAGGAATATTACTCCAAGACTTCCAGTATGGGAAACAACAGAGAAAATATCAGAAACGCCAAGTATTCTGAGGAGAAAACTGAGGATTACAGCGATGGTAAAGAGGAGAAGCAATACAACACAGATAATAATGGCAAAGTCAAGGATAAAAACTGGGGGACAGATTATGGCAGTGACTACAAAGGCGACTCTGACGTCGGAGAAGATAGTGAAAGCGGAGGTAAAAAAGAATACAGGCGTGATGGCATCAACGACGTGGGATCCTCCAAAGACTCATACACTTCCCTAGACACTGCTGACGTCACGTGTTCATACGGTGTAAGTATGGAACTGTTTTATGTGACTGCATGTGTCAGGGTTGTAGTTCCGCTTATGTCTTGTATAAGTATTTTAACACGTAACCAACATTTAACTCTAACACTTGTTCTTACACATAACCCTGATGTTAGTTAATTAGTTGGGGTATCATTGCACTCTGAACATGTCCATAGATGCTCAGATCATCCCCTAAGTATGAACTCCAGCGTCTGGCGTGTGACACCCCTATAAAATACAAAGCTAAAATCATTTACTTATTACGTTTTCAGAGGTGGCAATTAATCGTTTACTTGCTCTATATTTAGATTGTCCGCATGGTACGAAGTTCGTGCGTACAGCACTGCTCTTTTTGTCTGATCTTTGGCAAACATTTTGGTCACTCATGGAGACATGTGAACGGAAAAGAATATAACATTTCCAGAAAACTCTATTTTTAAACGGTTTTTAATATCAAGAATATTGGGACAGCTGGAGAGAATTCCTTCTGATGCTATTCCACACAAGGCATATACCAAAAGAGGAGAGGGATGTAGAGCAAGAGGTAGACCAAGAACAAATGGAAAGATAACTTTAGAGAAACTCTACAGCACCACGATGTGTCGATGGTCAAAGCAGCCAGAAGAGCACGATGCAGGACCTTATTGCTCCCTCGACACCCGTAGTGATGGAAGAGGAAGTAAAGAAGAAGAAGAAGATTTAATATGAAGAGCTTTCATTTCCAAGCGACATATCTCAACACTATCTTATCCAAACATACCTTACATAATACACAGGTGAAGTTTATTGCCCACCCTGAGGAATGCACCAAGTTCTACCAGTGTGCCCACTTGAAGCCGTTCCTGTTTACATGTCCCAGTGGGCTGTACTTCAACACCCACCTGGAAGTATGCGACTGGCCGTCTAACGTTGACTGCTCCAATGATGACGCGGCAAGTATTTATTATCTCAGCATATATTATCAGGTTGCAGAGTAATGCTTGCATTGATCAGCGTTTAGTTATTATAATTGGTTCGGGCAAACTAATCCAACAACATCCCATTATGACAACCAACAGATCACAGAGAGCGGCCCGCAAGATGCCATTAGTAACATTATGCTTGGCAACTGCAACACGATGATCACTAATGGTGTCTCAATAAAACAAAAAATATTAAATGTCCCCCCCCCCCTCTTCCACCAGAAAAAAATATATGAAAATGAATTATTTGACTGTTTAATTTTACTTTTTTTGCATCATTGGCTATATTTCACATATTTTTGCTGTGGAAGAAAATATTCATCTAGTCCAATGTCTTTATTTTGTATACTAAATATAAAAATGGTAACATTACACAACCATTAGAAAGGATATAGTGCAGTTATAAATTTTCTATAAATGTGACTCGAGGTGCCAAACAAAGCCTTGTTTTAAATGAAAAGAATTATTATAATTATGTGTTAAATGACTCAAATCAAAATGATACGTATAATATGAAATGTATCAATAACCCCGCGGGTAAAAGTTGACAATTTTTTTAAGGGAAGGAGCGTCGGATGGGCTTCGATCTCAAATTTACTTCCTTCATCCTCGCTCCCGCCCTCTTTTTTTGTTGTTTTTAGGAAAAAGAATTGTGGTAGGGAAGGGGTGTCCTCAATTATTCTTAGGTTTTTTCTAGGTCAGGCGCCCTTGACCAGTAGTAATTATACACTGATGATGGCAGGCCTATGGTAGGATTGGATTGGATTGTTTACCCCACCAGGACATCACACAAGCGATAAACACCCGATGACACAAAGTGCCACCATGCGGATGAGGATCAACGTGGAGAGGTCCCAGAAACCGCGTTCAGACATTTGGCCATAATGATGACCTGCCTATATTGCGGCCCCTGGCAAAAGCCAGAGTGGGGCTTCAAATAACAAAAAATAACGTCCTAAGAAGGACGAAAAGCAGTAATAGGCCTATGGTAGGCCGATGGTAGACTAATGGCAGGCGAAGGTAGGCCAATGGCAGGCCTCTGGTAGGCCGATGGTAGACTAATGTCAGGCCTATGGTAGGCCAATCGTAGGCCAATGACAGGCCTATGGTAGGCCAATGGCAGGCCGAGGGTAGGCCAATGGTAGGCAAATGACAGGCCAATGGTAGGCCAATGACAGGCCAATGGCAGGCCAATGACAGGCCAATGACAGGCCAATGACAGGCCGATGACAGGCCGATGGTAGGCCAATGGCAGGCCTATGGTAGGCAAATGGCAGGCCGATGGTAGGCCAACGTTAGGCCAATGACAGGCCAATAGTAGGCCAATGGTAGGCCAATGACAGGCCGATGGCAGGCCAATGGTAGACCAATGGCAGGTCTATGGTAGGCCAATGGTAGGCCAATGACAGGCCGATGACAGGCCGATGGTAGGCCAATGGTAGGCCAATGACAGGCCGATGGTAGGCCAATGACAGGACGATGGTAGGCCAATGTCAAGCCTATGGTAGGCCAATGACAGGCCTATGGTAGGCCAATGGTAGGCCAATGGCAGGCCGATGGTAGGCGGATGGTAGGCCAATGACAAGTTACACTGTACTGAACCTTGACCCTGATTGCAGTCGACATAAAAAACATATACCGATATTTATGTTTTATGCAAACTAGAAGTAGTCACAGTTAGGTGCAAGGAAAAAATGTCTTCTGAGAAATATTTGTGTTTACACCGAGTGAATCTTTCCTTTGGGTTCTTTGGCTCACCGTGGGGGATCCGACGCTCTAATTTGGAGAATTAAAAAACAAAACGAATAGAACCACTGCCCCTTACAAACATGTGGTGGGATGCGAACATTTCCAGGTAAGTACTTCACAGTCAGACAACATCTGTCTGAGTGGCAAGCAACCAGCAGTATGCATACAAAAAAGCCAGATGTACAAAACGGATGTGAACGCAAAGCTCAGCTCGTGGATGAAGACCACAGTCCAGAAGTGGACGAAACAAGCAGAACATAACGCCGGAGTTGAATGTCTCTATAGGTCGTGTTTTCCATTTTATATTATTTTTTTTTCTTCAGTATTTGTATTATTTTCTGAAATCAAATAATATGGTGTACTCTTATCTCATTATTTTCCTACTTAGGGTGGACCCAGTTACAAGACTAGCTATAAGACAAGCAAGAAGTTGAAGCAAGGACCCAGCTACCAGTCTGCAGATCAACCGGACTACCACCATGATGGGGAATATAAAACCAAACCTAAGTCCATATCCCATCCACGAGAGATGACGTCACACAAGTCAGACCCCACTGAGTATGAAGACACTGACGAGGACAGTCAGGATACCGTCAGTCAGTCCAATGTTGACACCGATTCACACATGTTCAAGGACAATAGCAAATACAATAAACATTACCAGTCAAGGTCGTCACAAAAATCGTCGTCCAACTACCCGCTAACATCCCCCTATCATCACATGATGGCTCCCTTCCTGCCAGTTGGTGCCATGCATTTCCCGATGGTTCCAGTGATGCAGTCACCACTGTACCAGCCATTCGTACCGCTTCATGCTGGTCCCAACCAGTCTCCGGTGTTCCTCTTCAAGAAAGTAGACGACCAGACGATTAAGCAGTCAGGAGATCAGGCGCTTAAGGAAAGCACAGGGAGCAAAGAGAGTAAGATACAAGAGGACTCCACCTACCAGACCAAGAAGACTGAATCCAGCGACAAGACACATACCAGCCGTAGCTCCACCATCAGCGACGACAAGACGCAGGTGCAGACGGTAAAAAAGGTCATCATCAAGAAGAGTCGGCCTGTGTAAGTATTGAACAGAGACAGAGATAGGCAGACAGACGGACAGAAAGAGAGAGAGAGAGAGAGAGAGAGAGAGAGAGAGAGAGAGAGAGAGAGAGAGAGAGAGAGAGAGAGAGAGAGAGAGAGAGAGAGAGATAAATACCCAGCTAACCGCTGACAATGACTTTGGTGGACAACTTCGTTCTATATCTATGCTCGTTTCTTCCAATCAACTTTCTAGTGACATTTGACCTTGTATTGAATGCTTCATGTGACGCACGCCTTGTGTGTTATGACGTCACAAAACATTCTCTTTAATGTATAAACTATATTACTGAGAACATTGTCGCGCTATAAATATTATTTTTTGGTTATCAAATGTAGGTATTTTATATTCCGACAGACACACTACTTGTTATCTAGACATTACTTTTTGTTATATAGACACACGACTTGATAAATAAATTTAACTGCTTGTCAGACAAATGGAAATGCTTGTTTTAAAGATGAATATTCTTGTCAGATAGATGGAAATGCTTGTATAAAAGCTGAGAACGCTTGTCAGATAGATGGAAATGCTTGAATGAAAGACGAGAACGCTTGTCAGACAATTGGAAATGCTTGTATGAAAGATGATAATCTTGTCAGACAGATGAAAATGCATGTCTGAAAGATGAAAATTCTGTCAAAAAAAAAAAAAAAAAAAGGAAAGTACTTCACAAACATATACAGTTTAGACACACAGATATGAGTCTGATAATTAAACTTAACCACCATGTTTATGAAGCACATGAATATATGTGTGTGACTGTGTGTCATCAGCTTCAAACAAGACGTGTCTGGGAAAGACAAGACAGACCAGGCCAGCAGTAAGCGCTTCTACTACTATTATTATGAGGATGACATTAAAGACAACGACAAGAAGACCCAGGGCCTGGGCGTCAAGAAGGACGAGACAAAGAACGTGTACTATTATTATGTTGATGGCGGTAAAAGTGACTCCTACAAAGATAAACGACCGTTGCACGACTACGACAACAAATATGACTACTACTACGGCAACAATAATTACGACTACAACTACGAAGACAACAGCGGCAAAGGGAATTCCCGCGTGCAACATCTGGTCTCAGTGGATAACAAATACAACAACAAGAACAAGTAAGAAACAACATATCATCTGGTCATCAAATGGTACATGTGCAACGTAATCTTCATCATCATCTGTGCCGTGCTGAATTAATGTAGCAAGAATATCTGTTTACATTCCATGTCTGTAGCGGCATTCAAGCACTGTTGTGTGTGAAATTACTCAGACCTCTCCATATTTATGTGAGTTTTGTCTGTCTGACTGTCTGCCTTATTTCTGATCTAGCTTCCCCACAGTATAGTATAGTTGACAGAAATCGCTTTATGTTCAGTATTGTGAATGCTTAAAAGACGTTTGCTACTTCTTATTGTTTTTTCTTTCTATCCAAAGCTTCCAGGTTTTGTCTCTTGGATTGCCCCAAAAAAAGTTAAAGGTTTAAAGTCGAGAGAATTGACTTTCTGTCACAGTGTTTTCTCTCATACGGCTCGGTCTCTCTCTCTCTCTCTCTCTCTCTCTCTCTCTCTCTCTCTCTCTCTCTCTCTCTCTCTCTCTCTCTCTATCTCGCTCTCTCTCTCTGCACAATGGCTTGCCACCTGCCGGAAGCGTCACAAAAAGCACGAACACCGTAGCTCCTACGATCCCCATATTGTTCCTGTAAAAATAGCACTTGTAAACTGAATTACGCAGCCGTGAAACGAACCTATGACCTCCAAAGCGCGAGCCAAATTGTTTGACCTCTTCGCCGAGGAGAACCCCCGCACTCGCTGTTTCCTGATCAGTCAATTTTCAGTTGTAAAGAATGCTATTTGGCATGGCCGAACCCTCTGACTTGTTACATTTCGATAAAACCGTTGCCAGATTGCAGCAGGCTGGTTTACGATGTCATCATGCCTGACTTTCGCGAAGTTCTTAATTTCACGCATGTTGGTCGTTGTCTGCAGTCCCGACTGAGTGACTGACGTTCAACCCCACCAGGACTGCACGACAAGCGCTAAATACCTGGTGACACAAAATGCCACTATTCGGACGACCTGGGCGCATATCCCAGAAACCTTGTTCAACCCGCAGATTTTATTTACGGCACCCACGACACCTAGGTGGGACTTTTAAAAAACAAAAATGTGTCCCACATTAGTGCAAGGTTTAACATATCATACTGCAACAGTCTCGAAACTGAACAATATTAAATTCTTAAAGAGTTGTGACGTCAGAGACAGTCTACAAATTAGGCCTATTTCTATACTGAAACAAATAATGAAATGTATGTACAACACACAATAAATATGTAAGTTATGTAAAATGTACGTGGAATATACCCCAGATGTTTAATCTCAAAAATCTTACACAACACCTGCAGACTCATAGGGTCACCATATTTATTCTCACTGGACTTTATCAATGTTAAATGTCTCTTACGACGTCTGATGCCATCTGTCTATTTGTGTAGCTTTCTGATAACAGGCATTGGTACTCTGAAAAATGAGTGCTAAGAAGGGCCGAATGTCAGACGGGCCTGCGTGCCCAATTTAAACCCTTTGAAAATAAATGTTATTCGTTCCCCGTGAACTTCCTATAGGTCAGATAGTTTAGATGTAACGTATTTCCTAGAGATCTCAGAGGGTGGGTCGACCTGAGCTGGACTCTCAGGCCTCGGATTTTCCATGCTACTCTTGTCGGACAAGATAAAATGGTGGCTTTGCAACGAGTGCTGAGACTGTGGTGTTTTATACACACATACACACACATACAAGCACACACACACACACACGCACATGGCCCAGAGAAGCTGACCCCAATGTGAAGGCCCTGACCGACGCCGGAGCTCAACCTGGAGCTCAGCCCACCTCGTAATGAAGGTAGGGGTAGAAAAGTATAAAACGAACTTTGAAAAATACTGCTCGATCATGGCGGTGATCTGTGTCGGTACGTCGAATCTGCGAAGGGCCTGCCATAACAGTTATAGGGTACCGACCCAAAGGAAATCTCAAGATCCAAGCATACTATGTTCAGTTCTGTTTTCTCTGACTTAACTCTGAATACACTTCCAGATCCTGGGCGCATGCTCCAGACACCCGTGACGTCCAGGATGCCAGTTTTTTGCACCGATGTGTCAGTGTACTTATTCTGCATTAAATACTGTCTAAGTCTGCGTGTCATCACTGAGATTTTACCCAGGGCGTTTAACATCGAGATAGGGTTGAACTGGGATAGATCAGATGAGTCTGTCTCTTTTGGTATGTAATCTTCGCTAGCCTTCTGCCACTCCTTACATATATACTTTCGGTTCCACGCAATCCATAGCAAGCGGTGTAGCTATCGGAGGCCTTCCAGACAGCGTTTGTACACCACGTACGGGACACCAATGGGTCCTAGGGCAGATTTGCCGCTGGCTCTTTTCACAACTTTTTCGACTAAGACCAAGAAAGAGGCATCGTTTTACACATTGCCCTTGGCAACTGCAGCCACGCGCTGCCTGTAGCATATTTGAACCATTTTCATAATGTATTTGTGCCTGTCCTAAACTTCTCTGTGTTTCTCTGCCTCCTGATTTTTTTCATGAGTAACGCCCAGCTTCTTCTTCTCAACTGGGCCGATCTTGCGGGCACAGTGAGCGTAAATTATGTCACCTAACCGTGTTAACTAGTCGGTGAGATCCACGATGATCTCCCCAGTCGAACTAGGTCGATTTCATTGATACAGTTTTTAAACTCGTCTTCTGTACAGGGGTTACTGCTATGTTATCCTTTCTGGCTTGTCTTGCATTTACGTTTTTCTTCCGAGAAAGATAATGCCTGTGACATAGGTTGCAGCACTTTCTATGGGAATTTTGGTTAGAACTAGTTTGTAAATGTTTTTGTAGTGTTAAAAGCGCTGGCCTCCTTTAATGCACAACAAACGATATTAACGCATTGCCGAACACCCCCCACCCCCAGCTATGTGCGAAGGTCGAGTGACTGGAGTTCGACACATCAGCAGTGATCTAGTGTGTAACGTGGGGAGATTATCTTGGATCATACCAAAGAATCCTGCAACGTCGATTTCTTAAGTTCAACATTAATAAACTGTATGTGGAGTTAACCATACCTGTCGTGTCCTGGCGTCTGACGAGCTACTGAAGTAGCTTTCCGCTGACGCCTACTACGTGAAGCACAGTCGCATTTTCTTTTTCTGGCGTCCGTTCTTAGACCCGTGAAACTTCTCCCACAAGTACACAGCTAGTCCGGTCGTTGGGCTAAAATCAAGGTCAGGGGCCAGAGTCAAAAGATCTTTCCCGACCGTCGCCAGCCTGTACGGGTTGTCTTGTGGACTAGCCATGTACAATAAGAAGAACTATACGGGTGGAGCCTGCACAGCAGGAACTACTGATCATTAGTAGGTTAGGCCCATTTTTCTTGGACCATTATCCTCTTAGACGATCTCACAGGGTGGGCCGACCTTGGTCGTGACTCCCAGGCCTCTGACTTCTCCTGAAGCGCTCATCGGACAAGACGAAATGGTGGCCTTGCAACATTTGCAACAAGTGCTGAGGTTATAGTGTTAGACATCTATCTATCTATATATATATATATATATATACATATATATATATATATATATATGGCCACCAGTTATCTGTACTTTTCGAGTTTGCACAGGTGGGTTTTCCCCCCGCCTCATAGATAGAATGGTTTTCCTCAAAACGCCATGACTGCATGGATAGGCAAGCAATAACGGCTGTAGTTCCTGAAAGACAATGCAGGGGTCGACTAGCGCAAAGAAGGATACAGGATGTCAAGGACACACTGACCTTGAAAGTACCGTGAGTGATGAGAGCTACAACAATGTATTTACAACTATTTTATAACTACGGATACCGAGGTAACCACATACGGAGTGGACAAGGAAAGGAATAAATCTCGTTGTGAAGACAAATTAGAAACATTCAGAAAGGTGAAATGTTTACTAGTGCAGAAACGTTTTAGACGATTATGATACAAACATCATCACTATCGACATGTCAAGTGAATAACTGTAAATTAGAAGAAACAAAAATATAAACTGTAAGTAACATGATCATTCCACTTTACATTTCTGTGAATGAAGCTTGTCACCATGAGAGACACTGTACAGAACCGCTGTAGCAGAAACATTTGTAGATGCCGAATTATGTAAATAGTTGCTTCTTTGACAAAAAATGTATTTTGTTTGGTATCTTTGATTCTCTGTTTAAAAGTTGTAGACATAATCAGAGCTGATCACATAATGATACATGTTTTTGTCTCGCAGGAAACAGCTGAAAACCAGCGCCAATTATAAAGCAGCTAACGAGGTGAGAATGTGGTGTGGGGTGTAACTGTCAGCTGGTGACCCAGTTGTTGGGAATATCTATAATTGTTAGAAGTACAAGCAGAGAGTGTTGAATGTTGAAATGTCACAGTGAACGTTGTCTGTTGTCAATCATAAACTGATACAAATAATGTGTCCATATCTCTGCTGGTATGTATCTGCACATATTGGTGCTTACATCTGCCCTTAATTGTCAACCATGTATTCACGTATTCCGGGTTGTGATGTCATCATTAGGGTCACTTTTTCAGCCATATCAAGTTTTTTTACAGGCTGTATTGTCAACCACATATTCGCTTATTTTATATTGTTTCGACATTCATGTGTTCATGTTTCAAGATTTTATTCTCAACAACGTATTCACAACGTATTTACACATTCCAAACTTTAACGTCGGCCATGTAATAGAATGTAAATTGTTACTGTTTTGTCAACCATGTGTTCACATATTATACATTGTCTTGTCAGTCATATATTCACGTATTACACAGTGTCTTGTCAACCCTGAATTCACGTATTACATATTGTCTTGTCAACCATGTATTCATGTATTATTTCTGGTCTTTTCAACAACCATGTATTCACATATTATCATTGTCCTGTCAACCACGTGTACACGTATTCAAGTTTTCATGTTTTCCAGACAGTACTGTCAATCATGTATTGTCTACCCTTGCTCATCAACTCCTCCAGATATAGGACGAAGATCTAGGTGTCATTTACTTCAATCATGTATTGTCTACCCTTGCTCATCAACTCCTCCAGATATCAGACGAAGAGCTAGGTGTCATTTACTTCAATCATGTATTGTCTACCCTTGCTCATCAACTCCTCCAGATATCAGACGAAGAGCTAGGTGTCATTCACTTCAATCATGTATTGTCTACCCTTGCTCATCAACTCCTCCAGATATCAGACGAAGAGCTAGGTGTCATTCACTTCAATCATCTGGGTCGGGACTCAAAGACAAAAGCCAAGGGAGAGGTACTGGGGGACATCAGCTCTCTGCTTCCCTTGATGTTGCTGGGTGGGGCCAGTGGTGGGCAACAGCTTCTGATGACGTCACTGCTTCTGTCCGGTTTGAAGTCTGGAGGAAATAGAAAAGGAGGTAAATATTTTGTACTGTAATGGGAAAAGTGCTCATTTCTACTGCCAACTGTTCGCGACTGATGTCGGCCATCTTTTGTCTAGGTATGACAGTAACTGGCCATGATTTATCTAGATCATTGTTAGGTTGTGCAGGAGACTGCCTTTTTTAATGAGGCATAATGTATTAGCTGTGTCTCAACGTGATCGCAGACCTATTTGTCACACCATTACGACCAATACTGATCCAAACAATTGTTAACAGTTTTACAGCAGAGTGTGAAGTAGTTACAACTATCCAGTTAAGCTACTTGAAATTATCTGTATGGTTTCTAAACTCCTGTCCATTGCAGCAGATTTCCCCAGTCTTCACCTGAGGTCGACTGATGATCATCTCTGTGCTTTAAGTGGTATACAGTAAAGGTCCCTTTTCCACACCTCTAGTCGTTTTGGGGATATAGGGCTAGACATATATTTTTATAAAACAATCGGCATGTGGTGGGTGAACTGTTCAGCAACACGACAGCCGCCATTACTTGCCAGGACTGCATCTAGTACCCACTCAAAAGCTGAGTCGACCTAGGAGTCAAGGTCATTTTTAGAGAAAAAGACAGTCCTGCTCTTTCAGGACGCGAACCCAGGACGCTTCCGATTCACAGGCGGGCCTCTAGCCACGGCCACTCCCTTTTAGTGATATACCGCCAGCAAATCACAGGCTCTACAGAGGCATGCCTTTCTAATGGGCACATCGATACTGCCAGCAAATCACAGGCTCTACAGAGGAATGCCTTTCTAATGGGCACATCGATACTGCCAGGAAATCACAGGCTCTCCAGAGGAATGCCTTTCTAATGGGCACATCGATACTGCCAGGAAATCACAGGCTCTACAGAGGCATGTTTTTCTAATGGGCACATCGATACTGCCAGCAAATCACAGGCTCTACAGAGGAATGCCTTTTTAATAGGCACATCGATTATATTTACTAATGATCTCCTGCAAGAAGTTTTCCATACTGTTGCTGTGATGCACATAGGGCATGTTTGCTAGTCATGCTGAACACTACTGTTGATTTAAAGTTAGCCGATGTCGTTTGGATATTGCCTTACTGCTATGTTTGTAGTGTTTCTCACTGTTTTCAATAATGTTAAGTTGAAGTTATACAACAGATACAAGTTGTATCATGAATGTTAAATGTGGACAGCTGAAACAGAATCAGCATTTCCCAGGGTAAAGAATATTCTGTTTTATTCATTTGCTATTGGAGGTGAGCGTTCTTAAAAGCTATTTATGTAGTTAATCGTGGTGCACGAAAGTGAATTATCGACAGTTAGTCGATTAGTGAAAAAATATGAGAATATTTAGAGAGGACTTCTTATAGAGATGTCATGACAATACCATGGGCAGATAAAAAGGGAAATGGGGAGGTCTAGGATAGAAAAAAAGAATATTTGTTAACGATTACCGGCACCAGAATGATCACGGGGCGAGAAGGTGAACACTTGAATACACCGTGGCCAAGCTATAGTTGCCCCACATGATGATCTTTGCCATACGACAGGTACTATCCAGAAGAAGAAAAGGAAAGTGTTGAATATTTCAGGTAGAACTAATTGAATATAAGTCTTTCATATTCACATTCATGTTCTATCTTCAGAGCAAACCAAGGGCAAGGGTGACAAGGACGATATAATTAAACAACTGGTCCTACTTTCTCTGCTCAACGGAAATGGAAATAATAATCCCCTCACCGGAAGTGGAAATAATAACATCCCCACCGTAAACGTCCCTAATGTCCAGATGATGAACGGTCAGTTTGTGAACATCGCTACAGGACAGCCGGCTGTACTTCTTGATCCTGTCACGGGACAGCAAGTGACACCTGCTCAGGTGTCAGTGAATCCAACCACAGGTGAGACAACTTTACTTATAACAGTTTACAGTTAAAACAGTACCGAAAGTCTAAGGCTAAGTACCAGCAAGCAAACCGAAGTCAGTTTTCAGCACATGCATCTTCCCTGTAACAACACACGGATGTGAGTCGTGCACCAACTCGCAATAACTAATAAACAAACTAAAAGCTTTTGAGCTAGAATGCAACAGAAGGATCTCCGGAATACTACAGACCAAAAGAAAAGAAACATTGACACTCTAAAAGATCCCGACATCGAAGAACATTGGTTTAAAAAAGCAGATTCTCTCGGAAACTGAAATACTTGAGCCATATCAAACACCGTAGTGGCTTAGAGAGAGAAGAAAAGTATCAGAGGACATGGCGACTGAGAAGAGAAGCCTGGGCCGACCAGAAGGAAGTTGGCCACAGGATATACACGGTTGTATATTTAGCCAGTCCAAATTAGTCACTTATCATGATAAGACAGCAGGAGTTAAGACTGAAGCATTAGGATCGATGCGGTTCCGTCTGGCTCATGTTGCCTACTCAGTTTCTGGTATAGACTGGTAGGTGTTCAGTGGACACATGGACACAGATTCAGTCAGTCTCACTTGTTTATCTATCAATTATTCCGTCTCATTTGTTTGTCCTTCAATTAGCCAGTCTCATCTGTTTCTCCATCATTTAGTCAATCTCGATGTTTGTCCACTACTTGTTTGTCCATCATAAATCTGGTTTAATCCATTGTTTCCCATTTGTTGAACCATAATTTGGTCAGTTATTTGTTGAGTGTGAAAACAGTCACGCGCTTTATCGTATAAATAGTGTTGTGTACTGTTTCACCGCTAAGAGAGACATGTAATGTATGCATCTATGCGACAGCTGTATCGTGTTTCGTACTGTTTCACCGCTAAGAGAGACATGTAATGTATGCATCTATGCGACAGCTGTATCGTGTTTCGTACTGTATCACCGCTAAGAGAGACATGTAATGTATGCATCTATGCGACAGCTGTATCGTGTTTCGTACTGTATCACCGCTAAGAGCGACTTGTAGTGTAAGTTATGAGTTGGATTATATTCACAGCTCTCTGGCACATCCATAGGTGCTCTGATTCCCCTCTCAACATATTCATCAGCGTCGCGAAGGTAATAGTGCCAGTCCTAAGCTGACTGACACGACTTCGTGTGCGTCTGGGGTGCTTATTATGCCTGGCTGTGCCGATCTGTAGTCCTAATTCTTGTATTTTTAGCAGTGATGTGGACAAGTTACTTCCACAATTCTTGGAATGTCCTATCTCTCTAAGGGCAAAGGCAATATCTGCGTGATCCATGGGCCGAATATCTTCAATTAATGCGGCACCTGTCAGTCTGTCAGTTGTTTCATTACCAACAACACCTGCATACCCTAGGTCAAATATGAAGTTAACTGCACACACAGGGGAGGTGTGCAATGGCTCAACCCACTGTCTGAGTAACCAGCCTGTCTCGACCCGCCGGATCATGCTCATAGAATCACTTAGCACACACACACACGGGAATAGCCCTGTGATTCTAGCTACATTAAAGTTTGTGTCACCGCCATCACCTTCATCATCATACTGCCGGTAGTGATAAAGAAGTCACAGCTGGCTTCTTGAACTGTTCTGTCTGAATAGCGAGCTGTGTGCCCGTGCACACTTATGTCCTTGTATAACGGACTTGTCTGTGAGGATCAGCACATCAGCCTCATCTGACTTGTCACAGATAAGCGCGCATACCTCGGCATTGACAGCAGCCGGAATTTGCTCCCGACAACTTCTATCAAGCGTCACGACACAGGAGAAAGTTAAATTGGGCGCTTTAGACGCCGGAATCCATTCCTCTCCTGGATGGATATCTGTAAGGCTGCGATCAAACCTCAATCCGATGTATGTCATCAAATTTGTTATCGTCAAAATTTCCCCGCTGGTTTCCACTGCTGATAAGTCTGACTTCATTGTTTGTGTGTTTGAGGAGAACAACGTTATTGAGGCCTTTGAAGGGTTGACATGAGCATTAGAATCTGCACACCAGGAGAAGATGCGATTACGTTCACTCTGCAACGAATTGGCAATCTCTTGACGATCTCTTCCATGTCGATATACTAAGACGTCATCAGCAAATGACAAGGTCCTGCCACTCCCGTGCAATTGCTGATGTTCTGTTGTTTTTATTCACCTAAAACAGAAGTCCAATATTTCAGGGGATGGTAGATAGGCAGCGTGCAGTCATAGGACCTAGGCTGCATGCAGTCGTGGGACCTAGGCTGCACTCTCTAGTGGGACGTAGGTGGGTTGGGTTTAGATCCAGTTCTATGTGTTTAGTTTAGTTAAAAGCACCACAAAGCCGGGAAACCCGGTCTTGCCTGCCTATACAATATTAGACTGTACCCATGACGGCATCTAGGCTGTTTTATTACGAAAGAACCATTGCTGCTCAGTTATCAGCACTGTGTACACATTGAAAAGAACTGGAGACAGCGGAGAACCTTGAGGCAATCCTGGACTGATGGTTATCGGTTCTAAGGACCAACATAAAAAAAAAGAGATTTTTATGTTATCATATTTTTTAAAGTTTGTTTTACATTCGTTGCCGTTTGTAAGTGTTATTTTGATGTTGTTTGTGAGTGCGTTCAACAAGTTTATTCAAAGTGAAAACGAAGAAATGGGAAGAAAACACACAAATTAGAAAGATACAAGTTTGGGAAAGGGGAGAGGGGGGGGGGGGGGTGAGGAGAGGGACTCCACTCATGTTCTTGCATCACATTCCTCGAGAAATTCTTGCATCACTGTCCTCGAGAAAGAATTAAGTCTCTAAGGTTAAATGGCTTCTTTATGGAGGGACCAGTCCTCTACGACGTGTAGCCTTACTCCGTCCATCTTTAGTATGCAGTTATCGCATTTACACTCGACATTGACTCGTCCGCCTCTATTTGCGAGTGTAGCTGTGTTGCGGCTTCCGGTTAAAATGGACGCTAGACAGCGGCGCTGTTCGAAACAGAGGCAATTTTTTGCTTCTGCCGGACGGTGGCCGAAGTATTTTTGCTCCATTTGTAGACTGGATATAGTTTCGTCGCCCAGCTTCTGAGTTGAATGCATGGCGTGACCCTGTGAGCTGCGGATTGCATTTGGAATGTTTTTTTCGACTGTGACCAACGTGGTGTGAATTGGAGATTCAGAAAATGGCGTGATGCCGGTCGTCAATGTTGGCGGTGCCCGGATGAGATTACAATTGATCGCGTGGGCAACTGCTGATCTGTTGGCGACAAGTTCTGCTATCATCAATGATGAACTTCATTTCTAATGTTGGACTGTTTGTGTTAGCACTTCGGATGGCTACCATATGCTTTAATGCGAGTGTTGCTAGATATGCTGAGACAGCAGTCTGTCAATCTTTCCACAAGGGACTGTGATAAACATTCTGAGTGTTTTTTCGTTGGCACAGGAGCGGAGCAAAGATGGGGCGACCCGTTTGCTATGAAGCTGAAACTAAGACTACCAGACTACCAGTAGCTGTGTTGCACCTCTGGCATTGTACTGTCTAATAGTTGGGGCACTGTTTTTTTCCTCACTGGTAGCTGTATCGATTTCTTGAAGTTTTTTTCAGTTGTTTTCCTTTTACCGGCTTGTCTTCAACCACACCTGAGTGTCACCAGTCTCCTAAACAGTGCTGGAGCTACCCAACGGGTGATGAGGGAAGATACTAGTTGGAAACGTATGTGCACCAAGTACACGTGTGCACACTTGTAGTGTATGTATCAACGTAAACTGTCTCATCCCTAAGAGAGACATGTAGTCTATTCATATATGTAACCACTGTGCCATATTGTGTACTGTCTCACTGTTAAGAGAGACTTAAAGTGTATAAACCAATGTGACAGCTCTCTCTTGTTGTGAATATTTGCCAGGTCAGCTTGCGGTCACAGCTACAGGCAACCCTGTCTTCCTGCAGGATTCTCTCACAGGAAATCTTCAGCCAGCCATTGTTGGCAACACCAGTAAGATGCTTCTTCTAATAACCATATTCTTTATGACTGATGTTGTTCGCTTTTATGCACAACACAATTCTCAATGATGTATTATATATATATATATATATATATATATATATATATATATATATATATATATATATATATATATATATATATATGTGTGTGTGTGTGTGTGTGTGCCAGCGTGTGTGTCTGTGTGCAATTGTGTATACGTACGTAAGTGTTCTTACGTTATTAGTTTGCATACTAAGTTTCAGCCCCTATTTATCAAGTTTTATGTTGACAATTTAACATACATTAAAGCTAAATATGATAAATCGCCACCACTATCATTACCATCTTGAACATGGAGTATCCACTCGCTCAGCCATGACGGCACTCCTCAGATCTAGTCAAATATATTGCATTATATTTTGACGTAGCCCTGTGACATTACCGACAGCTGTGCAGACTTTCCTTTCTGTCTCTCTCTCTCTCTCTCTCTCTCTCTCTCTCTCTCTCTCTCTCTCTCTCTCTCTCTCTCTCTCTCTCTCTCTCTCCCCCTCCGTATTTTATAACCTTGAAACTAGCAGTTTCAATTTATTTTCTTTGACAATTTTGAAAAAAAAAAAATGCGCATGGCCTTCATTTCATATCCAACGTTTAGTCACTTCCAAAAGATTAGGATTCTTCTTCTTTCTTTCTTTCTTCTTCTTCTTCTTCTTCTTCTTCTTCTTCTTCTTCTTCTTCTTCTTCTTCTTCTTCTTCTTCTTCTTCTTCTTCTTCTTCTTCTTCTTCTTCTTCTTCTTCTTCTGCTTCTTCTTCTTCTTCTTCTTCTTCTTCTTCTTCTTCTTCTTCTTCTTCTTCTTCTTCTTCTTCTTCTTCTTCTTCTTCTTCTTCTTCTTCTTCTTCTTCTTCTTTCTTTTTTTTCTTTTTCTTCTTCTTCTTCTTTTTCTTCTTCTTCTTCTTCTTCTTCTTCTTCTTCTTCTTCTTCTTCTTCTTCTTCTTCTTCTTCTTCTTCTTCTTCTTCTTCTTCTTCTTCTTCTTCTTCTTCTTCTTCTTCTTCTTCTTCATCATCATCATCTTCTTCTTCTTCTTCTTCTTCTTCTTCTTCTTCTTCTTCTTCTTCTTCTCTTCTTCTTCTTCTTCTTCTTCTTCTTCTTCTTCTTCTTCTTCTTCTTCTTCTTCTTCTTCTTCTTCTTCTTGCTTCTTTCTTCTTCTTCTTTCTTCTTCTTCTTCTTCTTCTTCTTCTTCTTCTTCTTCTTCTTCTCTTCTTCTTTTCTTCTTCTTCTTCTTCTTCTTCTTCTTCTTCTTCTTCTTCTTCTTCTTCTTCTTCTTCTTCTTCTCTTCCACCTTGTGCCTTATTCAAGTGTCGGGGAGAGATGTAACTTACTTTCTGCAACTCTGTCAAGAGCACTATTTAGATTGATGTTAATTTCTGGCCGTTACTAACGCTATCACTCCACGGTTTCTGAGGTCTTCCGCTATATCCGTTGTAGGGTTTCAGTGTGGCTCGCTGTGACAGATAGTATCAAGGCATTTTTCTTATGTGTCCAGACCACTTCCTTTGATGTTTTTTGATGTCCTGTAAGACTGGCTTTATTCCTAGCATTCGTCTGATTTTTCCTTGAAACTTTTGCAGCTCTTTGAAGGTATTTAATAGGATTGCGCTATATTTTCAAAGTATTGTTTTCTTTGTTCACTAATTTACATTGCTTGCATATATTGTCAAGTTCCGTTCTACATACATAACGTGTTCTGTATTTTAGGGAAGAAATGATTATTTGTATCACCCGAGTTTTGGGCAGCTACCCGATATCGGGATTGTCTGTGTAGTTGCCTCTGTTTCGCTATCAAGGCAGGGTCATCAATATAACATAAACTCATAGTTTTGTGATCACCACCTGCAGTACACGGAATAATATATTTATAGATCTCATATTTGCTCAATGTATGATGAAAGCCAGCTAGAGAACGGTACACATCCTTGTCTGAAACCTGTCTGGTGTGCTGTAGTATCTATCAATGAAATTTTCATGTACGCCTAGCACATGCAACTCTATTTTATGTAGTTTTTTTTAATGAGGATTTATGTAATGAATACCTAGTAACAAGTCAATCGACTTACCCACGTTGACTGACAATTTCAGTTTACAGTTAATAGTAGTTCCCTGGCACGGCAAACGGGTCACCCCAGAACTGCTCCGTTCCTGTGCCAGCAGAAACCAAACCAAATGCAAATCGCCGTACCTTGTACTAAAAAAACACCCACACAAACAGACCGCAAACTTGGCAAAGCCAATAGCATACCGACGCATTAAGTCCATAAAGCATCCGTCAGAAGTGCCAGCACAAACAGTACACCACTAGAAGCGCAGTTCTGTGTCCATGGAAGCAGCTGTGACAGAACAGTTTAGATACCGAAATACTGAGTTATAACACAAACAGCGACACAGCTAGAGATAATATCATGTATTCACTGCATTAGTCTTCAGAATAACACAGCTGACAATTTTACGACAGACCAAAACCTGTTTCTGTGAAATAATGTCAATGAATTCGTTTGTTCAAGTAATATGTTGAACATGTTGGTATCGTTTGTTAATGAAATGTCTTCAAGATGTTGGCAAAGTTTGTTTACGTTGTGTTTTAAAAGATTTTGCAATCCTTTGTTCATGTAATATTTGTTAAATGTTGATATACTTTGTTCTTATAATGTGCTGAACATTTCTCAGTAGCTTGGTCAAGCAATGTTAAACACATTTGCCGTTGCTGACTCATGCGATAAGTTTAAACATTTGTTGTCGTCTATTTCAAGTACAAGGGAATCCACTTCTGCCTGTCACCGCTAGGAGGAGGCCAGGAAGGCGAGTCAACTTTGGCGCCAACATGAACAACATCAATAACCGATTTATCCCCCTTGCACCAGCTCTGGCCAACCAACATACAGGTGTGTTTTTAACAGTTAAGGCAATAGGATATTATAACTGTCTGGAAACTAAGAGGCGTATCTGGCATGTTCTCTTTGGATTGTTATATATGATAAAATCTTCTGTGGTATATTTTCTATTGTACCCACTGATTTAAAATGCAATTAATGTGGTGGTGAAGTGAAGTACGAGATAGGCTGTAAACCTATTATCAAGGATTATGAAAAATAATTAAAGATTGAGGTGGTAAGATCGTGGGATATTTGAGGGAGAAAAAACCCAGTTATAACAGAATGAGAACACACTCTTAAACCCTCAAACTCAGGCAATATTTTCTCTGCGAAAGCAAAGAAATGACTTCAGTCTGCACTTTTTCCAACGATAATTCACTGGATACGTGTCAGCTTTTATAGATTCCAATATATAATTAAAAAAAATAAAATCTGTTGGCTTGGTTACTAAGATGTTTTATTTGTGTATACCTAGATATTACTATTTCACTTAGCTTTTTTGCGGGTTAGCTATGATAACTGAGACATCTTTTTGCAGGTATTCTATGATAACTGAGACATCCTTTTGCAGGTATGCTATGATAACTGAGACATCCTTTTGCAGGTATGCTATGATAACTGAGACATCTTTCTGCAGGTATTCTATGATAACTGAGACATCTTTCTGCAGGTATTCTATGATAACTGAGACATCTTTCTGCAGGTATGCATGCAACAGAACTGCCAGAACTAATTTTCCACAGCCCCACGGAGGACCCCAGAAGTAGAACAGGCGTGGAAGGCAAAGAGAGCCTCAGTGAAGCAGCTAAAGAAAGTACGACAGACACCCTCAAGCTCACGAGAGGAAGTGGAGATGGCGGAGAATGTGAAAAAAGATAAGGTGGAGGTTTTCAAGCGCTGTGCTGAAGAGGCCAAAGGAGCAAAGTGGGAAACTTTTGTCAATGATATGGGAGGCGATAAAACTTTAGGGAAATTCTGGAAACTGCAAAGGCAGATACAAAGAAAAGATCGGCCTATGACAGTCGGAACAATTTGTAGAGACGATGGTGTGTGTGTGACAACAGACAAGGAGAAAGGGGAGGCTTTTCTCCATAGTTTTAAAGCTCAGACAGATCATAATAATGTAGCATCAGGGATATAGTTAGAAAGGAGTTAGCTGGCACCTTGAAGAATATGCATTATGAAGTCATGATGCAGGTGGAAGATATCAAACAAATTTTGAAAATAGCAAAAGACACTGCACCAGGGCCTTATGGAGTCAGGTATGGTCATATGAAGGCTTTGAGTGATGTAGACCTGGCAGAGATGGCCGACTGTTTTAACCAGAGTATTAAGACAGCATCAGTACCGCAGGACTGGGTGCACAGCTATCTAATCCCACTACCAAAACCTTTAAAAGATCATTCTAAGCCTAGTGGCTTTAGAATCATCATCTTACAAAACACATCTGGGAAGGTCTTGGAGAAGATAGTTGCTGTAAAGCTACAAGAATTTTTGGAGAGGGGGAAGCTTCTCCCAAGAAGTCTGGGAAGCTACATGCCAGGAAAGGACACTTGGGTATTTGCGGCCACTTTTGCTTTTGACGTCTATGAAGGGTTCCAGAACAGACAGGAAACTATGGCGGTAGGACTGGATCTCGAGGATGCTTATAACAGAGTGAGATACAACATCTTAATAACTGCACTGAGGGAGAAGGAGGTCAGTCCATGGCTAGTGAATTGGGTTGCAGCTGTCCTGTATTAACGCCGGTTTGCTCTGCGACTGGGCTCCCCAGGACTGCCACAAGGATCCGCCATGTGCTCTTCAACGTGTATACGTGCAAGATTGCATGCCTAGAAGCACCAGGAGCTGGAAGGATACTGACTTTTGCGGATGATATACTTGAATATAGGCAGGGGGAAGGGAGGGAACAAACAACCCGGTATATACTAGCGACAGCAAATAATTCAAGATAATGCTCGCTCAGAGGATTTGATCATTTACACTGACGGTTCAGTGTCAAAAGGCAAAAGAAGTGCTTGGGGCTTCTTAGCAAAAGCTAATGGCCGACGTTTGGTGCAGGAGAGCCTAGCATATGATACTACAACATCCAGCTTAAGAATGGAGGTGGGGGCGGTCATTGCAGCTCTCCGCTGGCTAGAGAACACGTCACACACACACATCGTGATTGTAACTAATTCAGAAAGCATGCTAAGGAAGATCAGAACAGGTATGCTTCGTGCAGAGTGGCATGCTTCGCTGTGGAGGACACGGGTGAGGAGTATTGTCTGGATTTTTTCACCGGGTCAGGCCGGTGTATTGGGAAATGAACAGTCGGACAGACTGGGTAGCTCTGCGCAACTTGGTGGAATACTGCTACATGATAAGGCAGACGTGGTTAGTGCCTTGTGGGAGAGCGTGTACAGTTGGGAGGAGCAGATGGATCACAACAGTCTGGTGAGATTGATGCAGTTGGAGGTGACGAGATGTTCTGGCAGATGCTCAAGGCTCAGTGGAAAGGCAAGACGGACGTTTAATAAAAATGCTACTGGCACCATTAGTATCCGAACTCTTCACTGGCTGCTGAAGATGGGGACGGAGCGCATATGGGAATGCCCCGAGTGCTGTGATGTCGGTTCTTGAATCAAATCAAATCAAATTTGCAGGTACGCTATGATAACTGAGACCACTGACAATTACTACACGAATTTTCAATAAACTGACTAATCACCATAGTAACTCCCATAAACTGACAGTTCACTGCTTCATCTCTCTATAAACTGACAAATCACCAACGTAACTCTCCATAAACTGTTATTCACCACAGTAACTCTACATGCTGACAGTTCACCACGCTAGCTTTCTACATAACTGTCTATTTTACCACCCTAACTTTCCACATAAGGGACAGTTCCTCAAACTAACGTGAAATGTCACTGATATGCAGATATGAGTGCTGACTTGCCAGATTTTCATAATGTGTTTGTATCCTCACAGCAACAAGTGCGTCTGGTCATGATGCCGTGAACCTCATCTTCTTGTCTCCCTTGACACCATCTTCCTTGCCTCCACCAATCAACAACGATGGCAGCGCCACCCTCATTCGTGGATCTCTCCGCGATATTCTGGGGCCCAACTTGGCAAACTTCATCAGCAATGTGCCCCTGGTGCCAGGTCAAGGGCTCCCGAACTCTGCTGCTGGAAGTAAACAATGTATGTATGAGAAGGTCAAGGCTAGCCATCTTCCTGTCTACTTCTTCTGCCCTTCAATGGAGCATAGGTCCTCAACCTACCCACGCCAAATAGTGCTATCCTTCGCTATCGCACGGATCTCACACCATGTACTCCCGATCTTGTTAAGTTGGTAAAAAAAATGACTCACGAAGAGAACAGATTGCCCACACCAGAAAAAGACAGTCAGAATTATGTGGTCATGTGATGAAAGTGAGAAAACTGGAATAAATCGCGACAGTAGGACAGTTGGAGGGGGAAAGAGGCAAAGGGAGATCTAGAGAGACGACACTAGACAGTTTGAGGGAAAGAGTGGCAGAGACGATGCTAGACAGTTTAGGGGAGGAGAGGCAGAGGGAGATCGAGAGAGCCGAAGTTGGACAGTTTAAGGGAGGAGAGGCAGAGGGAGATCGAGAGAGACGACGCTGGAAAGTTTGAGTTGAAGAGAGGCAGAGGGAGATCGAGAGAGACGACGCTGGAAAGTTTGAGGGGAAGAGAGGCAGAGGGAGATCGAGATAGACGACGCTGGAAAGTTTGAGGGGAAGAGAGGCAGATTGAGATCGAAAGAGCCGTTGCTGGACAGTTTATTGGAAGATAGGCAGAGGGAGATCGAGAGAGCCGAATCTGGACAGTTTAGGGAAGGAGAGGCAGAGGGAGATAGAGAGAGACGATGATGGGCAGTTCGACATCATGGCATGGAGGATCATTTATATCAAAAAGGACTGATTGTTCACGAGACCGAAGGCTGTAGATCGACATGGACTTTAAGAAGAAAGCCTGTAAATAATATCTGGCAGTCTCAAACATCTGATGCTTTAATTTGTTACAAATACGTGATAATTTACTTTCAAGTAAACGATGTGGAGGTCTATGGCTGTTCAAATAACAATATTGTGAGACAAAAGCATTTACCTTTGAAAGTTAGACGAATATAATAATTAAGCCAGCTTATATGAATTAGGGGTTTATACAGCATATCACGTAAGGCGTAATGCAAAGAGTCAAAAGCTCCGTGTTAACTCTTTGGTGCAGGTCACATAATGACGCGCCTATATGCTGATACTAGTGATAACTGACATCGGGTACGGAAATGGGTGTGTCTAGCTGTTGATACTGATGATAACTGAGGTTAGATATGTGGATGGATGCGTCTAGGTGTTGAATCTGGTGATAACTGAGGTCGGGTACGTGGATGGGTGTGTCTAGCTGTTGATACTGGTGATAACTGAGGTTAGATATGTGGATGGATGCGTCTAGGTGTTGGATCTGGTGATAACTGAGGTCGGGTACGTGGATGGGTGTGTCTAGCTGTTGATAATGGTGATAACTGAGGTCGGGTGTCTGGATGGATGTATCTTGGTGTTGAAACTGGTGATAACTGAGGTCGGGTGCGTGGATGGATGTGTCTAGATGTTGAAACTGGTGATAACTGAGGTCGGGTGCGTGGATGGATGTGTCTAGGTGTTGAAACTGGTGATAACTGAGGTCGGATGCGTGGATGGATGTGTCTAGGTGTTGAAACTGGTAATAACTGAGGTCGGGTGCATGGATGGATTTGTCCAGTGTTGATACTGGTGATAACTGACGTTAGGTACATGGGCAAGTGCGTAAACAGGATTGTTTTTATAACTGTTTTGATATATTTAGCAGTCCCTGTATAAGTTTCTCCCTTTTGTCTGATCGTCCTTTGAATGGCAGTTGACAAATGGTGTTATGTGATCTACAGCTAGACTGAGATACCTAAACCTTTCAAACTAACACATAGAATCTCAGTAAATTCTTATTTGAAAGCTTTAACCATGTTCTTGAATGGAGCATATGGTCTATGCTCCCACCTACCACGCATTGGAGCACCAGAACCCCACTCGAGACACCGACTGCTTCACCCGATACATCAATACAGGAAGTGAAACTTAGCCGCACATGGAGGTCGGCACCTTTGGACTCATGCTCCCTGAGCATCCTCCCAAAGAAGAATATATTTTTAGTTTGGTGTGAGGTCTTCCAAACGTTTTGTTATGGGACCAAGCGTCACACTTTTCCCATATAAATATAAAAGTATTTGGTTATACAGTTCATATTATTTTTGAAACGTTATATTTATATGTCATTTTTTGCATTGTTAATATGCTTTTAAACAAGGATTAGACACCTTGAGCGCTCCTCCTGGCCTAAAACGTTTGTAATGGGAATAGGAAAATGAGAGCTTGCTTTCTTCCCCTCGAGGTTTTTCTGTAGTCGGCGCCATTGATGCTTGAAGTGCCAGGCACTGAGCTCCTTTCTGAAGTGACCATCTTCATGGCGATAAATGAAGTAACGTAAATATATGCATTTTGAGTTGACAGTGACACAGTCTGATCCGGCCCTTTGGTCCCAGATCTCCATAGTGGCACACAGATTACCTTGTTTATGTCTACAACACTGGCTTCCATGTCTTTTATTGTTCTTTCCTCTTGGTTCTTACCTAATTTGCGTCAAATTGTGTGGCTGAATCCTATTTCGAATGAATGATACTAAACCTAATTTCACACATTATTCACAGAATCAGTCTAATAAGAATTACATTCGGGTCGTATCTACACTACCAGTGTCAGACATGTGCCCTTACTACAGCTAATGAGCGCCAAATCAAAAGAGAGATATCCTTGGAGCGCTGTCGGAGTAACAAGAAGAGACTCAATCAAAATAAAGAAATGATAAGACAAGACTGAAACCAGACATACAGTTGATTAAAAAGCAACAGATGATATGGTATGACTATCTGATGAGAATGCCCTGGTATAAACGGCCACAGAAAGTCACCCTGAAGAAAGATATGAAACGAGAGCCAGGGGAAGGTTACGTACAAAAAGGAACGACGGCTTTTCAATAAGGTAACGAGAGAGAAAGAAGAAGAAGGAGAAGATTGCAAGCGTTAGGAGCAGCGGTGGTGCAGTGACTAGCTCACTCGCCTACCGCTATGGTGGACATATACTTTCATTCAGGCATATTAAAAAAAAAAAAACACTCCTTAGATCACAGTCACATGATACCCTAAAATAGATGCCAGGAAAGTTTAAAAAAAAAAGTAAAGTAGGTCAGTCTGATATTTTTCAAATCACAAATCGGATGCTGATTGGCCTGAGCAAATATTTCCCTACTCAGATGCGCAGAGTGTTTAGAATTGTGGAAATGAATCTTTGACTTGTCCTTGCTGTGTTGACTAGATTGTATATTGTCATGAAGTGTCTGTGTACACCTATACAGTTTATGCCTTGGTTTGATTCTCCTTAGCTTGCAATGTTGTCAGAAGTGGTGAGACTGTACCTTTCCGGATAAGTCCGCGTGGGGGACGCTTGTTACCATCAGAGTGTGACGCCATTGGGAAACTGTTGGATAAGTTTGTGCCGACCTTCCTCCAAAACTTTGTTCCAAGCGACGCCGCCTTCGCAGGCTTTGGCAGCAGCAACAGAAACAGCAACAACAGTCAACAGAGTGTCACCAGCAGGCCAAACATCATTGAGGCTCCTACCGCTAGCAGCAACACTGTCAGCAGTGGTACCAGCAACTTCATTGGTGGCGGCAGCATTAATGATTTTATTAATGTGAGAAATGATCATAATGGCTGTATCATTGCTGTGCCCAATATTGTGTCGCAATGTTAAATTGTGTGCCCTAAGTACAGCAGGTGTTTGGAAGAAAGCATTTGATTATACTGGTGTGTAATAACCGAGCATGTTGGCAGTGGTATCAGCCCTGGTATATTACTGCTCATAGATTACCCAGTCAATTTCGTCTGCTAGTTATTCGCTAACGTTCAGGAATATAACACACGCCACAATTCATAAGCTCCGAAATGTTTCTTACGTGAGGGGTTGTACACAGTTCATGTCACTTCAGCAGAGGCTAAACGCGACTGTACAGTTTGCATTCATATATGTGATTACACATGTTCATATTGTCATTTGTAAATAAACTAATGTTTTAATTAATGTGCAACGTGAAGATATTCATAATTTGAGGTGTGTGTACAAAGATTATTTAATAATTTTTTTTTTTTTTAATTTGCGGGCAGGGAGATATTTGTCAACTTATATTATTTGAAATCCACATATGTATTGTCTGTGTATAAGAGGCGTTATAGTTTTCCAATAATAAACATATTTGTTTTTAAACAAGCCTGAATCGTTTGTTTTTGATTAACATAAATTCGTCGTGTGAGTAGAGACATGGTCTGACAATAGATCTACATACTGGTATCACTGCCTAATAATTTCTTCTCTCCTTAAAGCTTTACTGCCATTGGTATTACTGCCGAATCATTTCTTCTCTGTTTAAAGCTTTCAGTTCCAAGCAGTTGTTATATTAACTATCCTAAAGAAATGAACTTGAAAGCAGCAAACTCTTTGGTTTGGGGACGTTGAGTAGGGTCACTATGGGAGAGTAGTCAAACTAACAACAGAGATCCAAGTGGTTAACATAACGCCTATCTGTGATACCAGACATCAAGTATTTCATGTAATCTCTGAAATGAAAAAAGAAACGTAGGGCGAGTTAGCTGGTTGTTTTAGAGCTATATTTCCTTTTCCTTGGTTGGTGAACTAGATAGTAGCACTTTGTATACTCGCCAGGTAGCTCTTCGCCTGGGCTCATGGACCTCTGAACTACCACAGGGATCTGCAATTTCCCCTGTGCTGTTCAATGTGTTTATGAACAAGACTGCATACCTGGAAACACCTGGAGTTGGCAGAATATTGACGTTTGCAGATGATCTTCTGATATACAGGAAGGGGAGAGATCGGGATCAGATAGCTCAGGACTTACAGGCGACAGTAGATAAGGTGATCGACTGGTGTACAGAGATGAGTGCTGTAATCAACCCAGAAGAGACAACCGTTCAGTGGTGTTCTTTGGACAACAGAATTGTTAGAGCAGATATTCTTAGACTCAAAACAAATGGCAGAGACATCACAAGAGACAACAGACTACGGTACCTGGGTATCATCTTTATCAGAAGTTTGTCTTTCAAGGATCACATAGAGGGGGTTGTGACAAAAGCTCAACAAGGTCTTAATGCACTACAGATTATGGCAGCGATGGACATGAAGCACACTGTTCACACTAAACCAGCACTTAATCATCTCAGTGATTGATTATGGATTAGGGTTACTCACTATCCCCAAGAGTCAGCTAGAGAAACTTGAGTGCATACAAAATGAAGCTATGCAGATGATCCTGGGATGTACAAGAGACACCCCGATTGTGTGCATGCGATACATCCTTGCACTGCCGACTATTGCATATAGGCTAACGGTGCTGTAGGCCAAGTCATACACTGCAGACAAAGAACACCCTCTGTATAAAGCTTTGGCTGCAGGCAAGGGTCAGAGGCTAAAAAAGTGGGGGGGGGGGGGGAGATCGAGGATGGCTCAAGCAGAAGACACAATAAGACAAGTAAGCATGCTTAAGAACATTGGGGGAGGGGAGAAGTGAGTCAGAGTACCAGAGGAAAAGTCTGATCTGTGTAGGTTTATGATCACAGTGGGCCAGGAGTGCAGAGAGTGCCCAACGGGTGCTACGGAGGTGGAACTCAAACAGTTGATTCACGACAATTCACGCCCAGATGATCTGATTATCAATGCAGATGGTTCGATGCTGAGAGAAAAGAGAAATGTCTGATAGGTTCGTAGCGGCGAAAGCCAATGGAAAATCTTTAGTGCAAGACAGTCTAGCATATGACACCACAACATCTTGCATGAGAATGGATGTGAAGGCGGTAACTACAGCTCTCCTGTGGTTAGAGAACAAAATGCATACACATTTCGTAATTTTAGCATGCTGAGAAAGGTGAAGATAGGGATGTTTCTAGCAGAGTGGCAAGCTTTACTAGGAAGGTGACGGGTAGTGAGCATACATTGCATCTTTACTTCAGGCTATCACGTCGTAGTGTATAATGAATAGGCAGACACACTGGCTGAATCTGCACCACTGGGTGGTGAACTGGTATATGACAAGGCAGATGTGGTCAAGGCCCTTTGGGAACAAGCAACGGAATTAGTAAAGAGACAAGATTATTTTAGCCTAAAGAGAATTAGGCACCTGGGTGCAACCAGAGAGTCTAGTGGCTCACTACACTAGGAGGAAAGGCAAAACGGACATATAGCCAGATCAGTATTGGAACTCTGCGCTGGCTGCTGAAAATGAGAACGGAGCACGCATGGGAATGCCCTGAGTACTGTGATGTCAATTCTTGACAACTCAACTCAACTTATGTGTACACATTCCCATTCACTTTGTAGTCTCTCAGTTTCTTCATGAGACCTTCTTTCCAGACCTTGTCAGAGGCTTTCTTTAGATCTATCCATGACACGAGCATTATCTTCTTTTCTTGGAAGGCATCCTCAGTTTCTTGAGAGAAGAAAGTAGTCTGAAGTCGGTTGTCTGATCTTTTGTCGAGTTGTCACATATCACTCCTGTCACGTGCCTGATTTAAGGATTTCTCCTTAAGAACCAACAGCACTCAGAAATAATTATGTTGAGTCGTTTGGCTCGTATTGTTCTAAGGGATGCCCCGTGGCCAATATACGCTCAACTTATTTCTGGAGCAGGGCAACTCAAGTTTTGGCACTACAAAATATATCTGTATATGTAAACAATATTCCTAGGCACACTTGGCTGGAAACCCCCATTACTATAAAAAGAAAGCCCCCAGGTTATGATAGTTTATTATCATAACCATGTTAACACATATAATATTTATGATTCATACACACACACAACAATGCTAAACACTTAGAAAGGTGAAATAGAGACACCTAAGTCAGCCATAAAAATGAATGCATGTAATCAATACAATATATATATATATATATATATATATATATATATATATATATATATATATATATATATATATATATATATATATATATATATATATATAAATAGTGAAGTAGACACCAGATCTCAGTGGAAGGATCCCAGAACACAATGACAAGACTCAACAGAAATTTAAACAGCCAGAAAGTCCTGGAGGTAACACTGTCTCATCCTAGGAATCCATTGTAGCTGTGGGGAATATAGCATGACATAAAATCAAAACTGGCACTTATCCTAGTTCTACTGTTGATGCTTCCCTCAGCTCCTGGAGATTCGACTGTCTTTGACTCTGGTAATTCTGCTTCAAGTGGATCAGGTAGTAGAGGAGTACCTCACCATAGAGGACACAGACTGTATAGGTACTCAGCAAGTCTCTCCCACCGGTCAGGTCACAATTCTGTCTCTGAGCTCCACCAAGCTCCTGAAGACTGGTATACTTGAGTATGGATATACTCTCTGCAATTGTTCACCTGCTCTGGAGTTCACTCACATGCTCTGGCACTGTTAGGATGTTTGGGGTATATGGCACCCCATGATGATGATGCTAGGTACCTTCACTGGTGTTAGCTGGTGGGTAGTTGGTTGATAGTTGGTTGGTGGGTGTTGGTTGGACTGTGATTATTCTGCCAGCTCTTCACAAAGGTTTTATCCTGTCAAGAAAGAACTCAGAATTAGTCATCACCAAGAGGGTATCATCTTGACAGGAAAGACTCAGAATAAGCATCAGTCACCATCCCACATCAGCCTACTCCACCTCTGCTCCTCTGTTTCATTCCTCAGAGTGTACTCTCAAGACCAGGAGACAATGTCTCCCATCATTTATCTGTCTGTTTAGTGCAAGAGATGGAACGTCAGATATATATATAGTGGAGATAGATAGACGCTCTCACACATATATCAATCTCTCTCCCCCCTCCCATCAGCACTAAGACACCAATATTTACAGTCAGTACCCCTATCCCCTACGACTCTCAAGCCATTCCCACACATCCATTGATCTGTGTCAAACACACTCAACGCAACGCTCTGGCTGCCCAAGTACTGACCTAAATTCTCCGTCCCCATTCAGATGCACAAACTCCTGTTGTTAGTTCAAATGGTACACTTGTAGGGTCATAATCTTTACCAATATGTGTGGGTTTTTTAGGGCATAGGCTATTTAGTCTGTACAGAAGAAGGTCTAAGTTCGAATCCGCTTCTCTACAGATAAAGAACGGTCGAACTATTTGTGATCCCATAGCCGATTCTGATCTCTCTACAGCAGTGACCAACTTTAAAAAGCTATATTTAGTGTACTCGTAAACTATAATTAACTTACCCAAGCATAGGAAAAGACATGGACACTACAGGCCGCCTTCTTAACTTGAAATTTACTGCGGCGTCGATGGATACATCTGAGCTCTAGGAAATCCGGCAGAAACAATTCCCGCACAAATTCAAGTTAGCAGTCGGTAAGAAGAAGTTCCTTGTATACATGAGCAAGGAGTAAACCGGTTTCCAGGAGTATTCAAATAACTCCAGCAATATTTATCATACAGTTGCAAATTTGAAAATGACGCTAATTCAAACCAACTAGAAGATGTAGATATTATAATTTTATCCGATAAAGGCTTTTATAGATTTAAGGGACTACATACCTTTCCGGACGAGTCCAAGTTTGAAAGTTTTGTCGAGCACAGGTAATACAGGTCCCGACTCTTTTACGGTAATGTGTAGTGGCGTGTCATTCCTTGACAGAGTAGCACTGTCTAAAGCCTGCCTGTTGTGACTTGAAGATGTTTTCACTTTCCATGTACCATTGAAGTCTAAGGTTCACAATGCCTTTAACTATTTTGCAGAAACAGCTGGTAAGACTGATTGGTCTGTACCTGGAGGCACTGGTACAGTTTTTTCCTAGTTTTAGGAGAGTTATCTGGTTGCTTCTTTCCTTGTTTGTGAAACTTTGTCAATGGCAAAACAGTTATTAAAAAATATGTAGCTGCTTTGTTTTGGCTATTGTCCCTAGGTTCTTGATAATTTCGTTGGTTGTGCCATCGATTCCAGGCGGCTTTCCTATTTTCAGCTTTGCCATTGCTAACTCTAACTCGCAAGACGTAACTGATGTCTCCAGTACCTCTAAAAGTTCTATGATTTTGTCTTGAATGTTGTCATTTCTCCCGTTCCTCTCGCTGCTTACCTGGATTGACATCAATGTTGCTGTCTTTAGCAGATAAGTCTGCAAAGTGGTTAGCTATCTGTTTTCTTGTCAAGATGGCTACTCCTGTATACATTGTAGTATTTGCCTTTCTCTCTGTGTTCTCATCGTTAATTTGTTTTACTAGCCTCCACAGCTTCATTGTGTATTTTTTAGAGTTTAGAGACTTTGTTCTTTTATGCTAACTTGCCCGTCAAGTTTGCAGTTTGACTCTTTGAAATTTGGCCTTTGCATATCGGTAAAAGTTGAATAAGGTGTGATTTCTGCTTTCTTTCTCTTTTTTCCATATCATTGTGCTTTTGTTTTAGATCACAATTCCAGTGTGACTTATTGCCTACAGGCACCTCTTGGCATTGTTTCCGGGACTGAAGGCAATATATTTGCTGAACTTTTCTACTACTGTTTCTGCATCGTTATCAGTTTCCAATCTGACTTCTTATTTCATCTTGGCAGAGTGTTGTTCTTTCTTGTGGATTGTTTTTCTACCACTAGAAAGACGTTAGAAAGGTATATAACAAAAATGTAAGGGATTTGTTTGTAAGAAAGTACATTCCTATACAAAGCAGACCGTATGTGGACCCTTTATAGACATAAATACCATGTACTGTTTCTGTTAAGTGGATGCCAGTTGTCCAAATAAAAGAGACTTGTCTGTAGTTTAAAGAACAATACTCCACAGGGAGGGCGATTGAGAGAAATATTTGAATCCTTTCCTACTGACACAGTACACTTTGCTTTGTTAAAAGCCACCGCGTTCTGATGTTTTGTATCGAGCTTTGAAACAGTGCTTGTTAACTGGATTTACAAATTAACACGAGTCTCGCGACGCATTGACAGCCATGTACGGACTGTGGCGACTGAGAAAACACTTATCGGTTGTAACTAATTTTAGTTGACTAATTAATATCAAATAATACCTGAGACGTTGACAAATCTGGTAATTACAAAATTTAATTCTGCCTTGAGTATGAAACATGTGGGTTCGAGGATTAGGTTGAGCTTATTCATAGTTGGAATTACTAGAAGACAAGACAGAAAAACAAAAGGTATGTACATTTCGGTTGTGTTGTGGTGTCGTCAAATTTATAGCAGACTTAAGAAGAAACTCCACAGGGAAGCATGTACAGCAGGAGTCTACCAATCATCAGCATAAGTGATCCGTCGTCCACAATTGTTTCGGCCCACGAGCTCATAGACAATTTCAGAGAGTGGGCCTACCTGAGTTCATGAAGCTCAGGCTAGATCTGCTCCTGCTGCACGTGTTGCCGAATGTTCTCGGACAGAGACAAGATGACGAAAATGGTGACAATGGAACAGGTATTGCGAGATTCGAAGTTTATTTACATAGTCGCTGCAGTAGCCTATTAGATCAGTCAGCATACCTTGACGACCAAGTGGCAAGCTTACGCTTGGTTTATCGGACACATGTTAGACTCTGTTGGCAATTGGCAGAGGGACACCGGCAGACAATTCGGACACGATGGACTTAAGGGATGAGACTTTCTTTTCCACTAGACACCTGAACCAGCCCGTCTCCCGACGTTCCGGAGTGTCCAGAGCCAGCATGAAGCCCTTTCAGCAGCCTCGCCTAGTTGTTTTAATGATCGTTTGCGCTAGTTTCCTCGCAAGCCCAGCTGCTTTATCACATTGTATACGGAAATGGAGATGAGACCTCTTGCGCTTACCTCGACGGCGAAGATTCTTACTGGGTACGCTTCGTCTCTCCTGAGACCAGCTGCGAGGTCAATGTATTTTTAGAGCCTATACATATGACTTTCGTCCATTCGCGTCTCATACAGCACGGTCAGCTCAATCAGGACGAGCTGTGGTTTCTCCGCACAGTGTAGTACTTAACATTAAACAGATGTCCTTTCTTTAAACTCACGGCCTAATGTTTATATATTATCCACGTCGTTAATGGATGATTCATGTAGTGCTAAATAGTAGCAAAGGGAAAGGCGTTTCGGTCATATGTAGTTCATGGTCCTAGACGTAGTTGTAATGAACCTAGCGACTGTTAAGGCAAGGAACACTGCCACATTTCGTTTAACCGTGAGACAAAATATCAGTTACAACATTAGAAACACGTATCACATATTTTGTTTCTTGAGACAAACCCACCAGAGTCACGTCAGGGCAACAATATGTTCTTCACAACCACTCGTTGGCCAGCACCAGATATCTGGCATCTACTGAGCCAAGTTCAGAAGACAGCAACAGCTACTACCTGGAATGGAGTTCAGTGAACCTGTATATTACAGCATAAGGACCTATTCTTCATTAATAATTGTTGTCATTGTTATCGTCTATCCGACTCACGGAATCAGATGCAAGATAAATTAAACAACACTGATGCAACATAATGGCAGTTTGGGATAGAAATTCATAAGGAAAAGGCAAAGATAATGAGAACAAATAAGACCAATAGTAATCTTGTTTTTCGTAACGATAACCCACTCCACGATGAGCATTCGTACACATATTTGGGCAGTAATATAGATAAAGATGGTGAAACTGATAACAATATTAAAACACGAATAAAGAGCAAGAGGACTTTTCCTTGCACTAGGACACATGTGGAGGTCAGTCGAAGGCAATGATAGCTAATACTTAAATTTGGTAATTCTGATGTCGAATCAGCACTGCTGCATATAGCAGAGACACGGAGGACACCTAACATAAGTACTAACTAATTACAAATATTCTTTAACTGGTGTCAACACAGAAGACAGGAACCTGAATGGCACGTTAGAATCCCTAAAATTGAGCTTTTGGGGAAGAATGAAACAAATTACCGTGACATGCGTTGAGAAAAGCAGAGAACAATATAACCAGAATATCTTTGCACTGCACCTCACATGGATAAAGAAATAAAGGCAGACCACAAAAACACACAGAGCAGGGAGCTAAAGAAGGAAGTTAAAATGACAGAGAGGATATAGGGTGAGCTACAAGCATTAGTAAATGGTAGGACAGCCTGGCGTGAGTTGGCTGAGGTATATGTTGCATTTAGGGATCAGGGGCAGAAGAAAGAAGAAAGAAGAAGAAGAAGACAGAAGTAAGAAGAAGAAGGAAGAAGAAGAAGAAGAAGAAGAGAAAGAGAGAAGAAGAGGAAGAGGTAAGAAAGAATAAGCAGAAGAAGAAGAAAGGAAGAAGAATAAAAGAAAAGAAGAGAAGAAGACGTAGAAGAAGAAGAAAAGAAGAAAGAAGAAGAAGAAGAAGAGAAGAAGAAGAGAAGAAGAAGAAGAAGAAGAATGAAGAAGAAGAAGAAGAAGAAGAAGAGAAGAAGAAGAAGAGAGAAGAAGAAGGAAGAAGAAGAAAAGAAGAAGAAGAAGAGAAGAAGAAAGAGAAGAAAGAAGAAGAAGAAGAAGAAGAAGAGAAGAAGGAAGAAGAAGAAGAAAGAAAGAAGAAGAATAAGAAAGAAGAGAAGACGAGAAGAAGAAGAAAGAGAGAAGAAGAAGAAGTAAGAAGAAGAAGAAGAAGAAGAAGAGAAAAGAAGAAGAAGAAGAAGAAGAGAGAAGAGAAGAAGAAGAAGAAGAATAAGAAGAAGAAGAAGAAGAAGAAGAAGAAGAAGAAGAGAGAAGAAGAAGAACAAGAAGAAGAAAGAAGAATAGAAGAAGAAGAAGAGAAGAAGAAGAAGAAGAAGAAGAAGAAGAAGAAGAAGAAGAAGAAGAAGAAGAAGAAGAAGAAGAAGAAGAAGAAGAAGAAGAGGAAGAAGAAGAAGAAGACGAAGAGAGAAGAAGAAGAGAGAAGAAGAAGAAGAGAAGAAGAAGAAGAAGAAAGAAGAAGAAGAAGAAGAAGAAGAAGAGAGAAGAAGAAGAAGAAGAAGAAGAATACGAAGAAGAAGAAGAAAGAAGAAGAAGAAAAAGAAAGAAGAAGAAGAAGCGGAAGAAGAAGAAGAAGAAGAAGAAGAAGAAGAAGAAGAAAAGAAGAAAAGAAGAAGAAGAAGAAGAAGACGAAGAAGAAGAAGAAGAAGAAAAGAAGAAGAAGAAGAAGAAGAAGAAGAAGAAGGAAGAAGAAGAAGAAGAGGAAGAAGAAGAAGTAAAAGAAGAAGAAGAAGGAAGAAGAAGAAGAATAAGAAGAAGAAGACTAAGAAGAAAGAATAGAAGAAGAAGAAGAAGAAGAAGAAGAAAGAAAGAGAAGAAGAAGAAGAAAAGAAGAACCGAAATAAGAAGAGAAAAGAAGAAGAAGAAGATAAGAAGACGTAAGAAGAAAGAAAATAAGAAGAAGAAGAAGAAAGAAGAAGAATAAGGAAGAAGAAGAAGAAGAAGAACGAAGACAGAAGAAGAAGAAAAAGAAGAGGAAAAAGCAGAAGAATAGAAGAAGAAGAAGAAGAAGAAGGGAGAAGAAGAAGAAGAAGAAGAAGGGAGAAGAAGAAGAAGAAGAAGAAGAAGAAGAAGAGAAAGAAGAAGAAGAAGAGAATAAGAAGAATAGAGAAGAAGAAGAAGGAGAAAAGAAGAAGACGAAGAAGAAGAAGAAGAAGAAGAAGAAGAAGAAGAACGAAGAATAAGAAAAGAAGAGATCAGAAGAAGAAGAAAACTAAGAAGAAGAAGAAGAAAGAAAGAGAGAAGAAGAAGAATGAAGAAAGAAGAAGAAGAAGAAGGAAGAAGAAGAAGAAGGAAGAAGAAGAAGAAGAAGAAGAAAAGAAGAAGAAGAAGAAGAAGAAGAAATAAAGAAGAAGAAGAAGCAGAAGAAGAAGAATAAAGAAGAAGAAGAAGAAGAAGAAGAAGAAGAAGAAAAGAAGAAGAAGAGAAGAAGTAGAAGGAAGACAGAAGAAGAAGAAGAAGAAGAAGAAGAAGAAGACGAAGAAATATTAGAAGAAGAAGAAGAAGAAGAAGAAAAGAAGAAGAAAGAAGACGGAAGAAGAAGAAGAAGAAGAAGTAAGAAGAAGAAGAAATAGAAGAAGAAGAAAGGAAGAAGAAGAATAAGAAGAAGAAGAAGAATAAGAAAAGAAGAAGAATAGACGAAGAAGAAGAAGAAGAAGAAGAAACGAAGAGAAAGAAGAAGAAGAAGAAGAAGAAGAAGAAGATGACAATAATAAAGAAGAACAAGAAGAAGAAAGAAGAAGAAGAAGAAGAAGAAGAAGAAGAAGAAGAAGAAGAAGAAGAAGAAGAAGAAGAAGAAGAAGAAGAAGAAAATCAAGCGCCCACACTGATGCCTGACGCTGAATCCTGTTTGACAACACCCAGGAGTCAAAAAATGAATAAATATAATGCTCTTTGATAAAACTACAGTCAGCTACTAAACGTAATGAACAATGAAGACATGGACAATTCTGCAGGCTTCTATAACCAATGTATCTTAACGACGAAGAATGAGATTTGTTCATAGGAAGTCACCAATAGACTGGCCAAGTTAAACATGGTAAAGACTAGTAGGGTTAGCCCCTAACAATAACATTACAACAGATATGAAAACTTGAGCACAGCTGTGTCAAAACGTAAATCATGGACTGTTTCAACAACATTTCAAGATCATCGAGGGTAGGGAGTCAAAACTTTACTATTTGAAGATTACTCCCTGGAAAAACACCGACAGTTTACAGCACATGTTTTAAACTGAAGAAAAACTGGCTCACTTATAGCATTATGTCTTTGGCGACACCTACAGTTAAGACATAAAAAAAAATGAAAGGTATGATGGCAGGGAAAAGAAGCAGGGGTAGACTAACACAGACCAAGGACATGTGACATAAGAAAGACAAAGACAGTCACAGCCAAATATTGGTAGCCATCAAATTAAAAACAAATATAAAACATAAAATAGACGACATCCCAGAAACAATATGCTTTTTTGGTTTAGGTTCAGAAATGCGGGACAATATACAGTTAAAAAATGATTGTTACTATGTAACATTCGGGTTTGAATTGATTTGATTCATCACAGCACTTGGAGCATTCCCATAAGCGCACCGTCCCCATCTTCAGCAGCCAACGAAGAGTTTCGATAATAATGGTGCCAGTAGCATTCTGATTAAACGTCCGTCTTGCCTTTCCTCTGAGCCTCGAGCATCTGCCAGAACCTCTCGTCACCCCCAACTGCATTAATCTCACCACACTGTGGTGATCAATCTGCTCCTCCGAACTGTACAAGCTCTCCCACAAGGCACTAAACACGTCTGCCTTATCATGCATAAGTATTCCACCAAGCTGTGCAGAGCCAGCCAGTCTGCCGACCTGTTTATTTCCCAACACACCGGCATGACCCGGTGAAAAAATCCACACAATACTCCTCACCTGTGTCTTCCGCAGCGAGGCATGTCACTCTGCACGAAACATGCCTCTCCTGATCTTCCTCAGCATGTTTTCGGAATCAGTTACAATCACAATGTGTGTGTGTATCGTGTTCTCTAGCCAGCGGAAAGCGGCAGTGACCGCCTCCACCTCCATTCTTAAGCTGGCTGTTGTGGTATCATATGCTAGGCTCCCCTGCACCAAATGTCGACCATTAACTTTTGATAAGAAGCCCCAAACACTTTTTTTTTGCCTCTTGATACTGAACCGTCTGTGTAAATGATCAAATCTTCTGAGCGAGCAATTTCTTGTATTAATTGCTGAATTTCCACCTCTGTGGCACCTGCTGGCCAGTCACTGTATTCCCGGCTCAGTGTGATTATGACTCTACACGAGTCTTACTGTTTAGGTGGCTATGTAAATGTAAAATTCCGGTGCGGTGGAGCAATATAACAGCTATGCGATCAAAAAGCTTTTTTTTATTTTTTTGCATCAGTTATATCCTATACAAGCAATGCTGGTTATGTTCTTTAGTTTTATCTTCCAGACATTCATTTTCAGCACCATACTTTCCAATTAAAGGTGCCCAGTACTTTGATTTGACTAATTTGCATTGCATGGGTTATATATATATGATAGGTGCCGGGCTAAGGTAGCTGAGGTATTTTGAGGCCACCCCCTGACTACCCCCCCCCCACCCATTTCTAAAAAGGGAGATGGTTGACCACCCCTCACCTCCCCTCCCCCACCCTCCAATACTTTTGTAACGAAACTGAGAAGCCTTCTGTAACCACTGGCATACGTTTTCTTTACAATTATGTGTTTATTTATTTCATATTACGGCTATCCTCCGAACTTCGGGCACTAAAGATGAAGACCGCAAAATTCCTTTTGAGCCAGTCACGTGACTTAATTTTCCGGCGACTACGGCCACCGCCACGAGTCCTTCAGGCCGCTCACGCGGCGGGGATTGGGACTGAACTAGATGGCTAGGACTCACGAGCAAAGCTTCAGGAGATACCATCTAGTTTAGCCCCAATCCACGCCGCGTTAGTGGCGTGGGAGACTCGTGGCGGTGGTGGTAGTCGCCGGAGAACCGCAAATTAAGTCGCCGGAAGTGCGCAATTGAAAAGTGATTGTGGCTCAAAAGGATATTTGCGGCCGCCATCTTCAGTGCCCGAAGTTCGGAGGATAGCCCATATTACTTCATGTATAGTAGGGGAGTCGCCATGGCGTAGCTGTTAGACGCTCGTGGGCGGATCGGAAGGTCGTGGATTCGCTCCCTGGCGTAGCCGGACTTTCAAAAAAGGACCTTGACTCCCAGGTCGACCCGGCCTTGAGTGGGTATTGGGTGCAACACCTGGAAGTAAAGGCGGTCAGTGTGATGCTGAACATGTCATCCATCTTGTGCCGATTGGTCTATAAAAAATAGGTCTAGCTCTACATGCCCTATAAGCCTAAAGGCGTGGAAAAAGGATCTTTCCTTTTACTTTACTTTTACCTGTATAGCAGTGTATTTTACTTGCCTGTTTGCCATTCAGCATATATTAATTTGATCATAGGCTGCTGAACATGGGTGCTAATGAACTTGAAGATCCCACACATTTTGTAAACAGAGGGGGGAAAAGGTGGGGGGGGGGGGTCTTATATTCTGTGCATTTCCTGCTTTAATTCCACTTTAGAACAATTCTTCAGTTACACATGTTCAAACTTCTGTGTTAATGCTATCTGTGCTCTGACTTGTGTGTACGTGATTTTTTGCTTGGGTTATCGTTGCTGCTGTTTCTTTTGTTTATCTTCCATCAAATCATAAAGGCGCCATTATGAATGTTTTCGGCATCCTTACTATAACAAGATATGCAATATTTATGTAACTGTATGTATGGTAACGTCTCTTTGGTATAAGGCTCCGAATTGTTAAACCGGCAGCGTCAATGTGTGTTCAGATGTAACAGTTACGTTTCACAAAGTGTTAATGTCCCTGCTAGCGGGGCGTGTTTGCGAGCTGACATATAACAATAACAAGAATACTAGATATTTCGCGTAAACGTAATAGACTAAATGAAACTGTGTACGTCATTTGACATGTATGAGATGAGACATACACCAAGACACAACTATTCCAGACTAACACATCTATTCAGGATTTACAGGTGACAGCTTGTCTAGACATCATGTCTGCCGATGGTTAAGAGAGAAATACATCGTGGCATCAATAGCAGGTGACAACCGACCAGAAGCAGGGTCGCTGCCTCTTGACGGCCCTCAGGCGCCGACTGCTGCTGGTTGGAAATCTGACCTGGTTTGTGTCTGAGAGATCTTCTTCGAGACCCGGCTGAAAGTTGTCGCCATCTTGGACCTCAGTCGGACCTTGATTTAGCAGTAATAGGGATCTCATATACTGTAATATCTCTTTCCTTGACGTTTGAGTCTGTGGCCATGCCCTGGTTTTCTGCAACAAGAAAACGATTGATTTAACTTATTTGGCAATATTAGTCAATTTACACGAGACGACACGCATTTCCGCCAAGTACATGGCTGGCAAATCAAATTTACCCTTTACAAATCATATTAATCCAATTGCAAATCAGATTCACCTTCTGCACATTAAATGTATAATTTTGAAAATCAGATTCACTCTTTTGCACATTAAATGTATAATTTTGAAAATCACATTGACGCTTTCGCAGATCAAACTTTTCTACAACAAAAGCATACAATTTCTTCTTCATGTTTTTTTTTTCTTTCTTGGAACGCCTACTGTTGTTACAAAAGTCAGTACCTCGGCGATTGCTTCTTATCTAATCTTCAGTTTAAAAAAAAAAAAAGTAACTGAATCCACAAATGAATCTTGGAAATTTGACAAGAAAAATGCCAACAAACAACAAACAAACGTTTCGACCAACTTCTTTGTCATCAAACATAACGTCTTTGCTTAACAACAAACGAAAATCACTGCTCACCATACATTAAAAAAGAGGTTACTTTAACTATGCAAAGGTCAAATAGTATGAGAAGCAATGGCGTAACTGAATACAAACTTATGTCAAAATGTAGAGAAATGGTCATCTTTCCAATTGTAACAAACGGATGTGAGTCGTGGACTATTTAGTAGTAAAATTTGGGCTTTTAAACAAGTGAAATAAGAATATTTATCAATCATCGTGGACTAAGAAGAGAAAATATTGACGTTCTTCGGAATGTGAATACAGAGGAAGTCTGGCTAATACACAGTGCCGATTCTGGGAAACTGAAATGCATCGTACATGTTAACGCCATAACGGTCTTGAAATAACAGTAACGGATGTTAGGTTTCGTAGAAAGTTCAGGGGACCACCAGTATGACAGTGGACACCGGATATCGATGACAGCCTGGTCAAAAACGTTTTTCAGACGGGACAGTTGGCAAGGAGCTGAATGACTTTCTATCTTGCCCTGGTAGGAGCAGTGTTCTGTAAACGTCCTGCTATCTCTCTTCTTATAGTCTTTTCCCCTTGGCGCCTTCTTCCTCACATACTGCATTTCATTTCTGAAACACCTTTGTCAGTGTTATGATGGCTTACTGTCTTCATTAGTTTCCTAATCTCTTTTCTCCTGCAGCTTTCCTGTTGTCACGACATAACGTTTTCCATTCTACAAGCCTAAATATTGTGTACTTTCTTCATCTGTATAATTTTTCTTTCTGTGTGAATTTCTTTGAAAATATGCATATTGCTTTTTTCACCTGTCCATTACACACACAAACACACACACGCGCAGGCTTATATATATATATATATATATATATATATATATATATATATATATATATATATATATGCGTGTGTGTGTTTGTGCGTACTCCTGAGCAAATAAGACATACAATCGAAAGATGCTGGAATAAGAAGGAGACATATATACTTACAAACGAAACGATGAACAATGAATTGCTCTTATAAAATTTCAATAACACGAAATCAGCAACAGACCGAAATCTATGCTGCATAACTATTTCGCAATGAACTATTGTCATGTGAGGGTACACTATACTTATAATCAGACTGCAGTGGATAGAGAGCAGAGCTCCTTTACTAACCATAATAGCGGCCGCCAAACTTCTGCTGAAACAACACTTCAAAACTATGATTTATTAGTTAGTTAGTTATTCCTCTTGTGCCAAAGATGGCGCATAGGGCAGAGGTCATAGCTTTCCACGTCTGTCGGTTCGTTGCCACTTGATGTAGGTCTTGAGTGCGACTGAGACCTATGGTTGAGCTCTCCCTTGTGATGGTTCTACGGAGAGTTTCTTTTGGTCTTCCCTGTTTTCTTTTACCCTCTGGTGACCATATGAAGGCTTGGTGGGGAAGTCTCTGTATGTCCATTCTGAGTACGTGACCGATGTAATTCCAGCGACGCATTCTAATAAAATCAGACACATATTTTTGTTTTGTTTCCTGTCTTATAGATGTATTGGACCTAAAGTCCGACCAGTGAACATTCAATAGCTTTCGGAGGCATCTATTCTCGAAAGCGACTAGTTTCTTATCGATTGATACTGATGATTTCCAACTCTCACAACCATAAGTTAGCACTGGGATCACACAGGAATTGAAGACCTTAAGTTTCGTGTTGTTGCTGAGTGATCTTGACTTCCAAATGTTTGACAGTTTGTTAAAGGCACTTGATGCTAACGCGATTCGAGTCGTTATTTCTGATGTTGTATCTCCCGCAGAGGTTATCTTGCTCCCTAAGTATGTGAAGCTGGTGATTTTTTCAAGAACAATATCCTTTAGTTTGATGTCTTTCGACTCGTTGGTAAGATCGATGATTTTCGTTTTGGCTGCGTTGACCTGATTTATTAGAACGGTATTTTACAGTAATAATTTTTTATCCTAATTTTCTGTGAGCCATAAAAGGCAACTGGTCGTCCCACCTCTCTACGTAGTGGATTCAAGGTGGCAATGGAATTTACTTTCTAAATATTGAATGTAAACGTTGGACTTGGATCTAAGTGAGTGCTTCAATGATCAATTCACCTGTGAAATCTTAGAAGTCGTTATTAATACATTGCCTTCTCTATTGCCTGGGCTGTCATAGGAATTCGCGTTGATTAACCACACGTTTGCCATAACTGCCAGTGTCGCTAGTAGATCAAAACTTATACACGAGAATACTAACGCACGTGAATAGTATTACATGTGTGATTTCCAAGCGCATTCATTCAGAAGTGCTGGGCACTAGTAGAGGTGGGAGAATTAGTTCATGATAAACATAAAGAAAACTCAAAACACGGTAAATTAAATAAGGAAGCCCTCATAGTTTGTGTGTTGCTTCACACAGATATGTTACAGATGTGCTCAAAGTGAGTGATAATTTCAACTATTAATTGTTGATAGAAGCCAAAATTATAATCGTTTTTAGTAACACTGCAAAATGACAATTTATGTTTCTAATTTGTGGTTGTCTTCTCCTTTTGCTTTATGATAATATTATATTATTCAATAGATTCTTCTTCATTCGTGATCAACGTGCACAACCTTTGCAAGGAGGCAATATATTTTTATGGACAAATTTGCACTGACCAATACGTGGCTTTACTTTTACAAAGATCCATGGTCAACAGGCTATCTCCAGCAATAGGATATCCTAGGCGTCAGGCTATATTAGACAACAGGTTATCCAGGGCGTCAGGCTATATTAGACAACAGACTATCCGTGGCGTCAAGCTGTCCGGGGCCTCATGCTATCCTGGGCAGACATAGGTCATCTAAACGAGGGAACAATCAACTCTAATACACGCTACAACGAATCCTGTCAACGACTGCAAACTAAACAAGTTTGCAAGACGACAAGAGTACTATAGTAATTCAGTTGTTTTTATGTATGCCATTGCATGTTTGTGTGTGTGTGTGTGTGTGTGTGTGTGTGTGTCGTTGTGCGCATATGTATGTATTATGTATGTATCTAGCTATCTGTATTTCTACATACATATGTATGTGTGTGTTTGTATCAAGTATGTAGTCAACAATGAGATAACAAACTGCAGGTGATCCCCACCTGTTCTGTACTTCAGACGGTACGGTCACCTTTAATCTTCGCCACAACCGTCACCTGGAGGAAACTGTACGGAGATTAGTTCCCCAACAACCGGAAGTGTCCTCTCTTAGACAAGAGAAAATGAAAGAGTTGTCGATGCCGTCACTGATGTTCTCTGGCATGTGAACAGTTCGCGTGCGGGGTCTACTTTGTCTTCAGACTGCTGTCAGAAACCTGGCTCATGGTGCTGCTCACTGGCCGACTTTCTATATCTGCTTCTATACTCTCTGTCACGCACACATATACACACAAATGCGCGCGCACATACGTAGACACACGCGCACACATACACACACATTACTATACCTTACTGTCGTAGTCGTCGGCAACTTTGGCTTCGGCGTTGTGAACGTAGTTTGTAATTCCGAGATATTCGGTTCGATTCCCGCCGTGAGCTATTTGGCAGTGGAGATACTACATTAATTTCGACAGTGGGATGGTGAGTTGACTATTTGGAACACCGTTTTAAACTTGTGAACCCCAGACAGCCAACAAATGATGAGGACGGTTTGCAATGTCCTCTTACAGATAAGCAGCTCACTTAACGATCTATGCTCACTGAGGCAGATTGTTACAACCATGTTGTTGTGTGTGCCTGGTACATACCATCTTTGCTTTCAGAATTTTATCTCACGCCGACCATACTCAGTTTCGATGATACCAAACTAACGACATTGATAAGTGGCTTTTTATTTTTTCTTATATATTGAACAGAGGGCTCATCTGACCCTTACCATTTTTTGTGTAACTTAGGTATAAAAAAAAATCTTTTCTAATTTTTAACAAATTTTTTTTGTTTTTTTTTGTTTTTTGTTTTGTTGTTTATTTGAAATTTTCGGGGAATCTGCTTTTTATGCTCTTATATATATAGTTTTGTTACCTGCACCAATCCATTCACTTTACTTTACTTTCCATTTATCATCTCTCTATTTCTGTTAAATTATTTCCTGTACACGCATTTACGTGTTAAGGCTCACTCCTCTTCCAATCTCATTAGTTCTAGTTCCCTATTCAATGGATTAAATGCTTCCTGTTTCATTCTACAATGTAAAATGTCAACTTATCAAAGATGGTTTCATTATTGTTTGTATAATGATTGAAAGAACATTACAGAAGAAGTACCATAGAAAATAAACAATTATATATATATATATATATATATATATATATATATATATATATATATATATATATATATATAAATCAATGTTTGTATGTTTGTTAATAGCCTATAGACTCGGAAACTACTGAACCGATTTAGCAGAAATTTTCAGGATATGTTTGTTTTGATACCAGATGTTCACCCATCATGGTTTGAAATTCAACCTGTCATTGTTAGAGATAGTTTGTGACAATTGTTGCAAAAAATATTCGAAACTAATAATTAAATTTTTAGTGACATCTAATTATAGCCACGCTACTTAATGCGCATGTGCGATCGATTTACCTTGCATGCGCAATAGTGGCGCTCCATCGTCAACATCTGCCCGCGACATTACATTGAAAACAATGGCCATCGGTTTTTAGTTGTTTTATATAGAAATATCTAAAAAGGTCAGAGCATTTATTTCAGTAACATTAGTCAGTATGTACATGTTTTTGTTTACTTCAAACAAGTGTGGACCACTTCTTAAATCCCGCAATGATAAATGTATACACATTATCATTAATCATTATCTGTTATCTTTCTCATACTCATACTCATGAGTACAACAGTTTTGGTTGGCTTTCTTCTGTTATTCAAAAGAATTATATAAATTTACATGACATTCCGTTTCAGGTCAGTGTTAGAATCTAGAAATATCTCAACAGGTGAGCGCATTTATTTCAGTGACATCAGTCATTATGTACATTTTTTAAACTTCAAATACATGTGTTGAACACTCCTTAAATCCCACAATGATAAATGTTGGCTTTCTCATATTGTCTTCTATACCGCCTTTTCTTACTATTTGTTGCCCAGTTTCTATGCATTTCCTCTTGAGTCAAAATAGATTGTCATCTCATGCTCATATTTTCATTTATTTCAGCGATACTTCAAGTCACATTTCATTCAGTGCAAGAGGACGAACAAGCTATTGATGATCAGCGCTCACAAAATTTGCAGTTATGCTTCCCAAACGACAAGCGATTGGCCCATCTACACCTAAAACACGCAAGAGAAGGGCATTAATTGCTTCAGAAACAGACGAGCAACGTGAGGTAAGACTGGAAACCATTCGAGTGCGCACTGCTGAAGCCAGATCGTCTCAATCAGACGAGCATCGAGAAGCAAGACTGGAAACCAATAGAGTACTCACTGCTCAAGTCCGTTTGTCAGACACAGACGAGCAACGGAAAGCAAGACTGGACACCGTTTGAATGCGCACTACTTTATCCAGGTGAACACTGCATGTTGATTTGAATCTTGGTGCATTCCATTACAACAGCAATTATGATTACAGTCTGCATCCACAGGTGCTTATTGGCAAAATGGATAAATTGTGCGTACATTGCAGTGCCTTAAAATTTAAGAATGACACGCCGGGTATGTGCTGCGCTGGTGGAAAAGTTAAATTGTAAGTATTACATTCACCACCCGAACCATTATCATCATTGGTAGCAGGTGACACAGGCCAGTCGACACATTTCTTGGCAAACATAGGTAAATTTGCAAATATGTCAACAAAGGAGACGCTATGGCAGTCTTTGGAGTGGGACATGCAGCTGCATCTATCGATGAAATCAAGCAATATCAGTTTGGGCGCTACATTAGTAGCAATGAAGCGTTATGGCGCATTTTGTCATTTCCAATTCATGAATGACATCCAGCAGTTGTTCATTAGGCAGTGCACCTTGACAATGGACAGCGTGTGTACTTCACTACAGAAAATGCCCATGCACGAGCATTGTTACCACCGCCAACCATGTTAACTGATTTTTCTCATTGTGTAGAGATGATATGTTTGCAAAGACACTACTTTACTCTGACCTGCCAATATACTACTACACGCGGAATGCATCAGCTAACAAGTTTCAACGTTGTAAGCAAGGTCAAGCGGTTGACGGACATCCTAATTTATATTCTACTGATGTTTTAGGCCGTCTGTACACTGTTCATCCTAAAAATGCAGATTGCTTTTACTTGCGATTACTTTTAATCAACAAACGGGGACCGGCATCCTTCCAGGACTTGAGAACAGTTTATGATAAAGTATGTGCTACTTACTGTGAAGCTTGCCAAGAATTAAATCTTCTTGAAAATGATGCACATTGGGACACTTCACTCGCTGATGCTTCGAATACTGCTCGACCACAGCAAATACGCACATTATTTGCAATAATATTAACAGCTTGCTTCCCATCCAGTCCAAAAGAGCTTTGGGAAAAATACAAAGACTACATGAGTGAAGACATCCTATACCGCTGGCGTGAAACGAAGCAAAATCAGGACCTTCAATTCACACCAATTGTATATAATGAGGCACTGGTTTGCATTGAGGACATATGTTTGGCATAACTAATAAAGCACTGGTTCAGCTGGGACTGGCTCCACCAGAACGATCTGCAAACAACCTTCTCGATCGTGAGTTGCAACGAGGGACACACTTTGATGTCACCGAATTAGGTACATTTGTTCAAATAAATCTTCCAAAATGGGTTCCAGAACAACGTATAGCATATGACACAATTATGCATGCCGTTACAAGACAACACGGAGGATTTTATTTCATAGATGCACCCAAAGGCACAGGCCAGACCTTTCTCATTTCGCTTATTTTGGCATCCATAGGGTCACAAAATAATATTGCACTTCTGGATTTGCCGCAACTCTTTTGGATGGTGGCCGAACAGCGCATTCAGCACTGAAGTTGCCTTTCAATATGCATATTACTGAGACACCAACATGCAATATCAACAATGATTCTGCAATGGGTAAAGTACTCAAAGTATGTCAACTCATTATATGGGACGAAGTTTTCCCTAATATCTCACAGAATTACATAAATCATCTGTGGCTCAGTGAACGTGCTATCTTAGCAGCTAAAAACAAGGATGTGTATGCCATGACTCTGAACATCCAAGACAAATTACCAGGTGGAGTGACAACGTATAAGTCTATCGATACTGTAATGAATAAGGATGAGGTTGTCAATTATCCAACTGAGTTCTTGAATTCACTTGAATTACCAGGCATGCCATCTCACGTTTTAACCTTGAACATTGGCGTGCCTATCATTCTTCTCAGAAACATCAATCCACCACGTCTTTCAGTGAAAAAGCTGATGCCCAATATCATCGAAGGTACAATTTTAAACGGAAAATTTAAGGGCGAGAATATACTTTTGCCATGCATCCCAATGATTCCAACAGACATGCCATTTGAACTGCATTTTCCGGTGCGACTCGCCTTTGCAATGACCATAAAGAAATTACAGGGACAATCGCTACAAGTGTGTGGACTACATTTGGAACATCCATGCTTTTCACATGGACATCTATATGTGGCCAGTTCTCGCGTCGGAAAACCTTTTGATTTATTTGTGTACGCGACAGACGGAAGAACAAAGAACGTTGTTTACCCGAAAGCACTTCAGTAAACACATTTACAATACCTTTTTAAATTACCAGTTTTTTCCTAAAGAAATGAAATCAGCACAATGATCCACTATAATTACATTTTGTTAAAGCGATTTTCCTTTCAATTTCTATTGTAGCAACGTGTGCAGTGTAGTTTACAGCAATTAGCAAATGTGTTCATTTCGTAATTATGGTGTATTTTTCCTGTTTTCGTTGCTTTTCACTAGGGTAATTTTTCCAACTACTTCTATGAGGGAGACAGTAGTAGGTGAACTACGGGGAGTGGATGGTTAAAATAAACTGTTTACTGAGATAGATTTAAGTTACAGTAACTGCCTTACCCGCTCAAAGTAATATTAGCTGTGGTTTAGCTGTTGCACTGTACATCGCTGGCGTGAAGCGAAGACAGATTTCTATGTTCTCTATTTTCCATTTAGCCAAACTATGCCACAGCAACGCGTGGCCGGGTACAGCTAGTTATATATAATAATCTTTTAGAAAATTCCATCCGACCTGAGGCAAGAGGCAAGAGGAATACTCAGACTTTTGACCCAAGGATGCGAATAGTTGGCTTAACATTTCACTGACTCCAAATCCGCAGACGTATTAACTGAAATTAATTCCCGGTTTATAAGCTACAAGCCAGCTGTATATTAAACATTAATGCTCTTCTAATTAAGGGGGCAAATGTCAAGGGATTCGATAGAATAAGTTTTTTTTTTCTTTTAGTCTCGGGGGATCTCTTGTCATTTCACATCACATTTTTTTTTGGTTATAAAAGTATTTGCTGCGAGATCTTTTTAGCCAATTTTCGTTTGTGGTTCTAAATTAGACATTGCATTATTGCTCTGATTTGTCAAGGCCTCGTCCTACTGTTGCCTCTCATGAGACCAGATTTGATCCCCTTCGACAATTCTCCTGTCAACATCCTTCCTCACTCTAGAAATTATGTCTGAACGCCTGAATCTTTTCTCGTGAATCACGATGTTGCGTCAGGCCTAGCAAGACGGCAGTCGTGTTATTAATCGCCACATCAGAAAGAGGAATACATGAAAGGAAAAGTTCCTAAAGCTGCCATTCTGGCATAGCTACCATTGCACATCATTATTTATATGGATGTACATTCACAGAAGGTAAATACAGGCAGCAGAAAAACTTAATGACTGCTTTTTGTTATGTCTAATACGTCAACAAGAACCAAGCATTTAACACAGTTTTCACGCCAAGTATCATAAATGACTTCCACCCCGCCCTACCCCTTTCTGGCCCCCAATATGGAGTTAGTTGGGTAGGATGTATACAGCATGAATGTTCATCTGAAAATCAGACAATCACGTCAACATCATGAAGAGGTTTTATGTTTAACA
>CAJHNH020008257.1:382578-406854 GCA_905116865.2 Candidula unifasciata | reverse complement strand
TTTTTCTTTCTTCTTTTTTTCTTTCTTTTTTTCTTTCTTTTTTTCCTTTCTTTTTTCTTTTTTTTTTTCTTTTTTCTTTCTTTCTTTTTTTTCTTTTTTTTGTTTGTTGTTTGTTTTTTTTTTGTTTTTTTGTTTGTTGGTTTTTTGGTTGTCTTCCTTTCTTTCTTCTTTTTTTTTGGCGACACTTTACGGCATCAGTATTAGGAAAAAAGACATGATAATACATGTAAGTCCTCCCTGTGACACTTTACGGCGTGAGCAGTAGGACAAAATACGAATCTAACTTTTCTCTGCGACGCTTTATGGCATAAGCAGTACGGCAAAAAATGAAGCAAAGGACCCTCATTACGTCTGCCACCTTTACTTCCCATAACTCTACCTCGGACTTATTTTAGAAATGGTCGACCAGGGAGCCTAAGTCAACTTTAAAAAAAAAAAAAAAGTCTGGTTGCGGATTCGAAACCACTACCTCCAGGCCAGGGGGCGGGGTGTCAAGCTGCTACTCCACATCAGCTACTTGTATTGCCTAGAGTGGCATGCAGTCTCCACATACATCCTCTTCTTCTTTATTTCCTATGCTAGTTGGACCTCTCACATTCACCAACATCTGATATTCCCAGCTATTTGAAAGCACGACGGAGCAGACACTGGTAAACACCTGCAGGTACATGCTGGTGTTTTGTGTGTACAAATAATTTAAACATGATCTACTAGAGACTTTTAGCGTCAAATCCTTTGGGCGCATGCCATATATTTCTCCCAAATATACATACATTTGTTAGTAAAAAAAAGGCTTAAGAATCAGTTATATGCACGGTCGTAATTGTAACTGGCTCACAGAATTTACTGAGAAAGGTGGAGACAGGCATAATCCTCGCAGAGCGGCAAGCCTCGCTTCGAGGTAATGGGTAGTTAGCCAACTTTGGATATTTTCTTCCTGTGATGCCGGTGTATTGAGAAACGAGCAGGTAGATAGATTTTCCGATTCTTCACCACTTAGTGGTGTTGGTGAATGACAAGCTAGATGTTGTTAGGGCCCTTTGGGAGCGAGTGAACAGTGCAGAGGCACAAAGAGATCATTGCGGTCTGAGGAGAATGACGCTGCGGTGAGTTCAACACTCAAGTAAAAGTCGAGACGGATATACAATCAGTTTCTGGTGCAATCGGAAATGGAACTCTTCGCTTGCTGCTGAAGATGGACATGGAGCCCTCATGATATTATCCCAAGTGCTGTAATGATGTCGATTCCTAATTCAACATTCATCATTCAACACGGTAATAATCGTGTTAAACAACCCATCTTGAGTCATGTATAGGAGTGACGTTCAGCCCCACAAGGACTGCATAACAAGCGACTAACATTCATTGACACAAAGTGCCATATAACACTAGCGTCTGTACAGACAAAAAGGTGCCAATCATTATATCTGTCTGTCTGTCTGTCTGTCTGTCTGTCTGTCTGTCTGTCTGTCTGTCTGTCTGTCTGTCTGTCTGTCTGTCTGTCTGTCTGTCTGTCTGTCTGTCTGTCTGTCTGTCTGTCTGTCTGTCTGTCTAATGTCGAAATCAATTTTCAAAAAGAGGATTCTATCCTTGTCAATAATCAGAGAGACATATATTGATCGGAACTCAAAGAAAGATGTAGAGAGACTGAAGGACACACTAGACAACATAAAACCCACAAGCGGTACATGTTCGTGACAGACGAGTCTTAAAGCTTTGTGTAAGAGGTGAATGGTTGTTCAAATGGTCTGAGCTTGAGGTCTTATCAGTATCCGCGGGGAGTCCCCAAGAAGAAAACCTGTAGCTGTTTGCGATCCGGCTTCAGTTTTGGACCCTGCCGCTCGGTGTCTGGGGAACTCCAAGCTTAGGGAATTGGTGGTTTACAACCTTCCTAATGACGCGACCCTTTTTTCAGTTCCTCATGTAAGAAAGTAAAGTAAAGGTCCCTCTTTTAGGCATATAGGGCAAGACCTATATTTTAAGACACCAATCGGCACTAGATGGGTGATGTGGTCAGCATCACGCCGGCCGCCTTTACTTCCCGGGACTGCATCCGGTACCCACTCAAGGTTGGGTCGACCTGGGAGTCAAGGTCATTTTTAAAAAAAGAGTCCGGCTCCGCCAGGGAGCGAACCCACGACATTCCGATCCGCACGCTAGCGAGTTCCTCCTGTGGCGACAATTTGATACAGTTGCTCATGTTGTGGCCAACCCAATCATACAACTATTTTTGTCACGACTTCATAAATTCAGTGAATATTTGTTTTGCGATGGTCTTTGGCGACCCTTGTGAAAGGGTCGTTCGACCCAAAAGGCTATAGATTTCACGGTTTGTTTGACGGTTTCGACAGACTCCCAGCTACTAGGCTGGAGATGAGAGAGAGAGAGAGAGAGAGAGAGAGAGAGAGAGAGAGAGAGAGAGAGAGAGAGAGAGATAAGGAGAAAGAGACCGAGTCATATGTCGAGATCCAATGCAATAGAGCTGGTTACAGTAGACCCAATGACTCTCCAACAAGCATGTCGTAAGAGTCGACTAATTGGGTACTTCTTTCGAAGTCGTAGTGGATCTGTGCCGGAGAGGAAATAAACCAACAATCTGCATATAAGTAAGTCAGATATGTAAAACGCATGTGCACGCAACACTCAGATTTGAAACGAGACTAATTTTCGCAGGTGGACTAACAAATAGAAGAAACCGGAGTTTGTAGCCAGTGAACGCGAAGAAGAAGAAGAAGAAGAAGAAGTAGTAGTAGTAGTAGTAGTAGTAGTAGTAGTAGTAGTAGTAGTAGTAGTAGTAGTAGTAGTAGTAGCAGCAGCAGCAGCAGCAGCAGTAGTAGTAGTAATAGTAGTAGTAGTAGTAGTAGTAGTAGTAGTAGTAGTAGTAGTAGTAGTAGTAGTAGTAGTAGTAGTAGTAGTAGTAGTAGTAGAAGAAGAAGAAGAAGAAGAAGTAGTAGTAGTAGTAGTAGTAGTAGAAGAAGAAGAAGAAGAAAGTAGTAGTAGTAGTAGTAGTAGAAGAAGAAGAAGAAAAAGAAGTAGTAGTAGTAGTAGTAGTAGTAGTAGTAGTAGTAGTAGTAGTAGTAGTAGTAGTAGTAGTAGTAGTAGTAGTAGTAGTAGTAGTAGTAGTAGTAGTAGTAGTAGTAGAAGAAGAAGAAGAAGTAGTAGTAGTAGTAGTAGTTGTAGTAGAAGAAAAAGTAGAAGAAGAAATCCATCTGCCTAAGATGTGTGGAACCAACATTCTGCATACACATAAACCAGATCTGTACACGAAAAACTCAAGTTCTGGAGAAAGTCTTGTCAGGTAGAGCCGCCGTGGTGTAGTAGCTAGGCGCGCGTCCTGACAAAGCCGGACGTTGTGAAAAAACAACAACTAAAATACGAGTATGTTGAGTGTTTAATTAAGAATCGACATCACAGCACTCGGGACACCCCCATAAACGCTCCTTCCTCATCTTAAGCAGCAAGCGAAGAGTTAAAATTCCCGATGGTACCGGTAACTGTCTGATTGTATATCCGTCTCGCCTTTCCCCTGAGTGTCGAACGTCGACCAGACCCCGTTGTAACTCCTCACAGTGCCACTCTCCTTATACCGTAATGATCTCTTTGTGTCTCGGCACTGTTCACTCGAGTATGTGAACATGAACAACCAAAAACATATTCTTACCAACGCTATGATATCAACGTCAAACGTGGACACTTGTCTTGAGAAGACAGAAGGAAAATGGTTACAACAGAAATACAATGTTAACCTACTATGCTAAGTGTAACGAGGAAAGATTGACTTAGAACGATAATATCAGGTGGAGAGTCGGCACAGAACGAATGATGAACTTTATGGGTAGACAACAAATCAAATGGTGTTGCCATGTAACAAGATTGGCATCAGACAGGGCACCACAGAAAGCAGTGTTATACAGATATAGCGATAACAGTAGCAGAGGCCGACCACGCAGAAGATGTACTGCAGAAATAGAGACAGTGAAAAGTACTTTTATGCGGAGCGAACAGAAGGGTCCGTTCTAGAGATCTCTTTCTGCTTTGACGAGGAATCGAGAAAAGAAGAAGAAGAAAAGTTTAAAATATGGCTGTCCCTTCTGGATGGAAAATTAACACACACAAAAAAAAAAAAAAATTTCTGGAGGCCTCGGAGATTTCGTTTTATAAAAGATGCTTAAAATTCCATGGAAAGTCAAAAAGAGTAGCCCATATGGTTTTTCAGTCATATGTGGTTTCAAAGTAGACACACAATTTGGCACAATAATCACAGTGAATAAAAGTTATCGTCATATGACTTTCAAAGACACAGCATATACTGTGCTGCATTTAAAATATTTGTCCAGATTTCTTTTGCATACTCAGACTAAACATGAAAAATTAGATTATAATTATAACACACCATGTATTGCGCGAATACATATAGACGTAAGCTAAGCATACTTGGTGCTTCGCTTAGAATTGAAATATTTTAGAGAGGCTAGGGCTCAAAGACAACCTGTCACAAACATCAGAAAGAAACATTCATCATTTTTCTTCATGTTATGAGAAAAAGCAAACGGGAACAGGTTGTGACCACTTTAAAGATCGAAACAAAAGGGGGGGGGGGGGGGGGGGAGCATTGAAAAAGACAACACGAGAAGATCCTTGACAACCTGTTAGGGGGAGGGGAGAGAACACTGAAAAAGACAACACGAGAAGATCCTTGACAACCTGTTGGGGGAGGGGGGGGGGAGAGAGAACACTGAAAAAGACAACACGAGAAGATCCTTGACAACCTGTTGGGGGAGGGGGGGGGGGAGAGAACACTGAAAAAGACAACACGAGAAGATCCTTGACAACCTGTTGGGGGGGGGGGGGAGAGAACACTGAAAAAGACAACACGAGAAGATCCTTGACAACCTGTTGGGGGAGGGGGGGGGGAGAACACTGAAAAAGACAACACGAGAAGATCCTTGACAACCTGTTGTCATGGCGTGGAGGTGTGTCCACACGCTGCCTGATTTTCTTCTCTCCAATCATAGCCTTAGCTCCCACGCCTACCCCGCCTTAAATAGGTACCAGGTGAAGTCCTGGGAAGTAAAGGCGCCCATCGGGATGTTGACTACATCACCCATCTATAAAAGGATTAGTCAAGCCAATATACCCGATACTAGCGTGTAAAGGGACCTTTATGGAGAAGTGTCAGGACTCGGAAGGATACATTCTGTTCAAGATCATATATTTCGGAGAAGCATGAACTCAAGGCCTTTGATAATGATGTTGCCCGCATGAAACGGCACGTCAACAGCAACTCTCCAATGGTTCCGTCAAGCTTCCCTCTGGCCATGCGTTTTCTCGCAGGTTTGTTCAATACACATGCACACACGAGATTTGAATAGTGCACACAACAAGGGAACAAGGGGACTGAGCTTGTGGTGACATAACACCGTTCACCAGCGTGACTCGGAAAACAAATGTGAGAGAGTGAAACTGAAACCCATTAGTACCGCACATTAAACGACTAACACAGTGTGACTCGAAGTGTCTCATTACTCATCATTACTCAAATGAGAATTCCTCAGATCAAGTCCCCATTATCCCGTTCAGTCGTTAAGTTAAAGCCTCCGTCGTTTATCAAGTCGTCTGAAGTCCAACCCGGGTGGGGGCTGTACTAATAACATTGGGGGGTGGGGGTGGGGAGGGGTGGGGTCCGTGTCGGGACAAATTCATAACAACAAAACTTTCGTCCTTTCAATTTCAGTTAGCTAAGTTCAAATTCTGTCCAGGGAGCTAAGCTCGCCCTAGTCAGCATGGCAACACATTGTGTTGCTATTTCATTGCGTCGTGTTTGGTGTTAGTATTTGATGTCTTCCGTGTCCGTCTGGCCGGCCAGGTCGTGTCAGTCTCACTGTGCAGGCTTAAATCTGATTAGGTCATGTGTACCTCTTAATGTGTCATCCGGTGGTGGCCATTGACTGGGCTGTCTTCAGAGCTATTCACGGGGATATTGCTGTACCAGTTCTTCGTGTTGGTTTAGTAGCCGTTGTTCCGCCATTAGATCCTCGGTTGCTATTGTGATCTTGACCAGGCTTCGTCAACGTTGTCGATGTTTCGGGGAATGGAATCAATCAGCTTATGAGAATCACGTGGAACTGAATCTGGTTTAGGAGGTTCGTATAGTTAACCGCCATTGGAGTGTACGTGCGGATTTATTGATGACTGTGTTATTGAGGTAAGAATTATCGTTCTTCTTCTTTTTCTTCTGCTTTTCTATCCCCCAATGGAGCAAAGGCCCTCAACCAAATCTCGCCAGGTCGTTCTATCCTTCGCAATTGCATGGAGCTCTCCCATTGTCCTCCCCATTTTTCTAACTTCATTCTCCAGCTCTCTTCTCCATATGTTTTTTGGCCTTCCTTTATTCCGATGCCCCTGTGGGTTCCAATGCAAAGACATTCTAGTTATGCTGTTCTCCTGTTTTCTCAGTGTGTGTCATATCCAACGCCAGCGTCTTTTCCTCACCTCTTGGTCCACACTGGAGCCTGTTCAGTTCTCTCCCAAAGCTCTACATTAGTTATTCTATCATACCATTTAATTCCTTCTATTCTGCGCAGGCACCAGTTAATGAATGTTTGTAGCTTATTAGTAATTGCCTTAGTTGTTCTCCATGTTTCCGCCCCATACAAAAGTGCTGATTTGACATTAGAATTTAAAATTTTTAGTTTAGTATTTCTTTTATTTTGTTTTGAACTCCACAAATTCCCTAGTGCTATGAAGGCTCCTCTTGCCTTTTGTATTCTTATTTTAATATCCCTATCAGTTCCTCCATCTATTTCTACATTACTGCCCAAATAGGTGTACGACTCCACGTCTTAGAGTGGGGTGTCGTTAAGGGAAACGACATTACTATTTGCCTGATTTATTCCCATTTTCTTTGTCTTTCCTTTATGGAAAGCTGCTGTGTTCTCGCATCTAGTATATTTAATTTATCTTGCATCTGATTCCGTGAATGGGACAGAAGAGAAATATCATCAGCGAAGTCCAGATCATCAAGCTGTTTTGTAGGGGTCCACTGAATTCCATTCTTGGTGTTAGCAGTTACTGTTGTTATAATCCAGTCTGTAGCCAGTAAAAATAAGAGAGGCGACAAAAGACATCCCTGTCGCACACTAGAATTATTGTTAGCAATAGTAAAAGGACTCTTTCCACGCCATAAGGCGTATAGGGCATATAGGGCTAGACCTATATTTTTATAGACCAATCGGCACAAGATGGGGAATTTGGTTAGCATCACACCAACCGCCACTACTTTCCGGGACTGCACCAGGTACCCACTCAGGGCTGGGTCGATCTAGGAGCCAAAGTCATTTTTAAAAAAAAAGATCTGACGCCTCCAGGTAGCGAACCCACGACCTTCCGATCCGCGGCGAGCGTGTTAGCAATAGTAGGGCAGTTTTATTCTGATTATAGTCCATGCCGTGTGTCGTTGGTAGTCATGTCTATCGATGACCTTGCCCGGCTCTCTAGCGTAGTTGGCTAAACCGGATTGCGCGGAGACCGGGTGACGAACTTGTTGTGGTCCAGGTTCAATCCCAGGGGTAGGCAAGAAAGCCACATTTCTCCCAGATTGACGGTATTTACAATGGAATCAAGGCCGAAAGGTTGCGATATCCATAATACCGAGCCTAAGGGTTAACAACTCATAGCTTCTGGATACTCAAACAAACAAACATCGATGACCTTCTGTCTCGTGTATATTCAGTCAGTTCTGGCAGAAACGATCTGCCATACCATGATGTCCAACCGTCTAGCTTTTTCCTGTGGGATTCTCTCTGCCTCCTTTTCCTTTTCAGCTATCAAACCCTCACAATGCAGTCCAGTTTTGACTTTCTCTTGACGTGACCGGCTATCTTCCGAATAACTGTCCCAAATTATCGGGGCAGAAAATATACCCTAACAGAGCCTCAGGCACATGTCAATTGCGCACTTCCGGGGACTAGACTGCCACCGCCGAATTGCGTACTTCCTGGGGACTATACCGCCGAGTGTACCCCGAGTGTGAATTGGGGCTAAACTAGATAGCTGGGACTCACGAGCAAATAAAATGAAGGCAGCTGCAGAAAATGCGGTAGCTGCTGGTCGTGAGTCCCAGCCATCTAGAGGAGCCCCAATCTAGGCCGCATGAGCGGCGTGGGAGAAAAGCTCGGCGGTGGCGCAATTCGCCGGAAGTGCGCAATTCAAATTGCCGGAAGTGCGCAATTGACACGTGACTGAGGCTCTTTTAGGGTATATTTTCTGCCTCGATAATTTGGGACCGTTATTAAGAAGATAGCTCATATTTGTTACCCTTTTTACCTGCCCAAGATATTCTCATCATTATTTATAAAAACCACTTCTCCGCCACTTCTACATAATTATTTTTTCTCACCAAACCGGCCAGCTGTCCACAATTGCCTTTCGTATATCAGGATATGATGTACATAGCTATTGAGAATTATCTTTCGCTATTGAGAATTATCTTTCTCGCTCCAATTAAAACAAAGAAAGATTGCACAAGAATGCTGCCTTTGCTAAAGCTAATCTACATTTAACTGATTTAATACATCTTCCATCTGCTGTTGTCACGGTAACCAATTGCTTATCCAAATCAGCTTGCTGTTTTCTAAAAGTCGTGACCACCACCTCCTGCTCTCCTTCCTCCTCCTCCTCTCCTATTCAGCTTGTCTGAGAATGCAATTTTTTTCTGTATATGAATTGGTATGCTATAGTAGTCGCTGTGGTGTAGCGGCTAGACCATCGCCCGCCAATCAGATAGGCATGGGTTCGGGTCTTGACATACAGACAGACATCTTACAAAATTACCTAGGCTTTCAAGTCGACCCAGCCTTGAGTGGGTACCAAGTGCAGTCCTGGGAAGTAAAGGCGACCGGTGTGATGTTTACCATATCACTCACCAAGTGCTGATTGGTCTATAAAATATAAATCTAGCCCCATATGCCCATACGTTTTATTCGTTCAGCATATCTGAAATTCATTTAACAAAAACAAAGAAAAATATTGCCAGGGTTCAATAAGTTGTTCTTCGCAATAGAAATGTGCCACATCTGAGATCGCCTTGAGCAGTCTACGCTGTATTTTACGCACTTAAGCAAGGCTTTTATCTCCTGTGAGGTCAAGCGTCACAGAAGCCTTAAACGTATCCATTTGTTTTTCCACAGCCTCAATCAAGGACTATTTCACCATTAGTTTGGTTTGCATCCCCCTCCAAGGATTTAATACTTCTAAGGACTATTTTCACCTTTATTGTGGTTGCATTCTGTTCAAGGATCAAGCGCTTCCAAGGAATATTTCACCATAACTATGGTTGCATCTCCCCTCCAAGGATCAAGCGCTTCTAAGGACTGCTTCACCATTCGTGTGGTTTCATCCTCCTTCAAGGATCAAGTGCTTTCAAAGACAGTGGAATATTTTAGTGCAGGACAGCCTAGCATATGATAGCATAACATCTAGTTTGAGAATGGAGGTGGAGGCGGTCACTGCAGCTTTCCGGTGGCTAGAGAACAAGATGCATACATATTTCGTAACTGTAATAAGCATTCTGATAGGGTTGCTTCGAGCTGAGTGGCAAGCTTCCCTTGGAAGGTCACGAGTAGTGAGGATACTTTGGATCTTTTCGTCATTCCTACGTGGTGTGGAACGGACAGGCAGACAGATTGCTTGGATCTGCACCACTGGGCGATGAAATGATACATGACAAGACGGATGTGGTTAAGGCTCTTTAGGAAAAGTAACGAAGTCAGAAGAGAAACCGGATTATTATGGCCTGGAGAGAATGATGAACCTAGGTGTAACCAGAGGGCCAGTCGGCTCACTACACTCAGAGAAAACGCAAGACGGACATATAAATCAGACTACGACAGGTACCGGTGGTATTGGAACTCTCTGGCTGCTTGAGGGGGGGGGGGGGTGGAGCGCATATGGGAATGCCCCAGTCACTGTGATGTCAGTTCTTGACTCAACTCAACTGCTGAAAGATTTGAGCGCCGTTTTAAGAGTACCCTTGAAGCAGGTTTTTTCTGTCCACCTGGGAATCTTTTACCGTGATAGAGCTTTCCATAAAATATTCACTTTGGAAGCCGATGGTCAGGCACGCGGATTAGGTGACCAGTCCAGAGGATCGGATATTTCTTTACTCAGACTGCTAGTAATGTGGCAGCCTCATACAAGTGTTACTTCACACGCCAGAAATGTGAGTTGAAATTGTTTTCCGTTTGTTCGTTTTTTTCCTGTCTGTCTGCTGATACTGACAATGATGAGGATAATTCCTGTCTGCTGTTATGCTCTGTATTGATTTCTATTTCACTGTATTGATTTCTATTGCCCTATTTTACTCTTTGCGGCTGTATGTTGCGTTATGTTGCTCTGTGTTGCGTTGTAGCTCTGTGTTGCGTCTGGCTCTGTGTTGCATTCATTGGGCCTCTCTGTTTCGTTGTGGCTTTGTTTTTCGTTGTTGCTGTGTGCTGCGTTGTGTCAGTGTGTTGCTTTGTGGCTCCATGTTACTTTGTGACTCCCTGTTACTGTGTGACTCCGTGTTACTTTGTAGCACTATGTTGCTGTTTGCTGCTCTGTTGCGCTTTTGCTATGTTGCATTGAAATACCTTATTTGATGTTTTATAGCGCTTTAAAAAAAATAATGCTGTGTGTATAATATTGCGGGTTTTCAGTTTTACTGTTTTAGATGTAGCCAGTTGCCAGCATTTGACAAGCTATTGTATTTTCCCTGATGTGTGGATTAAAATTATATAGTTCCGTCGCCCAGCTATTGAGTTGTTGAGTCCATGGCGCAACACTGGGCTGTGAATCGTATTTGGAATACTTTTCCACTGTGCCCAACGTTGTTTGTATTTTGAACTATATATTCAGTAAATGACGAGTGGTCTGTTTCCAGAAAACCGTGATACCTTATGCGATTAATTGCGTGTGCAACTTCTGATTTTTTTTTGTAAGGCTGTTTCCATCGACGCAGCAATGTTCCTCGAAATATAGTCTTTGCAGCCCAGTCATATCTGACCACGTGCGATGTTTCACCGGTTGCACAAGAGGCCCTGTAGAATCTGTATATTTTGTCTCTGATATATTTGTTAGTTTTATATTCTAAATAGCTTATTCGTAAAATTTATCTTTAGCGTTTACATTGGAAAACCCAGTTCTCCTTTCCATTTCCACAGTGATAGTCCAGCTCATAACAACAATTATGATATAAAGTGGTAAATATTGTTAGTAAAAAAGTAAAGATCCCTTTACACGCCTTTAGGCGCATCGGGCATATGGGAAGAGCACCCATATTTTTACAGACCAATCGGCTCTCGGTGGGTAATGTGGTCAGCATTACGCCGGCCGTCTTTACTTTACCAGGACAGCCCATCCTGGTACCCATTTGAGGCTGGGTAAATATTGTTAACGGGGATCAAATGAGATCCATAGTTCAGTGTCACGCCATAGACTCAACTCAAAAGACGGGCGACTGAACTATATACTTTTAGTCTACACATCCGGAAAATACAATCGCCAGTCGTTGCCATATAAAGGAACTGGCGACGACTAGAAACAGCAAGGCCGGCCCATCCGCAATACTCAACACACCCACAATATCATAAAAATTAAACCATAAAAAAAAAAAAAATATAAGCACATCTTGCCGTTAAAAAAAAAAAAAAACCATGAAGGGTTGGTTGCCTTACAACTGGCTTTCTAATTTAATGAAAACAATAATCCACAGAATCCAGGTCTGTATGAGATGGCTGGCGCCTCTGCTCGGCTGGGTGGTTGGAGGCACAGAGTAAACAGGTGTGGATGTTAATTAGATTTTTGAGATGTCACATAAGATTTGTTTTACCTGTTAACTATTTATAACGCGGGAGTCGCTGTGGCAGAGCGGCTAGACGCGCTCCGCGGATCGGAAGGTTATAGGTTTGCTCCCTGGCGGAGCCGGACTTTTCTTCAAAAATGACTTTGACTCCCAGGTCGACCTAGCTTTGAGTGGGTACCTGGTGCAGTCCCGGGAAGTAGAGGCGACCGGCGTGACGCTGACCACATCACCCATCGTGTGCAGTTAATATATAAAATATAGGTCTAGCCCTGCATTCCTAAATGCGTGGGAAAGGGTCCTTTATTTTGAAAAAAAAAACTTTTTTCAATTTATAACGCGAAATTTTGAAAATACGTGCGATAAATTATAAACCCCTTTCTCTGTCTATCCATCCACCCATTCATCCATCCATCCATCCATCCATCCATCCATCCATCCATCCATCCATCCATCCATCCATCCATCCATCCATCCATCCATCCATCCATCCATCAATCTTCCAACTTCCCAAACCTTTAATCTACCTACCTTCATACCTATCTCTCTGTCTGTCTGCCCCCCCCCCCTCCCTAATTTCCTCTTCCTCCTTTCCTCCACGCCTCTCTACCCCCCTTTCCCCCATATCCTCCCATCAATTTCTCCCCCTCCCTGTCTCCCTCCTCCCCTATGTCTTTCCATCCTTCTCTCCTCCCCCATATCTTCCCAGCCTTCTCTCCTCCCCCATATCTTGCCATCTTTCTCTCCTCCCCCATATCTTGCCATCTTTCTCTCCTCCCCTTTCTCTTCCCAGCCTTCTCTCCTCCCCCTATATCTTCCCATCTTTCTCTCCTCCCCCATATCTTCCCATCTTTCTCTCCTCCCCCATATCTTCCCATTTTTCTCTCCTCCCCCATATCTTCCCATCTATCTCTCTTCCCCTTTCTCTTTCCATCCTTCTCTCCTCCCCCATATCTCCCCCTGCCGCTCTCTCTCCCTGACACCTCTGTTGTTTGACACCTGTTTCCTTTTTGCAGATTAGATATTACAGTGCACGAAACAGTGTTTTAATACTGCAGCAAGTTTTGATACGGTAGCAGGTTTTGGTACAGTAGTAAGTTTTAGTACAGTAGTAAGTTTTAGTACGGTAGTAAGTTTTGGCACGGTAGTAAGTATTGGTACAGTAGTAAGTTTTGGTACGGTTGTGAGTTTTGGCACGATAGTAAGTTTTGATACAGTAGTAAGTTTTGGGACGGTAGTAAGTTTTGGTACTGTAGTAAGTTTTGGTACGGTGGTAAGTTTTGATACGGTAGTAAGTTTTGGTACGGTAGTTAGTTTTGGTACGGTAGTAAGTTTTGATACAGTAGTAAGTTTTGGTACAGTAGTAAGTTTTGGAACGGTAGTAAGTTTTGGTACGGTAGTAAGTTTTGGTACGGTAGTAAGTTTTGATACAGTAGTAAGTTTTGGTACGGTAGTAAGTTTTGGTACGGTAGTAAGTTTTGGTACGGTAGTAAGTTTTGGTACGGTAGTAAGTTTTGGTACGGTAGTAAGTTTTGGTACGGTAGTAAGTTTTGTTACAGTAGTAAGTTTTGGTACGGTAGTAAGTTTTGGTACGGTAGTAAGTTTTGGTACGGTAGTAAGTTTTGGTACGGTAGTAAGTTTTGATACAGTAGTAAGTTTTGGTACGGTAGAAAGTTTTGGTACGGTAGTAAGTTTTGGTACGGTAGTAAGTTTTGATACAGTAGTAAGTTTTGGTACGGTAGTAAGTTTTGGTACTGTAGTAAGTTTTGGTACGGTAGTAAGTTTTGGTACGGTAGTAAGTTTTGATACGGTAGTAAGTTTTGGTACGGTAGTAAGTTTTGTTACAGTAGTAAGTTTTGGTACTGTAGTAACTTTTGGTACGGTAGTAAGTTTTGGTACGGTAGTAAGTTTTGTTACAGTAGTAAGTTTAGGTACGATAACAAGTTTTGGTACAGCATTGCATCATCGGTACATCATCATCATCATCATAAACCACTTTTGCCCTTAAGCATCAATGGGAGGAATAATTTGTGATCCAGTGCACGTTGGCGGCAACTGGCTATTGTCATGCCGTGAAGGCGTAAAGTATCTTTAATGTTGTCGATCCATTATTTCCGCGGCCGTCTTCTTGCACTTGTAATTGATTTTCGGAGATGTGCTTGTTATGGTATTTGATCTTGCTGCATTCTAACGAGATTGCCAAACCACTTGATCTGCTGTTTCTCGATAAATCTAGTACAAGGTGTCGTTCTCACAGTTTGCCTGATAGTTTCATTATTAACGCGATCTCGGATGTTATTTCGGCACAACATCTTCGATACAGGCGTGAGTCGACAGTACAGCCGTATGTCGACCGTACAGCCGTATGTTTACCGTACAGCTGTATGTCCACCATAAGGCCGTATGTCGACTGTACAACCGTTTGTCAGCGGTACAGCCGTATTTCGACCGTACAGCAGTATGACGACGGCACAGTCATATGTCGACCGTACAACAGTATGTCGATCGTATAGTCGTGTGTCGCTGGTACACTTGCATGTCTTCGATACAGCATTATATCTTCGACTGAGCATTAGGTCTTTCGCTTAATACTGAGTCCCCGGTACAGCGTTACAACTTCGATACATCAAGTCTTCGGCAAGGCAAAGCAATATGTCTTCGCTTCAGAATGAAGAGTTTTCGTCAGTTCTTACTATCTAATTTTTCTAACAGACAGTTTACCATATGCCAACAAGCAATCTAAAGTTGAACTATAACAACAGCCATTCTAAATTTGTAAAATATTTACACTGAACATTCCTATAACGACAGCATTAATGCTGTCTTTTTCATTTGGTCGGACATCATTCTCCGTGTTTACAGCGGGCAATATTCTCTACAAGATCTCCCGCCTCCTTAACTCAATCAAAGAGGATCAAATCAAATTACACAGTTTAACCCTTAGAGGCCGGCGGAAATTCTCGCCTAGTAATCGTTTGTTCCAAACTGGAAGGGAGAAACTCTTGGATTTCCATCGGCGCTCTTAGATTTCATTTCTGGGTGCTCTGGGGTTAGACACGTGACCGGACTAACCAATCGTCTTGTAGGAAAGTGTCAACATCGGCCGTCGACTTGTCCTGTGTAGTAACTAAATTACTCAACCTTGGTGGATCACGTGATTTCTGAACGCCTGCGGGAAGTGTTGCAATTTATATTAGACATCAGCTTCATCTAGCGGTCATCATCATCGGCGACCGGGTGGCTGGCCGGTGGACGACTTCGTCGACGGTCAGGGAAGTATTTGTGTCTGTCTGTTTTGATCGCATCAATACTGCAAGAGTCAGTTTCAGGGCTGCTTGGCGAACAACGCTAAGTCATTTAATATGGCGCACATTACCTAGTCACAATTATAACCTAAAGCTTACCCTTTGAGGATGCTGGTTGAAGGTAAACTAAATAGGAGCCCTTTACCAGCCTTTCAGGTTTATTGGGTGTATGGGGCTAGACCTATATTTTTTAATGACCAAACGTCATTTTGTTGGGTGATGTGCTCGGCTATCACGCCTGCCGCCTTTACTTCGAAGGAACTGTATCAGATAGCCATTCAAGGCTGGGTCGACCTGGGAGCCAAGGTCGTGACGATTTTTATTTTTGTTCTCAGCAAAACAACTACCTGTCATGTAGCGGGTACTTTGTAGAGCCTCGCTGTCATCATGGTCTGTCTGAAAGAAATTCTGTCTCTCATCAGTTTTCCCGCCTCGATCTATTTCTTTCCCAAGTTGTCATTTCTATCCTGCACACAAGGGCGGATTTAAACTTCATGAGGCCTTAAGCTGTATAAAACGCCCGGGGCCCTACCATTAAACACACACACACGCACGCACACACATGCACGCACACACGCACACGCACTTTTTTTAAAAACAAAATACCTTTTAAATATAGGGATAAAAGAAATAAATGTTCGTTCAGTTTTTATTAAAAGAAGAAAATAAAGAATAAGTGTGTAGAATCGCAGAAAAGTTATTATACTCTGAAAGAATCCGAGTTACAACGGATATTCAAAAATTGTGTTATTAAAGAGAATAAGAGAATGTGATTTTTGTTAAAAGAAACTTGAATTTTCTGAGGCCCCTGAAGATTGTGAGGCCGTAAGCTATAGTTTATTTTGTTTATACCTGAATCTAGTTGGCGTCTGTGGCTTAGGCGTTGCGAACGCGCTTCGTAATGCCAGGTCACGGGGTTCAATCCCAGCTGCTGGCCTTGCGTTGGTTTCGACAGTGGTATCGAGAAAACGACCGTCCAGAAAGCAGTGGCAAACTACTGGACTTAAAGTTGCCTGGAAAAATCACAACAGCCTAAAAATATTGGGTTCGGTTCTGCAACGTCCTGTACATGAGTTGCAAATAACCAGGATCTAGCATTGCATGTATACCTAAAAATGAACCTGAAGTGTATATTGCACAGTTAATGAAAATGTAGAGGGGCTAGTTAGGATTAACAGGAGGGACATTATCAATGCCATACGAGAGACTAAACACTGTGAGTCTTTCAGTTTCGTGGAAAATGATTCCCCCCCCCCCCCCGGGCCCCATCTCCCTCCCCCACCACCCCGCCACTGCATAGACTGCATATCCTGAATGTACCAACTGAGGCCGCGAGGCGGGAAAACCATGCGAAAGTCACCAGTCGCTACATCAGCCTGAACAGAATGGGAGTTGTTCGCCTCAAAACAGTTGCAGCCATACTCAGGAGGAGATCGGTGCACTTATGGTCGTGTCTTATGTGCGATGAAGATGATCTGTAAGAAACAATGAACAATAGGATTAACTTGACAGAAATGAGGCCCTGGAGATGCCCTGAGGCCCTAGAGATGCCCTGAGGTTTATGAGAAAGTGAAATATTTCGATCATATCTATTTAACTTTACCGGCTGTAACCTACGGGGGAACATTCTAGATGCTCGACCGCTTTTGAACTTGAGCTTTACAGGTTAGTTGCGGATCCTTTACAGGACGTTGCAGAACCAACCCAAACAGCCCCTGGCAAATTTACGTCTAGTAGTTTGCCACTGCTGTGTGGACGGTCGGCTTTCTTGATACCACTGTCGAAACCAAAGCAAGGCGCATGGACCGCAGCTGGGATCGAACCCGGCATCCCGGCATTACGAAGCGTTCGCATCGATTTAGCCACAGAGCCGACTGATCTTGACAGATCGGACTTATTTGTATGCAGACTGTTGATTTCTCGATTATAAGGTAAATTCATTCCGATTTCGAACGAAAACCCATAAAATAGTGAAATGTAAAGTAGTGGACCCTTTCCTATGCCTTCAGGTGTATTGGGCACATAGGGCTAGAATTATATCTTTGACACATCGACTCTAGGTGAGTGGTTTGATCAGCATGGCGCCGAGCCATGATGCTTGTTAGAGGGCACTTTGTCCAGAAAAGACGAAGAGAAAAAGGAAGACACAGAAGAAGAAGAAAAAGAAGAAGAAGAAGAAGAAGAAGAAGAAGAAGAAGAAGAAGAAGAAGAGAAGAGAAGAAGAAGAAGAAGAGAGGAAAGAAGAAGAAGAGGAAGAAGAAGAAGAGAAGAAGAGAAGAAGAAGAAGAAGAAGAAGAAAAGAAGAAGAAGAAGAAGAAGAAGAAGAAGAAAGAAGAAGAAGAAAGAAGAAGAGGAAGAAGAAGAAGAGGAAGAAGAAGAAGAAGAAGAAGAAGAAGAAGAAGAAGAAGAAGAAGAAGAAGAAGAAGAAGAAGAAGAAGAAGAAGAAGAAGAAGAGGAAACATAAAAAGAAGAGGAAAAGGACAAATAAATACACATGTTTATATTAACATGTTTGAGATAATGCGAAAAATATCAACAAACAACTTTTAAACAGAACTTTTAAACGCGAATAAGGGGGTGGGGGGGGGGGGGGGGCACTTAGTCCCTCTCATACATTCTTCTGTTTAAACTCTCCACCATACTAAATTCATTGAGGGGATGAGTAGGGGTGGGGGATTCAGAATCCTTGAATCGGTTTCAGCATCCCTGACGCCGGTATCTGCTATATGTGAAACTAAATAAGGGAGAAAACAGATATGATCAGTGCCACGAGGCATTACCCATAATTATAGAAGAAAGTTGTCCAATCTACGGAACTATGTGATTTCGTTTAAACTTCATCAAGTTCTGTCTATTCGATTGTTGTCGACAGAATGTCTTAACGCTGACACTTTTTCTCTTCACACGTCATTACCACCATTTCTTCATTCAATCATTGTTGACAAGTTAGTTTCTTGAAGCTGTCTGAAATATTTCACAGTTCGTGCCACCAGTAGGGACTATTACTTTCACTAACAGTATTTTTGTTTAAACTTTGTTCCCAAACATGTTTCCGTTTAGTCGTTTTGGTCTAAATTGCTCTTCTTTCCTGTTGTTCGCCGGTTCTTACAGAGGGCTGCGTGGTCTTGATGCATGGTGTCCGCCTCGATCGCTAGATGTTCATGGTTCAATCCCCGGTAAGGGCTGGGATTTTTTCACGTTGACTTAGACTTCTAGTAATTCCGCTGGTCTCTGGGTAGTGAAATCGGACGCCCGTGTGCATTGTTGCGCACGCAAAAAATCTCTTGGCGGAAATCGAAAAGAGTAGCCTAACAGCGCTGCCCGGGCAAAGTTTGGAATTACAAAATCTACCCAAAGTATTTCAGGATCCTCGCCGGTGCTACAAAGCCTGTGCACTGTGCTGAGTTTTTTTTTGACGTAGACTTGAGTTATAACAAGAATGGAGCACTTATGGGTTACTATCCATGTGCCCTGATGTTGTTTCGTTGTTCAAACCTCAAACCAAACCGTTTTTAAATCCCCGTTAATTCAGTGCTGGAAATAAGTAAAAGAAGCAGTAAGCAATATGAACGTTATGTTTTATACTTGGCTGTTCTGTCGTGTGTAGTGAATGACTCAGTGAGAATGATCATGTTTTTTTTTTTTAAGGCAGATATCCAGCTGCTTGAGAATGCTCTGAAAGTTGTTTATAGCCAATGCTCGTTGAAACAAATTCTCCATTTCTTGACCAGTTGTCCACAGCTTCTGTTTCCCAACTACCTTAGTTGAGTGATTAATACCATATTGAGCGCTGTAAAATTATTTTTATTCAGTCGTGCTAGCGACGGTTTTGTGTTGTCACTGCATTAAAAATGGCACATGGACGATCTGGTTAAAAAATAAGGTGTACTTATGCAGTAGTGCATGTAGAATGCTGGCTTTCGATTATGACTGCTGGTTTTTACGCTGAGCTGCAGTTCTAGTATGGGGCTGTTAGTGTTGGCAATTTGACAGCTACCTTATGCATTTACTCTGCGTGTGTGTGGGAACTTTAAGCTTTGACTGCGACTGTCAGGGTTTTCACTAGTTTTCCAATAGAAGGGTGGACGTTTCATGTTGATTTCCAAGTGACACGAGAACAGGTCAGTTATGGGGCAGTCTGTCTGTAGTGGAGTTAAAACATCCCCTAACGAGGACAATAGATTGTGTCACAGCAAATATCCACCTTTCGTGATTACCGGCAACTTTGTCCGGGCAATGCAGGTGATGATAGCAGTAAAAGAGCTCATAGAACAGCTCGCTCAGCTGTAGAACAGCTTGCTCAGCCATAGAACAGCTTGCTCAGCCATAGCAGCTTGCACAGGGATGGAACAGCTTGCTCAGCCATAGAACAGCTTGCTCAGCCATAGAACAGCCTGCTCAGCCATATAACAGCTTGCTCAGCCACAGACAGATTGCTCAGCCTGCTCAGCCATAGACATATTGCTCAGCCATAGAACAGCTTGCCCAGCCATATAACAGCTTCCTCAGCCATTGTTTTCGTCTAACGTTGCGATGAAAACGTCTTCTTCTTATATTTTCCTTTTAAAATGTTTCATTTTTTTTTCTTAGTTGTTTCTATTCAGTTATGCAAAAATATTTTTTTGGGTCTAAATAATAGTTTTTTGCCGCAAAGGGTATACATGCAGGCAATCTATTATTAAGACCGTTAGAAGATGCAAAATAAACAATATACCAGACCAATCATGTCGTAAGAGGCAACTTAGTTGAGTTTGTTTTGAGGTTGATTACCCCATACCGTTAAAAGCTTCAGCGCGAATATAATTTCCGATCATTAGGATAGAAGCTTGTATTCCCCAATTGGCATATCTCGTGATGATGATGACGATGGTGATTGATGATGATTGAAACTATCTCCAGCAATGCTTTAAACTTGGAGTGCTCGTTGTAATTCAAAGCGCCTTCATACAAGATTCAAGCCATTAACCGCCATTTTTAGACTCAATCCCAGAATGCACCCATGTAATTCCCGAGGAATTTAACCTATTAACTGCTGTATTTGTGCTGGATTACTCCGCAAGGGGAAAACAGCATAAAAAAAGAGGGACACAAGAGGGGAATTTAACGTTTTGTTGGTAGCTGCCCTGTGTCCACAGAGATAAGATCGGCTATTGCAGTCCATTCCAGAAGTGTGGGCAGTTGAAAAATCTGTGGTTCAGACGTTTCGGCTGGAGCCTTTATCAAAACACACACACACACACGCACGCACGCACGCACGCACGCACGCTCGCACGTACGCACGCACGCACGCACACACACACACGCACACACACACGCACGTACGCGCGCGCGCACACACACACACACACGAGCTATAAGAGGCAGACTCTCCAGGCGACTTGTCCTCACAATGGGCGTCACTTGAATCAATTATTTAACGAAGTCGATCCGGTGCTGTCTATACAATGAAGGTTGGCCCCAGTGGATCTCCAGACAGCGTGGTTTGACCTGAAAATTAAGATAATTTTTAAAAAAAAGGTGATTATATAGGTGTAGCGGCTAGACGGTCGCCTGCGGATGGGAAGGTCATGGTTTCGCGTCCTGAGGAGCCTGACTTTTGTTTTCAGAAATGACTTTGAAGCCTTGCTTGACCCAGGCTTGATGGGGTACTAGGCGCAATCATGGGAAGTAAAGGTGGCCGCCAATGACGTTGACCATATCACCCACAAAGGGTTGGCTGGTCTATAAAATAATGGTCTAGCACTAAATGTCTAATAAGCCTGAAGGTGTGGGAAAGGGTCCTGTTTAATATATAGAACGGATGTACACACACAACTCAGGTCCAGGTAAAGGCCAACAGTCCAAATTGATGAACTACCGGGACCTTTCGCCGGAATTCACAGCAAGTGAACGAGAAGAAAAAGAAGAATATCGTAAAATATAAAGGCAGAAACTCAGACCGTTATGAAATAACATCTGGTGTAAAGTAAGGTGATGCTGTGTCTCCATTTTTCAACTTGGCTCTGGAGAAAATTATAAGGAAATTGAAACAAGAGTGTACTTTAGGAAAAACTACAGGCATACTTGGTAATGCAGATGACATTGATATCGTTGGTGAAAATGAACTAGAGACGGTAAAACCGCGGACTATTAAAAGGAGGAGCTCACAAAATGGGACTAGTTGTCAATCAAGATAAGACAGAATACACGATAATGACAAGACAGGGAAAGGATGTAAACTCTGGCCACACACAAGTCGATAATATAAAAAAATAAAACGAACCGAAACATATAAGTACCTGGGCGCAAACTTCCAACATGTTGAGAGAAGAAAAACTATCGAGAATACAATCCATGCCCTTCAACATCTGCTAAAGTCAGTCTCTATCTCGCAACACCAAGATAAGAATATATAAAACATTGATAAGACTAATCGTTTTATATGGCTCTGAACCTTGGAGCACAACTAAAACAGATGAAAAGTTATTACAGGTTTTCAAAAATGTATTCTTACGACGAATCTTTAGACCCATAAAAGATGCAAACAGCGGGGAATGGAGAGTGAGAAGCAACAACGGAATTCATGATCTGTAAAAATCACAATTGATCACGGGCATGATGAGAGCTAATAGACTGAAATGGTTGCGGCATATTGGAAGAATGGGCTATCCTCCGAATAACAGTCCAAAATTATCGAGGCCGAAAATATACCCTAACAGGGCCTCAGTCACATGTCAGTTGCGCATTTCCGGGGACTATACCACCACCGCCGAATTGCGAACTTCCGGGGACTATATCGCCACCGCCAAGAGTATTATCTCCCCAGGGCCGCGCGTGAAGTGGGGCTGAACTAGATGGCTGGGACTCACGAGCAAATAAAATGAAGGAAGCTGCCGGAGATGCGGTAGCTGCTGCTCGTGAGTCCCAGCCATCCAGTTTAGCCCGAATCCACGCCGCGCGTAGCGGAGTGGGGAAATACTCTCTGCGGTGGCGGAAGTCACCGGAAGTTCGCAATTGACTGAGGCCCTCTTAGTGTATAATTTCGGCCTCGATAATTTGGGACCGTTATTCGGAGAATAGCCAAAGAATGTTAGGTGGCACAGAAGTAAAAACTGTATGCACATAGGAGCTAAATTATCATACATCTTAAGGTCGACTGTCGCGAGCCCACGTGGGTAAATACACTGATATAGTGAGGCTGTGGGTTTGAACTCTAACAGTGCCCACCCACGTGAGAAAATGGACTATCTATCTAGGCTATGGTGATCCTAGACGGTCCTGGATAGCCAAGAAAACAGCGAGTGGCTCGTTCCATAAAGTTGCTGTACTTGTATCCACAGGAGTAGTAGAAGGGATAGATAGATATCAGGATAAACCCACTGTGATATTATCAAGATACACAGTTAACCCCTCCGACTTTCTCCTCTCCTGGCATTACTTAAAAGCCCCCATCAAGCGATTTAAATATTTGTCAGCTGAAGTAAACTAATATGCACAAAGACACTTGAACCTAAGTACACAATTTACTCAACTATTTTAGAACAACATGAACAAGATTTATTGAATAAATCTAACCAAAATTAAAATGAACGTATTTAGGCTGTAATAAGTGGTGTGTGTTTCTTCTCGTTGTCTAGGTAGTGTTCATGCGTGTGTGGTGGATGATCTTCTCACACGCTCCACGTTACACAACTGGCACAAGCCGACACCGATGTGAGCTTACGAGACATGAGTTTATTGACGTATTTACACTTACATAAAAGAGAGGTCCAGTCGTTGTCCTAGTAAATAGCTCTCGTACCCAAACTCACGCAGCCTTCAACGAACAGTCTTCAGTATTCACTGACCAAAGTCGGCTCCCATGGATTCACGTTGAGGTTATGGCCATCTCACACACTGGCATGGTCGATCTCGGCTTCACACTTCGTCGGCAGGGTCTCCTTTCTCCACAAGCACTCTCACGTTGACATTCTCACTTTCAGTCGCACGTCCTCTCACTCCAACAGGTCGACACAAACTAAACTTGACCAGAGTCAAGTCTGACTTATACCACGGGTTAGTTTCACGTGACAACACGTGGTGGTCCTTTACTTTTCACGTGGTGACCTTTGGTCGCCTTCTCGTGGTACCCGTGATAACTAGCGGTCATCACCTATCTCAAGATTCTCGTTTAATCCGAGTATCTCGGTGTTTTAGGTCAGCTTTGGGCCTTCCCCCCAACCATCCTAATCTGGGTGAAAATATCTCCCATTGCAAGGCTAGTAGAGTGAAGATGGTGTTATTGATGAAAGTTTATACATATACTTGACTCCTAACTGGAGAAATAAATTTTGGACAGTTCTAAGCTTGAGACCCTGCCTATTCTTTTCCAGTTTCTCGTCCTCACTGCTTTCAAGCAGGTCGTTAGACTCAGATGGTCGGCACAGAATGGATGTCTACTAGTCCCTGCCCAATGTGGGAACTGTGATAAAGAAACAAGTGCATGTGTGTAGTATCTAATCTAGATGTACACGAAGCATGCATATTATAATAACATCAAACATGTTTATTTAAATAAAACATATCATCTCTTCCTCATTTTCACATTTACTTTTGTCCAGTTTGGAAGGGCTTATATCTCGACATTCAAGCCGTTACATTTCCTGCATTCCTCTACTCACGTCCTGTAATGATAGTCAAGTCTTTTATGTCTGATGTCATCTCTCGTACAGACTCAAAATGACAATCAGTTAGACAGAACAAGTTCTGGAATCAATGAATTCCAGAGAAATTTGACTAAAAAGCTCAACAAAATGGGAAAAAGGAAAACGTGCACAAAACAACACAACGTAACGTTTCGGCCAGGCAGCCTTTTTCAAACACAAGTGGAATCAATGCTTGGAACACTGGATGCGCCCAGAATGCTAACAATATTTCTATGTGCACGAAAAAAAAAACATTCATGACACTATCAATGAGGATATAAAGCAATGTGACAGTGCCCTAAGAGAATGGAGAAATGTCCGCTAAGAAGTACTACAAAGAGATGAAGACACACACTTGAGCAAAAAGACAGTTAGATTTCTGTCACGAAATACAGGTTTTCAATCTAGTTTCGCTTACCTGGAAAATGAAAACACAATGCCAAAAGTTCTGTCGCAAGCTTAGGTTTTAAGC
>CAJHNH020008257.1:377578-380078 GCA_905116865.2 Candidula unifasciata | reverse complement strand
GGTTTCGATCGCGGTACTTTGGAATTACGAGTCTGACGCGCAATGCCTAAGCCACGGACGCCGCAAGAGTGGCCATACATATATAGGTTAGTTGCGTATCCTTTACAGGACGTTGCAGAACCAACCCCAACAGCCCCTGGCTGTTGTGTGGTTTTCTAGGCAAATTTACGACCAGTAGTTTGCCATTTCTGGTGGACGGTCGGCTTTCTTGATACCACTGTCGAAACCAACGCATAGCGCATGGCCCGCAGCTGTGATCGAACCCGGCATCCCGGCATTACGAAGCGTTAGCATCGACTTAGCCACAGAGCCGACAGAACATACATAGTCAGTGAATTCAATCTATCACTAGTGCCCCGGGGGGGGGGGGGGCGATGGGGGATGGGGGGGGGAAACGATGGGGGGGGGGAACGATGGGGGGGCTGGGGGACGATGGGGGGGGGGGGGGAGACGATGGGGATGGGGGGGGGGGTGTTGCGAGCACAACTTTCTGAATGCCCCTTGTAGAAAGTAAACGTTAGAAAGTAAATGTTTTATCGACCAGGGCGAGAAAACTAGCTAGACTGAGAGCTCCACACGAGTGACAGAACCAGCGGGCGACACCAAACAACCAACGACCAGGTGTTGAAGAGAGCGCGATGTCTGTTTCCTGGCCTCTCGGTCAAGATTCCATGACGCGCCCGTGGTGCCAGGATCCCTGTACATATTTAGTGATCACTCCATCACCCGCTCTGTCGCGCCCATGGCGTTTCTGGTCACTTCTTCTTTTTCCTGGCTGAAGTTCTAACGGTCGCACATCGAGTGGTGGACAGCTTCTCAGAGTTCTTCTAAAATTCTAATGGGACATGTTGAAATCTGTGTTCCTGGTTACAGGGAAGCTGTGTCGGTGTTAGTTTTCAGCCGGGAATTATTTTAATTCACTTATTCACCGCCACAGGTGGTTGTTTGTTGGCTTTAAGTAATCATTTGCTTACAGGTGAGTAACAAGTGTTATTGATTGATTACAGGTTAGTGATAAACGTTAATATATCTCTAGGGTATTAGGCTGCAGACTGTTGTTGTAAAGATAGGTTAGGCCAGAAGGTGAGAATGTGAAACAGAGACACTCCTGAGAGAGAAGGAGAGAAAGAGAGAGAAAGAAAGAGAAAGAGAGAAAGACGGTGACTCAAAACTTAAACACACACACACACACACACACACACACACACACACACACCACAGAGAATATAACGGTAAACCAAACTTAGGTACTGTTTTGTAAAAGGATGACAAATTGATCAGTTTTCGAGAGAGAGAACGAACGAACGAACAAACGAACGAAGGAACGAACCTAATTTTTAGAGGGTCACAAATTGGGCACGCAGGCCGATTTTACATTGGGCCCTTCTAAACACCCGTCTTTCACACTGCAGATTTTATAAATAAGCAGGTTGGAGAGAGAGAGAGAGAGAGAGAGAGAGAGAGAGAGAGAGAGAGAGAGAGAGAGAGAGAGAGAGAGAGAGAGAGAGAGAGAGAGAGAGAGAGATTTTCGCCGAAAGCACTAACTTTGTTTTCAATCGGCCAAGAAATGGTCACGTCTGGCCGTCTAATATTCGGCCATTACATAAATCTCCTTTCATACTTTACTATTAATGCGACACTAATGTGGTTCCATTTAAATCCATAAGTTATAACTTTTGTAAGTTGTACCTCACACTTTAAACAATATCTCTAAAATTCCTGTAAGGATTGACACGAGTTATCGCACATGGCCTAGGATTGCCCATGTCCTTTTGCTTGTATAGTTAACAGTTGCACAGGCGTTGCTGCTTTCGCAAAGCAGCGAATTTCATTGATCTTTGTTTGACTAATAATTTCTGTACCATTAACATAAAAGATACAGTAACTGCCACATGAATAGAGAATGTTTAGATATCATTTCACATGTGCAGCGATGCATGGTGATTATTTTATAGCCTATCCCGCATACAATAAAAAATTTAAGAAATGGAAATATAATAGATTTTGAAAACTTGGGCTTTTTAGTGAATAACAGTGGCGACTGCTCGAAAGAAGTCAGAAGAAGACTTGCATTAGCAAGGAGGAGATACAACACGAAGAGCCTATGGTAAAGCGCTGATAAATTGGTTAAAGTAAAAATATTGAGATCATGCATTTTTCCTGTGGCAACTTACGGTTGTGAGTCGTGGACTCTCAGTCACCGAGGAAAAAGATTAGAGCTTTTGAACTGAAATGTTACAGAACAATTGTTAGAATACCACCGATCAAGAAGAGAAAAAACATAGATATTCTGAACGAGTTGAACGTCGGGGATAACTGACTCATAAACAGCATCCTGTCCTAAAAGTTTTTTGGCCACATCAAGCATCATGGTGGCTTGGAAAAGATAGCGATGGAGGGTACAGCTTGTAGAAGGCGAGGCAGGGGTCGACCACCGCAGAGATGGATGTAGGACATTGACGATGCCTTGGCTTTGAAAGCACATGGTGGCTGGAAAGCT